>SJYO01026388.1:53880957-54065713 GCA_006410555.1 Capra ibex | reverse complement strand
TAAAAAGTGTCTTGATCTTGTTTATTAAAGTTCTAAACATACCTTTATGTTTTTTGGAGCTTATCGGTTTCGTTAGAACTCTTTCTTCTTACCTTGACCTCCTTAGTTGAACGGACTGAAGTCCGAGATGATGTTTCGGTGTCAGTAGTTCTGTCATACCATGACCGTGTTTCTGTCTGTATATCTAGTTACCTTGTTTTATCTTTCGGGTCTCTATTTAGGTGTGTGTATACCTGTGGAATAGAAGCTGTTTCCGCCGTTCTTATGTGTTACCTAATTTCTGTCAGAGAAATTGTTCACCACGACCCTTTTGACCAGTTGGTGAACATTTTCTTNACCCTTTTGACCAGTTAGTGAACATTTTCTTACTTTGATCTTGTGAAAGATTGTGGTATGTGTTTTTATTTGAGTTTTACCTCATTTCTAGATTTGTATTCTGGTCTTTGATATTTTGAGGATCTCTTCTTGTATCCGTTTTGTGAGAGACTGTATTTAGTGTCGTCCTAGGAGATACTAGGTGGAGGGTCTTAAGACCTTTATTTTCGTTTTTATTTGTTTACCCTGGATTAATTTTAATTTTCGAAGACGTGTTGTTTCCTTTGATATTTATTCCACTTTTCTGTCGGAAGACTTACCCTCTTTTATTATCGTTTACTTCGTTGACTGTTTGTTGATTAGAGTTTTTATATGTTCGTTGAATACGTCGAGTTAAGGTCTTTTTATTTGCTGGGTTAGTTTTTTACCCGGTTTCTTGATTTATCTGTAAAGAAGTTTCTTCTGTATGTCTACCGATTGTGTGTGTACTTTTCTACGAGTTGTAGTGAGTAATAGTCTCTTCACGTTTAGTTCTGGTGTTACTCCATGGTAAAGTGTAGCAGTCTTACCGACGCTAGGTTTTCAGATGTTCGTTGTTTACGACCTCTCCCACACCTCTTTTCCGTTGGGAGAATGTGACAACCACCCTTACGTTTGATCATGTCGGTGATACCTCTTGTCACATCTCTAAGGAATTTTTTGACCTTTATCTTGACGGAATGCTGGGTCGTTAAAGTGACGACCCGTAAGTGTGGTTCCTTTGATCTTAACTTTCTCTGTGCACATGGGGTCACAAGTAGTGTCGTGACAAATATTATCGGTCCTGTACTTTCGTTGGATCTACAGGTAATCGTCTACTTACCCATTCTTTCGACACCATGTATATGTGTTACCTCATAATGAGTCGGTAGTTTTTCTTATGTAAACTTAGTCAAGATTATTCTACCTACTTTGACCTCGGTTAATATGTCTCATTTCATTCGGTCTTTCTTTTTGTGGTTATGTCATATGATTACGTATATATACCTTAAATCTTTCTACCATTGTTATTGGGACATACGCTCTGTCGTTTTCTCTGCGTCTACATGTCTTGTCTGAATAACTGAGACACCCTCTCCCTTTCCCACCCTACTAAACCCGCTTACCGTAACTTTGTATATATTATAGTATATTCTTTGTTTAGCGGTCAGATACAAGCTACATCCTATGTCCTACGAACCCCGACCACGTGACCCTACTGGGTCTCCCTACCATACCCCTCTCTCCACCCTCCCCCCAAGTCCTCACCCTTGAATACATGTGGGCACCACCTAAGTACAACTACATACCGTTTTGGTTATGTCATAACATTTCATTTTTTTTTTTCTTTCTTTCTTTCTTTCTTTAGTTCGAAAATTTAAAGGTTCTATAAAAATAATAATTATATACTCCCCTTTCTATAGAGGGTCAAGACTTTATGACCAACATCTTGTCGAAGAAAAGATTCTGTCATATTTAATACTTGAGCGTTTATGTTCCAATAATAGTGAGTCTAAACTTATCTGACAAAATTCCTCTACTCGAGTTAGTATTTTTTATTTATCAAGAACTATATTTCCTTTTAGTAACTTCAAATTATATTAGAATTATGGAAGTAGTTTGACAGTAAAATTATACCTTGATTATAATATGTGATGTGATAAAAACTGAATTTGTATGGTCTTGTTTCATCATAAATAAAAAAGTGAAGTCGATTTTTTTCCGTAAAACCCTATTTAGTTTTCTAATATATAAAATATATCGATACACAAGATACTTTGTGAAGCAAATCCGATCCAGAAATCCTGAATGTCCGATATCTTTTACAGTTATTTCGTTCCGTCAATCGACAAAGGATCAAAAGTAACAGATAGTATGGTTAAAGGCCAAAAGACATATTTGTTTAATTCTATCAGACTTTCCTGGAAGACTTTTTTTCTTTTTTTTGAAAAGACGAAAACCTTAGGGTCTTAGAGTGGATGGAGGTCCATATGATTTTGGTGTACTTAAGATTGAACCGTTTTGTGAGGGCGGGATAACCGGACGTGTTACAATTGCGAAGGAAAGTGTATTTGTACACGGGTGTTACCAACATTGTCTTTATTATTCTTAATTTTTTTCGATGGACTACGACAAGATTGACGATGTAAGTAATGGATTGAAGTAGGAGTGTCCTGGAATCCTTCCTTCTGTAACAAGAATAAGGGTCCTGTTTTCACTACTGATTTTCCGTGTCTCCAATCCTCTTCTCGAGGGGTCCACCCGAACGTTTACGGTTCCACGACCCGAGGTGGATCTGACAGAGGTCCCGGATACGGGAAGTGACGATGTGTTATGTTAAAGAGTTTATGAGGTATTTTCGATAAATAATCATCACAATAGAAGTGCTAATTTCCTTCGTAATTTCGAGGGGGAAGTAAGAATGACTAGGAACAAGGAATAATGGGAGAAAGAATAAAGAGATGTTTGTACTCTAAAATAATATAAAAGTTTACCTAAGTGAGATAATAAGAAACGTCTAATTTCAGATTAGAAAGACCGAATTGTACATAGATTGTAGTAGGATTAATAATGACTAACCCGATTATGTATTTTCGGTATGAATCACTACCGAGTCCTGAAAATGTGTTCCCCAATTATCCCTCGTTGTCTGGGACGTTCAGTTCGGAGTTGTCGTAGAAGTATGACGTTACGAGGGACTTAGTGGTCTGATTTGTTTCTCCGGTCGCATGACAAGAGTTGATGTCAGAATCTAAGAGCGTCACGAAGTAGTTTTACTTAAACGAGTCCCTTTTAGACTGGTTTGACAAGATCAAGTGTAAAGTTGTAGACACAATGATTGATTTATCAGAGTTAAATACGAAGGTCTGTGAATTGATCTAAGAGTGAAACCTTACGAAAAAATATAATACAAAATAAGATACTTACACTAAAAAAGTCTTTAGACTGTCCCGTAATTTTTACTACCCACCACAACAATCGACAAATGATTTATTACTCGTTGATTAATTTGCTAACGAAGAGACTATCGAGTCATCATTTCTTAGGCGGACGTTACGTCCTCTGGACCCAAGGTAGGGACCCAGTCCTTCTAGGGAACTTCTTCCTTTACCGTTGGGGAGGTCATAAGAACGGACCCCTTAGAGTACCGGTCTCCCCGGACCGCCCGATGTCAGGTACCACAACGTTTTCTCAACCTGTACTGACTCGCTGATTTGTTGTTGTTATTGTTAATTATTTCTATTGTATTCTCGGACAGTGAGATGTTGGATTCTCTACGTGGTTCCATGAAGCGGGATTATACAAAATTCTTAATAGTGATCTGTATGAAGATACAATAATACGGTAGACACCATCCACACGGAAGACCCAAGTGTTTTGATGTTAATGTATTTGTTCTATATAGACACACACAAAAGTATATGTATACATTTAGGGAGGAGGGTTCTTAGTATATAAAACCCCCTTTTTTTCATACGAAACGAACTTTAATAGATCTGTAGTAAACTCGTCTTTCTAGTTCCTTTCAGGAGGGTATCCGTCACTTCTATCGACTAGTGTTATTCCACCATCCGTTGAGGGGTCGAGAGACAGGAAAAGGGGGAATCAAGTGACACCAATGATGAGTTTCCTGTCTTTTTCTCATATTAGAGGACATTATAACGATGACAACCAGTAGAAAAACGACCCAGACGATTTTATGACACTAAGACCATAATCTCTTTTGATACCTCTTTTTCTGGGAGTTAGGTTCCGAGGAATAGAGATCCTTTCGACTCGGGACCTAAGACGGTGTAAACTTTGTCCAGTTCAGTATTCAGGGTCCAAGTCGACACATGTGAACCCTTCTATTATTGATGGAAAGTAACTCCCAAATGATACACAGTTTGTAATTTGTATTGTAGTAGATTAAATCAGAAGTACTTTTGTTCTCCTTCCATGGTCTAAAGATCCCATTTTCTCCTTTCCTTTAAATTTGTAATCATTCATCTTGCTAATATAGACTTGAGTCTATAAAAACACAGAATTCAGATACGAATAACCTATAATAAAAAATTAACTTTACATTAACGAAATGTCACAATCCAAAGACGACATATTACATGTCGATATACATATGTACATAGGGGAGGGAGCATCGAGAGGGAGGGGACCGGGGGTGGGACGGGTCGGTAGGTCCAGTAGTATCTCGTGGCTCGACTCGAGGGACACAATGTGACGTCCAAGGGTAATCGATAGATAAAATGTGTACCATTACATACATTCAGTTTGGATTAGAGGGTTAAGTATGGTGGGAGGGGAAGGGGGTGGGGGACCCAGGTGTGTAGACAAGAGCTGTAGACGTAGTGATAACGACGGGGCCTTGATCCAAGTAGACATGGTGAAAAGATCTAAGGTGTACGTACGTACCTATATACTATAAACAAAAAGAGAAAGACTGAGTGAAGTGACACGTATTGTCTGAGATCTAGGTAGGTGTAAAGATGTTTACTGGGTTAAAACAAGGGAAAATTCCGACTCATTATAAACTATAAAAAATTCTTCTCTTACTATCTTGTTTCATTTTTCTTTTTTTTTTTTTGCTCGACAAAAATTAAGGTTTTCGTTTCGACTGGTTATACTCAGTAAAGTTTGAGAAAAAGAGGTAAGGATGTCTCTTCAATCTTAACTAATCTTACGTACGGTTCACTCATTCTTTTTCCCATGTTAAATTGTATTTTCCTCGTCTACGATTGATTGACTTCAACCAACCTTTGGTCTAGTATTAAATCTTGTGGAGGTTCCATAAAACTTTTTATTGTGACAATTTTCTCTTACATTGGTTATTATGAAACATATGATATAATGATAGGAACTGAATACACACCATCGAAACTTGTACTGCGGGTTCCCGTGCTTAAGTTTCAGTTAAAAGTATTTAAAACGATTTATTTCAGGAATATAACCACGTCTGACAAATATGTTCTTCCGAACGTACATTAAAAGAGTGAAAATAGATCTAGTTAAAACCATTACTACAACGAAGTGTGTATACGAAGTAAAAATATACTTTGAAAATTGATCTCTTATTTATTCACGTTTATTGGATCTCTCTTCGTCTATTTGTGTGACGATAAGAATACACATTTAGGTCTTTGTATTTTTTAGTTCATTACAGTCTCTTACGTGTTGTATAAATACCTATAATACTTTAAACCTTTGGACTCAACGGTAAAAAAATCTAGATTGACAAATTGACCAGTAAGGTAGATACAAAAATGTCATTAATATATTTTGAGAGAGAAACATAAAAGAGAATAGGTTAAAACAAAAATGACACCGTTTTAAAATATGTGACAGTAATTTGTTAATAGAAGGGTAGTTTTAACAAAATTCTTTAGATGAGACCTTATTTTACCCGAACAACAGTTAAATAGGTACATTACACCTCCTTATTTTTTCCGACACTTGTAAAAATTTTCAGTCATCTGATGAAAATTCCGGTACTTTTATGTTTTATAACAGTAAATTACTCTTGAAACAAAGTACAGTGTCATATTTAAGGACGATTTTAGGTCCCGATATATTGATCAATATAAAACTAAAAGTCGTCTACAACAGTTTCAACTGTTCTAACAAGACACTTAGTAATCTTTTATAAAAGTGACTTTTGTATCAGAACTAAATTTTGTATTCATGAGAGTAAACTAAAAACAGGAGTTGTCGGATATAGTTGGACAAAAATTGAGGAATTGAAAAGGGTGAAAAATATGGTGTGTGTCCTTAGAACTGGATCATTTGGTTGGTCTATTACTCATTATGACTTATGTTCAAAACGTACCTTTAGGAGATCAAATTTCTCCCTCTTTTATATGGTTTCATGAACAAATTTTTTTCATTAAAGGAAGACAGGAATTACGAAGTAATCGTTATTAAATATAAACGAGGTTTAATTCACCAAATGTTAGTATTTTTTATTTAATACTGTATTTATGTGAACCAGACTGTGATTTTTTTTTTTTTTTAACTCGTACATATTTAATACGGGTCTTTTAGGTACTCGTTTCGTTCGACTAAGGGAAGTCTATGACTGGACCTAAACCGTACTGGACTCGACCGTGACGAGATTTGTCGTCTCACTTTCTGACGTCTGGAACCTTCCGTGCGTGATCGGTCTTCTACTTATTGGTACATCACTACGACATGGAATATGAATAAATTAATTGAAAGTAGGTGCGCGAAATACTAATTAGAAATTTGTTAAGGTTAAGAAGGCGTAGTACCTCGTTTCTAACGTAGTCGATATCGTTGGGACACGTCCAAAGAACAAGTATATGTGTAAAATGATCAATTGTCAATCCCCGTTGTAAAATGATTTATGTTTAAATTAAACGTTTAAGCGGAGATAAGTTCTTTCAGTAAGGTCCTGAAAGAAATCCTTTGACGGATAGGGGGCAGATGTCATGCCTGTTAAATGGTTTTTTTGTCAGGTGTCAAAGTAGCTTTAAAACCTGAGACGATAGAATTTGGTTTCTAAAGTTTCCAAAGTTTGTTTAGATATTGTATGTACGTTTTCCTCGTTAAAATCCTCTCTTGAAATTTTATTCTTTGTGTACAGTCTGAATCTGTAAATTGAGAATGACGATTGTGATAGCTGTCTTTTCGGGTGACCTATTTTCATTGTACTTTTTATACTAAATTTTTTATCGTCGACCTACTTAGACTGAGGGATTTACTCTTCTTTACCTTTGGACAGGACTGTCAGCAAGTCAATCACTCTCAAGTTGGTTGACTACGTTGAAGCGAAGTCTCCATTTTTAAGTTGAATTACTTTCAGATAACGTATTTTAAAAAAGAACACTTTTTTTCTCACTAATAAATTTTTCAATTTTTTTTTGGGAGTTTCAGAAAGTTTATTTGATCAAATTTGTTGGAGAGTGAGAAGGGTTCTGTGTGTCTTAGTTAAGTATACCAAACATTTTGGTCAAACCAATGAGAGACCTCAGGGTACCATCTTTTGTTCGTTCGTAAGGAAACGATTAGTAGACTAAGAACTGAACTTGTGTTTGGATGTAAAACGTACAGAATAGAAAAAAGGTCAAACTAAATCGTCGGGGGAGCTGAAATTAATTTTCCTGGGAGTTACGTACTGGTACCCCCTTTCCTACGTGTTTTTCTACGTTGCATTCCTTAAATCCTCATATAGTATGTACGTTCATTTTATTTAGTTAAGTTTTTGAAAAGTTGGGGACAAATCTCGTGAACATTTACTCTTTAGTTTCTCTCTAAACTGGTTTCGGTTAATAAGGATTATAAGGAGTTTCTAGTGATGAAGGGGGACTCATTTCTTTTTTTAAAGGTGTTTCATTTTAAGTTAATTATAGTTCTTAGACAATCTACTTTAACTTATCTAACCTTGACCTTACCTTTCTCATTTTCTTCGTAACCGATATAACTTTAAAACTTTTATTAACACTTTGGAATGTAACAAGAAAGGATAACAATCTTTTTCCGGAACTCAAGACTGAAACTTCAAATAACTGACAGATTCATCGTAGATGTCAGTTTACTACAATAACCCTGTAGTTGGAACGAAACAAAGTGATTCAATAACTATCAACCTCGAGACGACAGATATGAGAGTGTACCTACGGGAACAAGGTTACAGTTCACAGGTACTCTCAGGACCGACTCCAATTGATAGTCTCCGATATCTTCCCTCGCGAAAAGGGGTCGTTTCGACTCACTGAGGAAGACCCTAAGACCTTCCGACCGAAGTAATCGTAGTAAAAGATTCGAAACATGAAGAGTACAAGAATTTTTGTAAGTACTCTGTGTAAACCTAAGAAATTCTATGTGTCATCGGAGAGACTAATGTTGGGTAACCCATGGATCCTCCGTGGATAACCCTTTTGTGTGATCCCTTAAACCCCAAGAAGAGTATCACTGTTTCGATGATAACTCTGGACCTTCTTCAGTCAGGACTGGCAGGTCGTTGTAAGACCCGTCAGAACGATTGTTTCTCAACTGAGAATTTTAGAGGAGAACCTCTTTGTAACCACCCAGTAGGTGTGTTACCCAGATCAGTACATGTGTGTGGAGTAAAAAAGAGATGTAATACCATTCGTCGTAACGAAGAGAAAAAAACCATTTGTTGTTATGTATTACTATTTGCTTCTTATTATTGATGTGGTTCTCGTGGAATCTCTGTAATGCTAACTTTGTCACGTTTTCAGTCACAGACTCGATATCGTCGACCACGACAGAGGATGACCTAGGGTCCGTACTACGAGGGTGTCGTCGACGACGCACCTCCGCACGGACGACGGTACCGGAAGACGGTTTGGTGTAATTAGTAGAAAAGGGGTTCGAACTATCGATTGTAGGTGTAATCAACCCTGAGACCTAGAAGGTAGTCTTCTTATGATCTTTTACTTTTTTACCCATTGGACATCCTCTATTTATTATGTCCTAATATAACTTTCTTCTTTGTCTGTCTTGTCCGAAGTAGAACTTTCGTCCTGAGGTAGAACCCGACCTGACGCCTACAACTGGATATTCGGGTCCTAGATACCTTTGCTGTATGGTTGACCTTTTGGTCTGTTGGGGGCGAGGGGCGGGGGGGAGGGGCGGTGGCNTTGTCGGGGTCCCGAGCATGGATCTGAGAGGTAACGGATTTTCTTATGGGATTAATGGACACATTGACTTATTTTAGTATTTCACATAATACGAATAACCCCATACGGGTGTCCGAGTAACTATTAACAGGTGACAATTGATGGATCCGAATTCCGTATGCCTAGTGCCCAAATTCCGTATACTTAGTACCAATTGAAACTGACATAGAAAGAAAAGGAAACAAGTCTGATCAAAGTCTCTTAAACCCCTCCATCCAAACTCGTACATGTGAATGCCATATTTTCCAAAAGTGTTTTTGACTAGCCCTGGGAACCGATTCTCCTCTGAGACGGAACCCGGGCGGCCACATTATGTGACGTGAGGTGATAGACGTAACAGGAAGACTCACTCAGACAAAGGACCTTGCGCACCGATGTTGTAAACCATGTAACCGGCCCTTTGAGGAGTGAAACTCCTCTGTTCAGGGTAAACCCTGGTGAGACTCCGGAACGTCTAACTTAGAAGATCTTCCCCCTTCCGCGGAGCGGTAAGACCTTCCTAAGACGAAGAGTTACAGGCCTGGAAAGTGCAATCGTCCATCACCTGCCGTCCTCCCCTTGACTCGCGAGTCCACTCCTCCTTGGGTGGGTCATCCCACCTTCTCCCCTGGACGAGTGAGGGGACCCTCCCTGATCTTCCCCGTACCTGGGTGTCCTCGGACCTTATCCGTCCACCGTCACTAACGAACCATGTGTCCAACTGCTCGCACACATGGAGTCCGAATCCTTCCTTTAAACACTTCCAGTAAATCCTCCACCACAGGTACGGCAGAACCCCTTTTAATAATGGTTCGTTAAGGGTCCTCTAAAAATCTTCTTTGAACCAGAAACACACGAGCATAAGACGGGAGGGGTTCCTCCACAGGTTAGACGACACTTTAAGAACTGAGAGAGCCTTAATAGTCCGATCTCCTCCCCCTATATATTCATTCTGACCGAAAAGGTCTCTGCCGGACCTTGCACCCTATAAATTGGGTAGACACAAAAGTAGGTGTGGCCTAGTTCGAGTGGTTCCGTCTTCCTGAAATTTTCAATTCCCTTTTTGGCAGAATCTGGTGCACCACAAGACTAAACCGGCACGACTGACCGTCCACTTCTGTGCAACTAGGGGGAAGAGGGAGACCCTAGACCGTCCATTTCGAGAAGAGTGGGGTTCATCCTTCCTCCGCCTTACCGTTAAATTCACAAAGTGAGTCACCTTTATAGTCTTCATGTATCCCATGGTTTGTGAAGCATCTGTCTTTCTTTTCCCTTTCATCTTCCAGGTTCTTCCATTCGTTCTAGCCCCCTTCACTTAGATTCTGTTCACATAACGTCACGTACTAATTTTTAAATTTCTTCCCTAAACCTCCTCTGATACCCCACTTCTACTGTGGATTGGTTGAAGTGTATGAGACACTCCTGGTTACCGGGGGATACCCTCATCCTATCGGTGGTCTCTTGTGATACTTGAATTTTTATCACCTTCGTCAGATATGTCATCAATGTCCTCTCGGTCCTGTAGGCCTAGTTATAGGTATATAACTGAGTACCGATCCCAAAATCTTTTCCGTCTCATTGGTCTCTAGTTTAACGGTTGTAGACGACCTAGTAACTTTTTCGTTGTCTCAAGCTCTTTTTGTAGATAAAGACGAAATAACTGATACGGTTTCGGAAACTGACACACCTAGTGTTATTTGACACCTTTTAAGACTCTCTCTACCCTTATGGTCTGGTGGATTCGACGGAGAACTCTTTAGACATACGTCCAGTCCTTCGTTATCAATCTTGACCTGTCCCTTGTTGTTTGACCAAAGTTTATCCTTTTCCTCATGCAGTTCCGACATATAACAGTGGGACGAATAAATCACAGTCTACCTCCCTGTGGTTCACTGAATACTTGAAAATATGTAGGGACTAACGGGTCATGGAAACAACCCTTCTCTGAACGACAGATTTAACCTCCGTGTTCAATGGAGGTCGGGGGGTGCTTTCTGGGTGAGGAACTCACTCGAGTTGCTGGATAAATGAGAAGGAAAGTCATTGAGGAGTCTACTTACCTCCAACGTGCCAGACGACCTTCCCTTTGGTCTGCCCGATTTGTCAACTCTCTCAATTGAGTTGTTAAGGGACTCTAGACCCACCTTCTGTTGTGGGGGGGTGGGGGTCCGAACGTTTTATTCAGGGTGACCATTATCTTGAGTTTGGGTCATGTTAATGTAGTCGTGGGTGGCACCCGGACGGTCTGGGACGATTCGGCAAATGAGAAATGTACTGACTTTGCCTGATCCATCGATACCCTCACAGCAACGTCTGATACCCCTGCATCCTGTCTGGGCACCGAATAGAGGGCTTTGACGACCTGTTACCAAAGCGACCCACCGATCCTATGAGTACTCGTCAACAACGTCAACGGAATGACCAGGTTCTCCGTTGGTTCGACAGAAACCTGGTTATAAACTAACATTTTCAGGGTGTACTCCAGTTGTGAGAGGAGACTCCCCTGGGGGTATTTACCGACAGTTATAGGACCTAATGAGTTATGGTCCCTACCAATACACTCTTGGGTGTACAATGATAACTCGGAACAGTCCGGAACTCAGGTCGGTGAGAGGAAGGACACCCTCTTCCACCCGGGAGTGTACTGACGTTCCTTTACACGGTCGTCTGGACTGAACTCTCTGGTCGGTTAGGGCCGGGGTCTAAAGCAGGACATGTGGTTACCGTGGTCGGACCACTTTGTTCCTGCTGATAGTCCTATACGTCATCAGTACCTTCTTTGGTAGTAACTCCGATCGAGAGACGGTAGTGTGACCAGGCGAGTTCCCCGTCTTGATATACGAGATTAGACCCGGGAGGTCGACAGTTCTCAATTCTTAGTTTGTAAAGGTGTCTGAGGTCCATACGAAAACGGTATGATGTACATGTGTCCCGAGACATATTCTCTCTCCGGAAAACTCTCAATCACTTTTTCTATAATTTTTATTCCTTCTTTAATTCTGGGATAATCTACGACGGACCCTTGGTCTTGGCCAACGTTAGTATGTGACGACTCCTGTAATTTTTCTCCTATTACGGGACCCGAGCCCCTTGTCTGACCGTCAATTCTGGCGATTTGTTCGTCGGTTCCCGAACCCCCGCTGTTCACTTCGGGGATAATTTCGAGAACATGACCCTCTCTACGAATGCGATTCCGACCTGAGAGGTCTTCGGGTTTTCGTTGATCGGTTTCGTCTTCCCCGGTAATTCTGACTTTTCCTTACCATCCTTAACGGTCTACCGTTTAATAACCATGGCCTCCTCGACCGTGGGTGAGAACATTCGGTTTGTGTGGTTCACTGGATGCATCCGGTACTATTTGACCTTCTCGATTAAGTTTTTATAAAGAACCAAGGGGCGGAGAGAAGGGATACGTCCTGTCTTAGAGTCTGACGTGACGGACGAATGTCCAGTTATGACGGAGAGCCGTGTCTGTCTTTGGAGGTTCCTAAGTCGATTTTCCGTACGACGGGAGACTTGTGGACCTTCACCCGAAGTAACTTTACTTTGGAGTGTCTGTACTGGTAATGGACGACCAGTACTATACATGTAAGAGTCCTACTCATCTTCGAAAAGGATGGACCTAACTTTCTTGTAGTCTTCATCGGGCCACGGACGAATCTCTCTATCAAGGGTCTAAACCTAAAGAAGGGTCGTAACCTAGTCTGTTACCGGGTCGAAAGGATCGACTAAATCATATTGTTCTTTCGTTTTGAAGTTCGTAGTTCGCCTTTCATGTATGTCGTATATCCGGGGTCTCAAGACCCTAACACCTTCCTTGGTTGGCCTGTGAAGTTCTCTGTGAGAGGTTCACCTGGTATCTCTGACTGACGAGGGCCCACCTGAACAAAGGTTGCCGAGACGAGTCTGAGTGCTACTGGGGTACCAGGGTACCGATAAGAGGGATACTTTGACACATACCCTCCGGGGGAGGTTACTATTTTGTCCACAGTTGTTTCGGTTACGGTTTCTTACGAGTTTGATGACGTCTTGACATGAGTAGAGTGTGCGATTATTACATTACGAATTTTAGGAGTTCGGTCTGAAGTCGTTATGCACTTGGCACTTGAAGGTCTACAAGTTCGATCAAAATCTTTTCCGTCTTCTGGTCTCTAGTTTAGCGGTTGTAGACGACCTAGTACCTTTTTCGTTCTCTTAAGATCTTTTTGTAGAGAAAGACGGAATGACTGATACGGTTTCGGAAACTGACACACCTTGTGTTGTTTGACCTTTTAAGACTTTCTCTAACCTTATGGTCTGGTGGACTGGACGGAGAACTCTTTAGATATACGTCCAGTCCTTCGTTGTCAATCTTGACCTGTACCTTATTGTCTGACCAAGGTTTATCCTTTTCCTCATACAGTTACGATATTAAGAGTGGGACAAATAAATTGAATATACGTCTCATGTAGTACTCTTTGCGACCCGACCTTCTTCGTGTTCGCCCTTAGTTCTAACGGCCCTCTTTCTAGTTAGTGGAGTCTATACGTCTACTGTGGTGGGAATACCGTCTTTCACTTCTCCTTGATTTCTCGGAGAACTACTTTCACTTTCCCTTCTCACTTTTTCAACCGACTTTCGAGTTGTAAGTCTTTTGATTCTAATACCGTAGGCCAGTTTAGTGAAGTAAGGTTTATCTACCCCTTTGTCACCTTTGTCACCGACTGAAAAAAAAGACCCGAGGTGTTACTGTCGTTTACCACTGACGTCGGCACTATAATTTTCTGCGAATGAGAAACCTTCCTTTCAATACTGTTTGGATCTGTCGTATAATGTTTCGTCTCTGTAATGAAACGGTTGTTTTCAGGCAGATCAATTCCGATACCAAAAAGGTCACCAGTACATACCTACACTCTCGACCTGATATTTCTTTAGACTCGTGGCTTCTTAACTACGAAAACTTGACACTACAACCTCTTCTGAGAACTCTCAGGGAACCTGATGTTCCTCTAGGTTGGTCAACTAGGATTTCCTCTAGTCAGGACCCACAAGTAACCTACCTGACTACAACTTCCACTTTGAGGTTATGAAACCGGTGGACTACCCTCCTCGACTGAGTAAACTTTTCTATGACTACGACCCTTTCTAACTCCCGTCTTCGTCTTCCCCAGCTGTTTCCTACTATATCAACCTACCGTAGTGGCTGAGATACCTGTACCCAAACCCACTTGAGGTCCTCAACCACTACCTATCCCTTCGGACCTCACGACACCAAGTGCCCCAGCGTTTCTCAGCCTGTACTGACTCGCTGACTTGACTTGACTTGATTTTCCCTCTACTCTAAAGTGTCGTCTACCTTGTTGGCCCATTCCATTATTTAGTCCATTGATTCAAACATGTTCTTTCCCACGGTAAAAGAGAACCCTTTGTCTAAGTGTTTAAACACGGGTCTCTAGTCCACACCCAGTTCCTGACCTTTGTGCTGAGGAACCGGGGTGCCACCTTCCCAGGTATGTAACAACAAGATTGGTGGGGATCTCGTCAATTTCAACTTCCACAGTGAGGGACCTAGGCGGTTTACTCCTACTTCTCTTGTATGGTACGTCTAGGTCTTTTGCGACTCACCTGACGCGTCTCCATGGGGTGACTAGGAGTTCTCTGATTCTAGTAGGAATTCTTCTTCTTCCTTTTCTTCTAGGACCTACTCGGGGAAGTCCTACTTCGACGTATAAGTTGAGGACGACGAACCGGAGTAGTTAAATTGAAGACAAACTTAAATTGAAGGCAAAGTTGAGTACTGTTACAAAAGTAGAGTACCTGTGTAAGGATGCACCTGAAGGTGTTGTGGAGGTTGACGACACAACACCCCGATACGGAGACAAGTACTACCTACCTGAAGGAACCACCCAGTGCCCCAATGTAAACTACATTTGTGGTTAAAAGTATCCTCATTGTTTTCCGATATGGATTATAAATTTCTTGTTTTCCTTTCTTTGAGGAACTGACCGTTCCTTCCTGTCCGGAGATTCATACAACTTGTCAAGATGGTTCAGACCCTACTTATAAAGACCTACTGGGGTCTTTTCTCAGTTAATGAGGACGGCGATATACGACCCTTGTTTTTCTTAGTTCCCATCCCAAACCACTGGAGGTAATCTGGGTTTTCTTGATTTTATATACCCCATGGATAGGGGGCTTTTTACATTTACTTGTAAGTTCCAGTGTATGGTGAGGTTGGTCAGGTAGGTGACTGGTCCGACTAACCTTTATGTTGGCACCTTAGGTGACCTACCGTGGTTTACCTTGAGTTACCGAAACACCCGGATTGGAAACCGGGACCAATGGTTAACCGACCCATCCGGCGACGTGTGACCCTAAGTGAAATCGGGTACCGTCGTATTTCGACTTGGATGTTGTTCGGGACCATTTAGATGGAATAAATGTACGCTCCACCTGTTCCAGACAAAGTTACCATACTCATATAACGACGGAATAAATATGGAAAATATCCCTTTTGTCTATAATACTAATTTCATCTCCGGACCTGGTTTTGTCCGGGAGGATTTACCACGATTTCGGTAGGTTCGGAATTTACTTCTTGTTTAGGTTTACTCTTCTCACCATTAAGTTTTATCTTACCGAAACCTGTACGAGTGCCGACGAGTTCTTCCCTGGACACGATATTAATTGTAATTTACAACACATATATAACGACTGAATAGACCGTTACATAGTCGACGAAATCTACTGTACTTTTTGGTCCATTTTGGTTACAGTTTACTTTTGTAAGGAAAGACCTGAAGCCAGGATATTACCCACTTCCCATTAACCGTCTTTTGATATGAATGGTAACAATGGTCAACGGAACTATCAAGACGAAACACCTAGGACGTAAAATGTCACATAGTACTTGAAACATTGGGTTTCCAACCACAGTAAGAGGGTTTGACCACCAGTCTCTCGGTCCCACGTTATATAGGGATACTCACTACGAGTATCATACTTAATTCTCGTAGTTTTCCCCCCTTACTTTCTCCTTTGTCTGTCTTGTTCCAGGTGAAACTTTCGTCCTGAGGTAGAACCCGGCCTGACACCTGAAACTCGATGTACGAGTCATAGATACCTTTGCTGTATGGTTGACCCTTTTGTCTGGGAGGGGGTTGGGTTGGGAGGGAGGGGGGCGGTTACCTTCTCGGGGTCCCGAGTAGTGGATTTTCTTATGGGATTAATAGACACATTGGGTCGTCTTAGTATTTGACATAATACAAATAACCCCATACTGGTGTCCGAATAACTATCAACAGGTGACAATTGATGGATCCAAATTCCCTATGCGTAGTACCAAAATAGTGCCCAATAGAAACTGACAAGAAAGAAAAGGAAACAAGTCTGATCAAAGTCTCTTAAACCCCTCCACCCAAACTCGTACATGTGAATCCCATATATTCCAAAAGTGTTTTTAACCAGTCCCCAGAACCGATTTTCCTCTGAGACGGAACCCCGGCATCCACATTATTTGACGTGAGGTGACAGATGTAACAGGAAGACTCACTCAAACAAAGGGCCGTACGTACCGATGTTGTTATAGTGAAGTACATTATTCCAACACACACAAGAACTTTTCTACCATAATAAAAACTCTTCATACCTTAAAGATGTTTGATTAGTTAGGTGAGATCATAAGAACGGACCTCTTAGGGGACCTGTCTCCTCGGACTATCCGATGTCAGGTGCCCAAGCGTTTCTCAGTCTGTGCTGACTCGCCGAAGTGGAAGTGGAAGTTAGTGTACTGTCTTACGTTGTCTGTTCGAGGATAAATTCAGTTCGGATATCTTGTCTTATAAAGTTAGTTGTCGTGTAAATTTTCCTTCGGGGAAACATATCTTCATTAAGATTTTACACAATACTACTATTTGTGTTAAATTGAAAATGGATTTCTTAGTTCCACTCGTTGATTACTCTCAGTAATCTGACATGATTCCCAACGGGAGTCTGTAAAGATTACGTATGTCCCGAAGATCGTGATGCGGTGTTGTAGGGCATACTAATTCGGAAAACGTAAGAATGTTAATACGAAGTAATACAAGACAAGAAAAATACAGTACGACAGTGAACAGTTATGATAGTGATACTGATAAACATTATCCTGGTCAACAAATTTAAGTGGATTATACATCATCCATGAAGAAATTCATAGAAGGGATGTAACGAAGTAAATCAGGAATTTTGTTGGGGTACCCTCTTACCATATAATGGTAAAATGTCTATTCCTATAGACTCCGTGTCTCTTCATTTCATCAAACGTTGTTCCGGTTTGTCGACCTTAGGCTTGAGTCTGTCAGATGGTATAAACGAATCATACAGTTCACTCGTCCCGGTGTAGGTGGAATAATACCATACTCAGACTTTTTTGGACCCGAAGGGTTCACCGTGTCACCAATTTTTAGGGGGACGTTGCGTCCTCTGTGTTCTCTACACCCAAGTTAGGGATTTAGTCCTTCTAGGGGACCTCATCGTTTACCGTTGGGTAAGGCCATAAGAAAGGACCTTTTAGGGTACCTGTCTGCTCGGACCATCCGATGTCAGGTGTCCCGACGTTTCTCAGCCTGTACTAACTCGTCTCGTGTGTGAACTTTTGATCTCTATATACATCATATTCTCTTATATGTGAGGTTCTGTCGTAGTCTCTCTTCGTTCGTACACTCAAACCCCCTTAACTGAGAACCTGTGGATCGAGACAGTTGTCCGAAAAAAGAAAGAGACATCAAGTGTTCATACGGACACATCCAGTTTAGACAACCTATTGACTCACACCGTTCAAACGACTCGAAACTTTTAATTAATATTAATGTTGTTTTTGTAAAATATTATATTCGAATAAATACAAATAGACTCGAACCTATAAAAAGGTAATCTTTAAATGAAAAAATCCTTTTCGTCTCAAATTAAAACCAATGTACTTGCAATTCTTATATTTCTGTCAATAAACCGTGTCATTCGTACGGTCTTTCTGTAGTTCATAGTCCACTATCTTTAAGTATTTGTGTACTTGTTTCTTAGGTAAGTAGGAAACCGAATGACTTTTCGTTTACTCTTGTAACACATCCAACGATTCTGTTGACTCTACACTACTAATTTACACTCTATTACTCGTCTTAGTGACATGGAAATACTGAGTTTAAAAATCTTAGAAATGATTCGAGATTAGATATAAATGCCGACGTTGAAAGTGTCGTAAAGAGTTTGTTTTTTCTTTCTTTCTTTCTTTGGTTTGTCCGAAGTCCGAAAACTTCTGCGCACTTCAGAAGACTAGTCTTCTCTCGCGACCATAATGTCTTACACACACCACACCGCTTCTCTCCGCAAGGACCGACCCCTAGTCGGGGTGGAACATCGTTACTACCTACTCCACGAACGGTCTTTGATAATGACTACTCAGTTCCTTTTTATAAACGTTGACTAAATACATTTAAGGTTCATTTATAAAAGTTTTTATGCCCTTTCTGATCTTTATCAACGAAAAAAATCTTACACCGATAAAGTTTAGACTTTGGGACGCGAGAGACAAAACCGATGTGACAACAACGAACTTACACGGTCTGTCCGCAGGTACCTTCCCGGACACGTAACGAGTTGGCCTTCCCTCACGTGAAAGGGGACGAAAGAAGAACTGAATTGAAGTTTAGAAATGAATTCATAGTAGGTTAACTTTTAGTGTTAGATGAGGGGGTTATGAGGAGTAGAGGGGAAAATAGTGATCTTGATTGGAGAAAGATTCTATGAGGTGACAATACATACGAAGATAAAGCAGTGAGTTAATAGAGTTTGAGAGTTTGGTCACGGACTGTGTATCAACTATGGGTTATTTCCTATTGAATTTCCCGTTCTTATTTACAAGGATATTAACTTGACGACTTTTCTTTTGATTCCAGGAGATCAAACAAGAGTAAAATTCAACTAGGTTATATTTTGTCCTGGGAGTTACAAAGATGAGTGTAACTTATTGTTAAAATTAATAATGACACTACGTTTCATTACAGAATAGAATCGAGGAGACTAGAAGACCTATTTTCAGTGATTTGTTTACGATGAAATACACTACACAATGAGACGGGTTTAATTAAGTTTCGTCGAGTGTCAGAGGTCTTTCTGACGAAATCTAATAATGGGTATTTCTGAAGTCTCCTTGAGTCAAATGATATCTTCACTGACCGGTCCTTACATCGGTAAGAGACCTTCATTAGTGATTATGTACGCCCCTTCAGTCCTCATAAGAGTAAAACCCTCTTATTACGTAAAACAGTCTTTCTTCTTCGGTCTAAGGAAGGTGACGGTGGTACAGATAAAGTTCAGTTTAGATAATAAAATATAAGAGTTGTGTGTCTTTATGTACTACATTTTTCAAATATTTTACACAAATTTGGTACTTTTTTTAACATATGTTACAGAAGAGGTTTTATTGGTGTTAAACGATTCGCAGAGAGTCCAGAAAATTCATTCAAAGTGGCAACCAAGGGATCGGAGGTGCGTGGACACGGTACTGACTAGACAGTAGCGTTCATGTTAAAATTATTGTAATAATGGACTAGTCTTTAGGTGACCACTGGAGGATTACGGACTTTCCGTCCACCGGTTTTAAAGTTCAAACCTGAGGTTGACTAATTACTGATCACATAAAGAAATCCTTACGAACTCTCAACCGAAGTTTTCTTTCCTTCAGGTTTGGATCTGTCAGTAAAATCGTTTGAACGGAAGACTTTTTATTTATTAAATTAAACGTCCTACTTCACGTAAGTAGATAATAGATTGTTGACCTAATTAGTGTCCTTTACCTCTTTCGCTAAATATAAACCTAACCATAAACTCTCGTCTTTTCCTCTAACCCAAATTGACCAGTTGAACTCCTGTCCTCGTTCTTCCAATTTTTGACTCTCGTCCCAAATGTTTTTCTCCACTTTCCTTGAGCAGAATGAAACTTCAGACCAACGGTAAGGTGTATTACGAGAGATTCTCTAGAGACGAAACGTCTAGTATCAAACATCTACAGACTATATTTTAACTCGAGGTTTAGAGGTATGATCACTTTATCTATTGGTCACTCAATATACATTAGTCTCTTTACTATACACGACCTAATTTTACTTCCTGAACCCCGTTCTCACGACCTACTTCATCCACCCGTCCTTTCTCCATCTTCCAACTCCCGTAAACTAGTTCAATAGACGAGTCGTAGGAAAAGAACCTTCAACAAGAAGGGTGACTCAGTATACGAGGGTCTGCACCCAGGCCTTTCGGTGAGTCCATAGTAAGAGAAAGGACCTTTAAGTCTTCTCTTTATTTCTGTCTCTCCCTAAGATAATATACCTATGGATTTCTCCATTTTTAAATTTTTAGTCCTTCTTCGTCACAATGTACTTATAAAAGGAGGATAATATTCAGGTCCTCGTTTTTATTCTGCCTCGTCGGTTGCCCGTATTTGTCTCTCTTTCTGTGACTTCGTCGACGCGTCACTCCTGTGTCACATATTCTCTATTTGTCTTTCAGTCAGGGATCAAGGGTCTGGAATACTCTAGGTCGCTCGGGATCGAAGAGTTAAATGGATTCTATAATATAAGGGGAAAAGATGGATTTGAACAAGTGTGATTATCGACGTTGATTATTTCCAGGATTGATTTTATTGATCCTTAGGTTCGGTTGGTGTTAGATACGTTTAAATGGATAAAAGGTTAGAGTAGTTGATAAAGAGGTGTGTTTGGTTTAATTCTGATCAGTGGTTGGTAGGTATTTTCTATAGAAAGTAAAGTCAAAGATCAAGAAAGGGAGTGAGAAATTGGAATGACACCAAAGTGAAATGGGGCAAAGAAGCTTAGAATAGACAGGAGACTATGGATCTACAACGGGACATAGAAGGTAAGTTGAGAAGGATTGGTGAAATCAGGTGTCACAAGTCGTGAGTCCGATATGAGACCACATGGTGAGAGTTGGTAAGGAGTCACTTTACTCGAGTGACATCCTACTCGTCCCTTGATGACAGGATGTATCTATGAGAGTCCATTGACGGATCATGTGTTTATCCTATAAAATGAGATTACAGATACGTCCTTTACCACTGTCCTCTTCCCTGACTTTTAGTTCCATGGATTCGTTGACCGTATATATATATATATAAAAGACCTTAAAGTACATGAGTAGACAGTTAGACCTTGATATCCTACTTTTAATTCACCTTAGTTACTTATAGATCGTGTGGTCTTATTCCCGTGTTCCTTTCACTCATTGTCCTTCGGGTCCATTAGGAACTATAGAATACCTGTCGCTTATCCGTACTTATCATATACAGGAATAAAAATTGTAGAACGGGTGTTAAAGTGAAACTTCCAATAACCAAGTACGAAGATATATATGAGATTTATAGATGATTTATGACAGACAGTCTAATTACTGATTACGGGATACTTTTCACATAATAAATTCTTTCCGAACAGGTTTTTAGGGTGTCTGATCTTTCCGTTCCAACTATAGGTTACTTCCGTGTCTCCTAAACAACACAATCAAGTCTTCACTCCACTGTCTTCGAACTTGAAAGAATCACCGTCACTCGTCCCCGTCCTCGTCCCCGTCCCTTTTCACTTAAAGTTATGTGTCAAACTACTGGTTGTCCCAAACCCTTTCCTTTCTTTCTTTATTCCGAATAAGACTTCAAGACTCCGTCCTGTTGACTTTCGTAATAGTGACCTGTCTTTTCTGCGACCCCCTCCTTTTCATTTGTAATGCAAAGACAAGTTTCCCTCAAACTCTACCGACCCTCTTTAGGGATTATTTTAATGTAATCCTCAAACATAGAGAGGATCCTCTCTGACGTACGACTAACACATATAAAGCTTCAATAGGTCCCCCACGATCACCATCTCTTTAAGTGGACGGTCACGTCCTCTGTGTCCTCTACTCCCAAGTTAGGGACCCAACCCTTCTAGGGGACCTCACCCCTTATCGTTGGGTGAGGTTATAAGAACGGACCCTTTAGGGTACCTGTCTCCTCGGACCACCCAATGTCAGGTACTCCGACGTCTCAGTCTGTTCTGATTCGTGACTCGTGTAAGTGAATTGTCCATACACAACTTCTAGACGATATGCAGTCCGGGACGTGACATGGGATTACAATGTTACCCCTCGCTTTCTTTCGTCTCTACTAGGGAGTAAAACACCTCAAATATCACATCACGTACTTCGTCCATAATTAGTTTACTCCGATGAGGCTTCCTCTTCGTCTACTCCGGTACTCCGGGATACTGTCGTCCTGGTCTCCATCGACCGACCGGTCGTTTCCGAAGCGATTCTTTCTTCGTCACGTGTCTCTCTTTGTGGTCTTCCTACTCAACTTTAAGTCATCCACTCGTTTCGACCCCCGTCCCCCAAGATCAGTTTCTTCCCTTCTTTACTAGGTCGGAGACCTTCCTCTTCGAACCGAAGACATCTGCATCTGGAAGACTGTCTCGTTCGGACTACTTGTGACTCTGGTCTCGCTATCCTTCACCGGTCTCGTAAGATCTGTAACACCCGACGTAGTTCTCGACAGTTGTCTCTGACATACACCTTTTTTTTTTTTTACTTTACCTTCGTTTCGTTTTTTACTAGTTCTTATCTTAGAGTTCTAGACTTCTATCTGTTACTACATTGATTCAGGTTCTTCACCAATTTATTAAGGTACTTGATATGTCGATCAACACAATGACGTTCTTAGATTCAAATGACCTTGATGTAATACTTTTAAACTCCTTTACGTTGGACCATAATTATTAAAAACGACAAAGAACCTCTGTCTTATAATCTGATCTACGGGGAGATCAAACTGTGCCACTTTATGTTACACGCAAAAGTCGTTCCTCGGGAGTCGAAAGTGACGATACTTTTTTATACTGTAAATTAAAAAAACTGTCCGTTAATATATGTCTATTTGTAAAGTCTGAAGACCTTAATAACGTTATTAATAAAATGATCTTTTATTAGTACATATTGAATTATGGAAATTTATATTGTAACAGTTTAGTATTGATAAATGTATTCTACTTAATCAACGGCAAAAATTCGAAAATTTTGTATCTGTAGCTTATTGATTTGAAGGACTCCAAGTGAATTTATAATACTATAATCTGACTCTGATTAAGGTTTCGAAACAACTTTCGACCTCTCAACAAGACGGAAAGAGAACTATCAGCATCAACCATAGCTGATCCCTTGGGAGGGGTAATGTGTATCTCAGAAAACAGTAAGTGGTACACGTTTTTGCTAGTAGAATCGATAGGTATGGTATTCGTGGAGGATACATATATGAAATTATAAGAGGAAATCTAGAGAAATGATATTAGATGACCGTTATGACATCGGTGTTACTCTCGTTTTTATCCTTTTCTTGACCATATTAAGGATCTTCAGTGAAGTCTCGAGTTACAGTGGTTTTGAAAATAAAGGTACGTAAGGAAGTAATTGTTTTGTTCATGTATTGTTTTGACGGACTAAACTCAAAATAAAGGAAAGACTCGAGAACTAGAGAAGAACCACTTTTACGAGATGATCAATCTCGGGTTTTTCCTTTTTCACTTCTCTTTGTCTTCAAGTTGTCTCCATAGTAAACCCATAATACCCTTGATAAAATTGTATGTCCGTGAGATTCTATAAACGGTTCTTACTTTATTTAATGAAGTGGAGTGTACTGTTTACTTTCCATCTTCCCGATTTTTTTTTTGTCCACTTCGAGTATCTTGGAAGATTCAAGTGAGTGGATCCACTATAGATAATGTAATTTTAATTTGTTTTGGTACATACAAATCCCTACCGAGTATATTCTGTGTTTAGACGTTTTTTTTTCAGTGGTACTTGTATCTTTTTTTAGTTGTATTTTTACTGTGTAGTCTAAAACAAAATTTACCAGATCATTCTGAATTAAAATCCCATTCTATTTCGTACTCTTTATTTTGAAAATCAAAAGAGTATATGGGTAAAATTCCAATTGTACTCAAAATCCTTGTTTCCGGTTGTTGTGATGAAAGAGTTGTAACAATACTGTGTCTCCTTTCACTTTTTTTTTTTCATGTAAATTCCTTACAGTCAAAAAGATGCTTCGTGTAAGATAACGAAAGGTACATGGTAGTTCAAGTTATGTCATAATACTTTGACTTGTTTGTGTAGACTGAAGGTCATATATATGTATTACAAGAAAGATTCTTCTGTACAATGGAAGGACTATGACGTACCCAAACATTTGAGAGAAAAATGATTAGATGATCCGTGTAACCGTCGAGTTCTCAGAGAAAGGTTTTTCTCCTTAATTCCGGTTCGTTCTGTTTCTTAAACGACTATGTGTATACAGTGAGGTTCTTAAAGGGACTGTTTCAGAGGTGCGGGTTAAATTAATGAAGGGATGACATTTTTGTGAAAGGTAGACGTAAATAAGATTAGAAAAGTTTAGGTTTTGGTTGTGTGATATTTCGATCGATTTATTTACTTACTATAATCGAAATCCAAGGTTCTGTCCCTCGTAAAATATTCCGTCACCCAGAGGTCGAGGGTACGTAAAACACGACTATGTCATAAAGTAAAACTCGAGTCAAGAAATAAAATCTAAACAAATCTTATCTTAATGAATCGGGGTCCGGAATTTAGAGAGAGAGAAAGAGAGAGAGAGTGTGCGTGTCCCTTCCCTTTCTCAACTCCCCTCTCTCTTGTACTTACAAACACCAAGAATTATTCGTTTTTCTTACGTGGGTGTGTACATATGTGATTTCATTACAACAGGTCACAGATATTATTTTCGTAAAAGTACATCAAAAAAAAAAAAGTCAACAAGTATTTTTGACTTGGAGTCATGTACGTATATGACTTATGATAAAAACCGGAGGGAACTGAACAACTGACAAGTGTTCACTAACATAGGAAAGACACGTGGTACAAGAAATCGAGAAGAATAAGAGATAAACCACAAGGCAGTGACGTGATTTATTACGGTAATACCGTGAGGGTCGAGATTGTAGACACTCATTTGTCTCTTAGGTTCTTATCGGTAGAGAAAAACAAGGAACTGTAACACTTCGACACCTCCAACAGAAAACCTGGTCTTCAATCCTCTTTCCTGGTCTACAATAATTTTACAAACCCGTTGTGACTTGGTTATTTGTTAAGGTCCAAAATAACTTCTGGAAAGGTAGAGCCCAAAAATATTTATTCTAAACAAAATAAACAAATAAAAAATATAGTGATTCGAAATAACGGAAATCTTTAACTAAACGTAGATCCACCACACCACCACTTCTTAGGTGGACGGTTACGTCC
The DNA here is from genome assembly GCA_006410555.1 of Capra ibex. Lineage (NCBI taxonomy): Eukaryota > Metazoa > Chordata > Mammalia > Artiodactyla > Bovidae > Capra > Capra ibex. The sequence goes on along the minus strand of SJYO01026388.1, from coordinate 54,040,439 downwards.
TCTGTGTCCAAACTAGGGACCCAGTCCTTCTGGGAGATCTCCTCCTTTACCGTTGGGTGAGGTTATAAGAACGGACCTTTTTGGGATACGTGTCTCCTCAGACCACCCGATGTCGGGTACCCCCAGTGTTTCTCAGTCCGTGTTGACTTGTACGTATGTACCTTTTCTAGGTATATAACGTCTAATCTTTTGAAAATATTCGTCGATTAGGTACCGTTGATTTATCGTCAAATATTCTTCAGTTCTATAAAAAGTTAATTATATATAACATATTTTATATATTATGTTACATAAATTTTATTAGATAATTTGTATTGAATAAATGGTATTTACATTTTAATATAAAAATTCCGATATACCCGACCCTAAAGGATCTATTCTCTTACTAGATCAAGGTCCAAATTTATGTAACTTTAGACTTGAGAGAGAAGAACTTGAATGACTATATTTGACATTTGTGACTTAGTCAAATCACTGAAAGACGAAGAAATTTTACATAATTTCATGTCGTGATAAACAAGTTTTGAGAACTCACCGGAGTTTTTATTTTTTGTAACTATATGTCATAATTATTTTTATTATTAATACAACAAGACAAAAGGGATGATGGGTAGTTCTGGTCGTCGACCGTTTCTGATCGATTAATCGATTTATTGTTCAGTATCCACCTAAAAAGTATCTGCAGTCGTTTTACCAGTCCTTCCTTTGTAGGTGTTCGTTATCTCGAACTCAAAGGAGAGGGGTATACAGGACCTTAATGAGACGACGACGACGACGATTCAGCAAAGTCAACACAGGCTGAGACACGTTGGGGTATCTGTCGTTGGGTGGTCCGAGGGGGCAGGGACCCTAAGAGGTCCGTTCTTGTGACTTCACCCAACGGTAAAGGAAGAGGTTACGTACTTTCACTTTCACTTCAGCGAGTCAGCCCAGACTGAGAATCGTTGGGGTACCTGACGTCGGGTGGTCCGAGGAGGTAGGTACCCTAAAAGGTCCGTTCTCATGGGCTCACCCACGGTAACGGAAGAGACCTTAATGAGATGAAACATTCTTTTTTAAATTATCAAGTGGGTAAAGGATTACAAGGTTATTTGATTTTGATAAACCAAGACATAACTATGGATTAGTACTTTCTGTTTCTAGTTTACAGTTTTTAGGATATGGTATAGTATATCATTATGAAAACTACTAAGTTCTCTTTTTTTGTGTATGTTAGTAAAGTGATAGATAGGGATTATATATATCCTTAATTGATGTCCTTATAGTATAATGTATTCTTGTTCTAAATGAGTTTAAAATTTACCTGACATATATCATATATGAACGAAGGATTTTCCTTTTATGCCACCAGTAATTGTAATATGGATCTAGACATAACAAAATGACATGGTTCTTTTAGTAATATATGTAGTATCCGACCTCACTCATCCTGTTTTATTTGATCTGGGTAAAGTAGTAATTTGTGTTTAAACAATGACGTTATTCAACTCAATACGGTAATTATAATCCAACCGGTTTATAAAGCGAGTCTAAAAAGACACTATCATACTTTCTCGACTTGTCTGGAAAACCGGTTGGGTTATAATGATATACTTCCCACACACACACATATGTACAAGTCAGTATGAGTTGAGAAACACTGGGGTACCTGATATCGGACGGTTCGAGGAGACAGGTACCTTAAAAGGTTCGTTCTGATGACCTCACCCAACGGTGTGTGAGAAAGTCCCCTAGAAGGACTGGGTCCTTAGTTTGGACTTAGAGAACACAGAGGTTGTGACCGTCTACCTAAGAAATGGTGATCGCGGTGGACTAATGATAACATTATCATAAATTTTGTGAAAATGACTGGAAATTTTAACTCCGGACCTAAAATTTTGTTTTTGTCACTTTTACATATCCGGATTTTTACAGACAACACGTGGACCAGGTACGTGTTAATTTACCACGGTTTCAGGACATGCATTACCAGACTAGTGAAATCAAGTAGTAAAGCTATAGTCCTGAAGGGACTATCGAGTCGACCATTTCTTAGACGGAGGTTATGTCCTCTGGGGTCAAGTTAAGGACCCAGTCCTTCTAGGGGATCTCTTTCCTATCTGATGGGTAAGGTCATAAGAACCCGAAGGGACCACCGAGTCCACCATTTCTTAAGCAGACGTGACACCCTCTGGACCCAAGCTAGGGACCCAACCCTTCTAGAGGACCTCTTCCCGTACCGTTGAGTGAGGTCATAAGAACGAACCTCTTAAGGTTACCTGTCTTCTTAGACCACCCGATGTCATCTGCCCCAGCGTTCCTCAACCTGTACTTACTTCACTGATTCGTGTTTTTCTTACGGTTCAATTAAAACCAACAAGGTTAAACTACTGTAAGAGTTTAGATCGTTGTAAACTAACTTTTTTTTTTCCATCTAAAAGTCATTTGTGTCTAAATTTTCTATAAGTCAAAGACCTTTTTTAAAGTCTACAGTTATGTAAGATTCTCTTATCTTTCTTTTAACTCCTACTTGAATTATTTATGATACCCTTATATAAAAGTTCATAAGGATCTCTACAAAGGTGATAACAAGAAATTTCGATTGAAGGTAGTCACAGGAAAATAATTTATGGTACTCATTACTGTAGGGTCGGTCAGATTACACACTAAAGGTATGTCTGTCCAAGAAATTGGGGTACAAAATGTAGTGTCAACATAGACCTCATATTGTAGCATACTCAAGAGGTTTCTACGTTAAAAAGAATCACCTCAGAACCGGAGACAAAATGACATGGACCTTAAGACCCCAAGCCCTTGTAGACTAAGACACGTGCAAAAGAAATGGACATTCTTTTCTCATGATCAATCAGAGTATACTTTTTTCTTGAAGGAGTAAGTCAAAGTGTGTGAACGATTTGAATTTCACCTATGTCGAGATGAGTGGTCCTAGAGATATTTTATGAGGGGTGTAAAATGTCGTCGTCGTACGTCATAATTTATCACATAAAGTAATAATAGGGTACTTGTCGACGGTTTCAGTGAAGGGATCTGAGGTAATCATGCATTTTACAAGTCGATTTTATCGAACCCTGAACGAATTCATGCTTGTTTCTTTGGTTTCTTGGTCCAAAGGGTGAATCCTTAACCTTTCGGTATGTCAAGAGTTAAGTGATTCTTTACAAAAAGGTTAACTATGACGAAGACAGAGGATGATTTCACGTGTTATTATTTGTGGTCCAAGACCCCCGTTTCGTATCACAATCGATTTGGTAAGTGTATAATTAAAAGTAAAAGAGTTAGGTCACCGACATACAAAATATATAAAGAGTCGTATAGTTAATTCAAAGCCGTAACGAGTGTCTGAAGAGTATATATAAACTTCATATGAAACGTCTGATATAAAGTTGAAACACCGAAAATTGGGTATGTTCCATTTCCTACTCCTTTTTTTTTTTTTGTTTGAAAACGAAAATCATATACGATAGGTTAAGACCAGTTTTCAGACACCATATGGGAGATTTTATTCCATTTCGTGTGTAGGTAACGGAAAGTGATAAATTGAAGTTCGTGTCTATGATACAGACTGTTAGTACCAAAATTACCCATGTAATATACGTTTCATTTCCGGTAAAGTTTTTAAAGAATCAATTATACCTTACATTTGTTCTATGTAATTAATGGTTCATGCACCAGTATGTCAGACCCACAAATGTAAGGGTACCAGATAAATACGTCGGATATCTGAGGGTTCCGTGAAATTGAAGATTATACGTCGTACCTTCACTTTTTTATCAGATGACCTATATACGGCACTTGTATGTTGTACTCACACTCAACACTATCTTCACCATAAAGAATTCTCATCCAAAACTTAAAATTTCTAGTCGTAAAAGAAAGGTCAAGTGTTTATGAAAGTTCATAAGGATCTCTACAAAGGTGATAACAAGAAATTTCGATTGAAGGCAGTCACAGGAAAACAATTTATAATACTTATTACTGTAGGGTCGGTCAGATTACACACTAAAGGTATGTCTATTCAAGAACTTGAAGTACAAAATGTAGTGTCAACATAGACCTCACATTGTAGAACAATCAAGAGGTTTCAACGTTAAAAAAAGAATCACTTCAGAACCGAGAATCACTTCACTTCAGAATAAAGGAAGGAGTAGAGTCTTCTTACGCAAAACTTTTTTTTTTTTTGGGATGTGAAAGTTTTTAGCCACAGAAACGAAAGTTAAGACTCAGATCTATAAAATATTAGTCCCCTTAGTTAACAAACGAACTAATTGAAATGAGAGAAAACGTAGACCTCATATATAGGTGTGTCATACTTTTATTTTGACTAGTCGTTTCTCTAATAGTAAGAATGGGATAATACATTGTAGATACGAGAGTTATGTCTCGAGTTGTGGTACTCTACCTTCCCGTTTCTTTATAGAAACTCGTTAATCAAAATTTTTTTTTCTTTCTTTTTCCTTGTGGAAAGAATTTTTACAATTACATTTTAGGTGATACTTTGGGTACTTTCAGAATACAGGTACTTGTTAAAGTTCTTTTTATTCTTGGTTTTCCCTTCCTATACTATAATTTTGGGAAGAAAGGATACTAAGTAGTGGGTTTTAATATGCTTGACGGGTTACTTATACATCTTTAGTGTAACTTTACTTACAATCAAAAACTTTCTGATACTATTGAACTCAAACCCTGATTAATTTCTTCGAGGTCTAGTGTGTTCGTTTGATCTGTCTGTAAGAGTTCGTTCTCAATCCCACTCTATTGGAAGGACACCAAATTTTTTTTGTTTCGAAAATTTCTTTATAAATTTGGTTACCGAAATGTTTTGTAGAAATAAATTTATTAATTGGTCTTTTAATTATAATAAAATTAAATAAGAGTTACATAATTACCATTACGGTCTCTTGGGTAAATGACTAACGAATGATAGATCATACGTGTCAGGATCAACAACAGCAACAACGAATCAGTGATTCAGTATAGACTGAGAAAACACTAAGATACCTGACGTTGGGATGTCCGAGGAGAAAGGTACCCTAAAATGTCCGTTCTTATGACTTCACGCGTCGGTACGGGAAGAAGTCCCCTAGAAGGACTGGGTCCCCAGTTTCAGGGTAGAGAGTAGAGGATATAACGTTCACCCAAGAAATGGTGACTAGGTGGTTCCTTTGTGTTACTAATTATTCATACACTACTTTCTGACTTCATCTGTATAAGAAAATCTATAACAATCTCAAAACGTGAGAAATTTCATTAAGAAAGATATCCGAAATAAGTAGACAAGTACCAGTTTACTCCCTTCTTATTATAAATCCTATGGTACTGATGATGTCCTCTCAAATATGTCACAATAGGTACAAGTCTCCTGTTAGATGGGGTCGGTTTCCCTCTCCTACCGTTGTTTCCTACACTAACAACTTGATTCAAAATTGTACAATAACTGACAAAAAGTCTTTGATTACGGATACCCGGTGTTATAATTTCTTTCATTTTCACTTTAAACGACAGTACATGTTGAGAAACGCTGGGGTACCTGATATATCAGGTACCTTAAGAGGTCCGGTCTTATGACCTCACCCATCGGAAAGGGAAGAGGTTCCCTAGAAGGGTTGGGTCCCTACCTTGGGTCCAGAGGGTGTAATATCCGCCTAAGAAATGGTCGACTCGGTGTTCCCTTCGGGGATACAGAGGTGAGTTATTACACAATTGCCTGTATCCAAAGTTTCTAATTCAGACCTTTTTCCGTCCATGAAGTTGTAGTGCCCCAAACAGTTTCTTTATTATAAAACTTCCGGAATATTTACTACTTCTTAAACCTTAAATTATAAACCTGTTACTTCTGGTAACTTCCTAAAACTTTTTTGTCTGACCCATCTCTACCACGTATTCTGTCACATCTTCCCCGGTCCTACTCCTGACTTTCTGTCTGTACTCGAATTACGTTGTTCTCTTTTTCATGTGTAAGGTGTTTTCGTCTGTGTCATAACTACCACATATAGTGATTAGGGATCGAAACTTGTCTACGAGGAACGAAACCAGACTTACAAACACGGGGAAGTCTTAAGTAGACGTTTTAGGATTAGGGACGTTTAGTCTTCACTCGGCAAACCCTCCACGAATCTAGGACTTTTACTTCCGAAAGGTTTACGATAATTACGAGAATTCTTTCTCTGAGGTGTCTCGAAGGATAGGGAAGATGGTACACTCCTTTGTTACTCTTCAGTGACCGAAACTTAGTCCTCCACCCGACAGTAGTGTATTTTGGTACGACCTCGGTGGTAGAACCTGAAGGGTCGGAGGTATTGATTCTCTTTGTTTATATACAAAAAATATTTGATGTACTTCAAAGAGTAATATCGTCGGGTTTACCTAATTCTGTTAGGGGTCTATGATCGAGTGATTCACTTAGTATCCGAACCTAATGGCACTATAACTTACCAAACGGAACCTTTACTTGTCTCTAGTAAGATAGTAAAAACTAACGTAGGTCTATACGTCCATTGTGGTGGGAATACCGTCTTTCACTTCTCCTTGATTTTTCGGAGAACCACTTTCACTTTCACCTCTCACTTTTTCAACCGGATTTCGAGTTGTGAGTCTTTTGCTTCTAGTACCGTAGACCAGGGTAGTGAAGTACCCTTTATCTACCCATTTGTCACCTTTGTCACAGTCTGAAATAAAGAAACCCGAGGTTTTAGTGACGTCTACCACTAACGTCGGTACTTTAATTTTCTGTGAATGAGGAACCTTCTTTTCAATACTGGTTGGATCTATCATATAAGTTTTCGTCTCTGTAATGAAACGGCTGATTCCAGGTAGATCAGTTCCGATACCAAAAAGGTCGCCAGTACACACCTACACTCTCAACCTGACACTTCTTTCGACTCGCGGCTTCTTAACTACGAAAACTTGACACCACAACCTCTTCTGAGAACTCTCAGGGAACCTGACGTTCCTCTAGGTTGGTCAGGTAAGATTCCTCTAGTCGGGCCCCACAAGAAACCTTCCTGACTACGATTTCGACTTTGAGGTCATGAAACCGGTGGAGTACGCTTCTCAACTGAGTAACCTTTTCTGAGACTACGACCCTCCCTAACCCCCGTCCTTCTCTTCCCCTGCTGTCCGCTACTCTACCGACCTACCGTAATGACTGAACTACCTGCACTCAAACCCACTTAAGGCCCTCAACCACTACCTGTTCCTCCGGACCGCACGACACTAAGTTCCCCAACGTTTCTCAACCGGTGCTGACTCGCTGGCTTGACTTGAGACATGATTTCACTTAGTCAGATAGTCACTCTCTACTACTTCTGGATTTAATTCTGTCCTCAATACCCCTCTCAACTCTTTTACAAAAATTGTCTATAAAGCTTCTGTTTTTACTGTCGGATAACAATGACTGATTTTGTTTCATATTTTCTCTTATACTAGACTTATTTGTGGTAACGACTGAGTTACCTGTGTTTAGACTCGTTTGAGACCCTCTGTCATTTCCTGTCCCTTCGGACTGTACGACGTCAGATACCTCAGTTTTTCTCAGTCTGAGTTGAGTCGCTGACTTGTCGTTGTACTACACTAGAAAATTAGACAGGAACTTTTTTGAAACCATTATTGTTTCTAGTTTTTACAATTGAATGTTGAAGTAATTTTATGAAGTGTTGGGATAGAAAAAAGACTTAACTACTTCTTTTCAATCTATTTAATAATTCTTTGAATAAAACGTTTAAGGCTAATACGTCTCGGTAATTAGTACTGGGTATCCTCGAGGTTAGTACTTCTTTTAATTTTTATCTTGACGGCATACTAGGTCCTTAGGGTGAGAGTCTTTATACGGGTCTTTTTTTAAATTAAGTTTTCGACGTACGTGGAAATACAAGTGTCGTCGTGACAAGTGTTATCGGGTTTGGACTTTTGTTGGATTTACAGGTAGTTGTCTACTTACCTATTCCTTCTGTACATGTATATATGTTGTCTTATGATGAGGCGGTATTTTTTCTTACTTTATTACGGTAAACGGGAAAGTACCTAGTGTCAGAACAGTATTCCTTCCCCGAACGTATTGAGTTACTTCGATACTCGGTACGGTTAATCCCGGTGAGTTGTACCTGCCCAGTATCGTTTCAGACCCTTTGTCAACAAACTCGTTTGAGACCCTCTGTCATCTCCCCTTTCGTCGAATCACACGACGTCAGGTACTCCAACGTTTCTCGTAGTCTACACTGAATCGTTGATTTGTTGTTGTTTTTTTTCGGTAAACGTCGTTGTACCTATATTGATCTCTAATAGTATGATTCACTTCATTGAGTCTTCTCTTTCTGTTCACAGGGTGAACCCCATATTTTTCTCTCTCTCTGTTATGGTATACTATAATGAATATACACCTTGATTTTATACTGGATAGATATTTCTTTTTGTTTAAGTATTTGTACCTCTTGTCTGAAGAACGGTTCCCCATCCTTCGATCCCTCGTCCTACCTGACCCTCAAACCCTAACCATCTACGTTTGATAATGTAAATCTTACCTATTTGTTGTTCCAGGAGGACATATCGTGTCCCTTGATATAAGTTATGGGACACTATTTGGTATTACCTTTTCTTTTATGTTTTTTGACTCAGTAAAACGACATGTCGTCTTTAACTGTGTTGTGTGATATAGTTGATATGATGTTATTTTTTATTTAATTATTTTTATTTATTTTTTTTTGAATAGAGTCATGGAAGTAGGACCTTAATCTTCGGTTTATCTGTCAAAATGGATTTAAATTTGTGTGACAGGATAAACTCTCTAGTTATGAAGTAATTTACCACTGACGACTCTATATGTGTGATAATTTCTATCTGATGAGAATGTTTTATGTATGTTAAAACAGAAATTCCTGATTAAATCAAAGTTTAAATAAAACTTATTTCAACTTTTGTTCGTCTAGTTCTTTACTCTGTCTTAAAGTACGGGTATTAAATTTAGGTTTAGAGTCTAAAGTATTCTGTGTCATCCTTCACTTGTTTTCTTATACGGTTCTCTTTTTTCTGTTTTTTACAACGACGACGACGACGTCAGTCAGCACAGGCTGAGACACGCTGGGGTATCTGCCGTTGGGTGGTCCGAGGGGACAGAGACCCTAAGAGGTCCGTTCTTGTGACCTCACCGAACGGTAAAGGAAGAGGTTTGTACAATTTACGTGAATTAACTACCGTTTTTACACCTAAAATTGGGATGAATTACAATATTTTCATGTACGTTTTTAGTTTCATTCTACTTTTTATGAAATTTCAAATTGATAAAGTTCTTATATTGATAATCATACATTACTTCTATATTTATAGTTTGTGACTTTAAAAACTTACTTACTTGTTGTCGACTTTATAAACTCACAAATAATATACGATACGTTACGAATCCGTCAATAATTAAAAATGGGGTTCAGTGTCTACTATTATGACTCTTTATCTTTCTAATTAGACGTTCGTTAAATACATCATTTAAAGTTTAGGTCTAGAGACTCCCGTAAAATTGGTGATTTACAATTTTTGGATTTTAAGTATTTGTGTATTTGATATAACAAATTTTACTTCTATTTTTGTAAAACTATAAATTTTCAAGTTAAAAATAATATAATATGATTACTATTAACGACGGTAGATAATTCGTTCATAAGAAAGTTGACCATAATCTGATAACAACGACAACAAATCAGACGGGTACCCTAAAGCGTCCGTTCTTATGATCTCACTCAACGGTAAAGGAAGAGGTTCCGAGAAAGGTTGAATCCCTAGTTCGGGTGCACACAGTAAATCAGATACTTCTATCCGTACTACGGACTTTAAGATAATTTTTACTCTTTTGATTCCGAGTTTCTCCAATTTTTGGATCGTCACAGAGTGTCGATTGTCCCTCTCTTAATCTTGGCTTACGATATATCGTTCGGAAAGAGAGAATGCAAGGTAAACGGTCAACGAAAATAATACGATTCAGTGAAGTCAGCACAGGGTGAGACACGCTGGGGTATCTACCGTCGGGTGGTCCGAGGGGGCAGGGACCCTAAGAGGTCCCTTCTTGTGACCTCACCCAACGGTAAAGGAAGAGGTTACGTACTTTCACTTTTCACTTTCACTTCAGCGAGTCAGCACAGGCTGGGAGTCGCTGGAGTACCTGACGTCGGATGGTCCCAAGAGACAGGTACCCTAAAAAGTCCGTTCTCATGACCTCACCCCACGGTAACGGAAGAGGTACGAAAATAATCCAAACAAAATTTTACTTCTCAACTTTGATTGTAAAACACCTTTTAAAAACTTCCTCTGGGATGATCGATGAAGAACACTACATAGTTGATAATTCACTTAGAAAATTTAACCTACTACCTTCATTGGTCAAAAATTGGTTTGTTATCATTGTACATTTCAGGTATTCGTTTCATTCTACATTAAAACTCGTTTAATAGGTTTATAGAAAGTACGGGTGGTGGTGGCAATTATGGGATTGTTCACGTTTCTATCACATTATATTTTTTGTTAGAGACAAAACAACAACAACAACGACAACATGTAGACTTCGTAGTCCTAAGTAAGTAAGTTTTCCGAAATGGCTCAAAGAACCCCATATGCTCCATGGTAAGATCCGTGTCTCTACTTGATTTGAACTTGTCAGGTGGTTTCAACGGGGATCGGTGCACACCGATAAATCTTGAACTTTATACCAATCAGATTTAACTATAGACGACATTCATATTTTCCGTGTCCCCTGAATTTTCTGTGTCATACATTTTTTTTCCCTTTTATAAAGTTATAAAATATATTATAACTATATATTGTTATTATAATATATTCACTTTACTTTAAATCCATATAAGACAATATTTGTAAAGGAAAATAAAAAGATTGTTTCGATTTTAGTGTTCACCGAGTCTAATATGAAAACAACTTACCGTGACTGAATCTGGTTGTTTTAGACGGACGTACCTAGTACGTAAGATCAACTCTTCTATATGTTAATTTTTCATTCGTCTATTCGTTTCTTATATTACAGTTGTCGTCACTAACGGTTCTCCTTTATGTCGTCTTGTTCCCCATCTTTTCTGACCAGTTGTTGTAATGTAATCGATCTGTCAATATTTTTTTTACTGCGAAGAAAAAGTACTTTGGTAAGAAGTTTAGAAATCCGACTGTACTTGTTATATTTGACATGAAAAATTTGTTAATATTTCTTACGCTCTAGACCATAACTCTTATTACTTATGAAAATTATAGACCTTTTATGTATATCTTTTATATTAAAGATCCTGCAAAACGTGATACTTTTAACACAAGTTAATGTTTCTAGCGGAACTTCAAAAAGTGTAAAAGATCGGAGATTTATGAAACTCTCCGAATATTAGAAAACTCCTTTTGTCTTAATCGAGTATTTTTTTTTTAACGTTTCTTTTTGCAAAGAAAATAGGATAGATGGTAGAAGATTTTTTCGACCTTGGTTAATAGGGTTAATAAAACATGAATTAGAACGACAAATATTTAGGACTTTGTCATTACTATTTTTTTTTACATTTCCTACCTTATTACCTTTTTCTGTAAAACTTTCTCGAGAAAACATTGAAATAAAATAAAACTTTACTTGAAATTGTTATTCCGGAATCTTGTATGATATGTCACTATTATTTTCTAGTTAAGCTTTGAGATTTACGTTTTATTTTTGAAATCTTTATTTTCAAAAGACAATATTTCTCATTGTATGTTTAAGGATATCCACCATACATTCTGTCAGAAATAAAGGAGTGACTTGGTACATCTTTAGATTATATCTAGACTTACGTAATGACAAATTCCTTTTCTTACCTATTTTTATCTATATTTTTATTTTAAACAAGGAAGTCGCGTTTGACTAACATCCAATAGTGTACTTTATGATAAACATTTATGTCTTTCACTACGTCTTAATGACAGTTATTATTAACAGTCGAAACTAAGATAAAGTTTACACTTATTATGTTTTACACTTAGACTGAGTATTTATTATACATATGTTTATGACATCACATAGTTACGGATCTTATGTGTGAAATATTTTACGTAAAATACTAATCCAATCTATTTAATAATATTTAATAACGACTATTTCGTCTTACCCTTGGATTGAAATCAATGGTATTCAAAACTAAATCATTTTATTTCCTCTCTCTCTCTGTATGACTCTATATTTAAAAATACACGGTAAAAAAAGTATAAAAGATTATCTTAAACCGGTATAAACTTAAAATTTAATGTATAGTCTTAAATTTCCAAAAAGAAAATTAATAACGTCGAAATGAGATCTTTGTATTTAATGGGAGAGTAAATTATGTAGAAGTAAACGACTAAGAAAAATTGTGTAAATTAAAAAAAAGTTAATCAACTTGGTTTGAATCTTAAATTACACGAAGGTGGGTCTAGTAGGACAAGAGATTAATTATCGTGATTTATTTATACTTAATTTGATACAAAAAAAGATAAAATGAGGTCTTACGTGTGTTATTGTATCCATTTTTTTATATTTTCATCCATATGTTTAATTGAAATTTTAGCTCAGTTTCATTATTATCAACCGTATAAGTTCATTTATGTATAAAAAACGTGATCTCCGAAAACAGTTTTTAATAAGATTACAAATAAATGAATCTCATTACTTTCTTTTATATACAAGTAAAAAATTTATATTATAAATGTTCAATTTTGATGAAATCTTAAATCGTGTCCTATATGGGAAATTACACTATTGGATACTAATGAACCCGTAGGTACACCATGTTAAATATAACTCTTCTACTCGTGTCTTAACGATGAAATGATCGGTGTGTGTCTATTTTAAATATGGAAGATTTGATAGAAGTTACTTTTGCAGAGGTGTAAAGAGTCTCTCTAGATAAAATGTAAAATTTCCATACAATGTTACCTCATGAACTGAAGATTTTTTTTTAGTTTCAAACAGTGTGTCTTAAAAATTTTTCTATCTAGACAAAGTTATACGGGTGTGTTTAAACTCTCCAAAAAGGTTTTTTTACATTTATGGTACAGCGGTTTACCACAAGTTTTTTAATTTCAAAACATCTGTCTGAAACATTTTTAGATTAGTGATTTATTAGATTATTTTTGGTAAAAATATTTCACAGTAAGAAGGAATCTTTGTTTTTAGAACACCGAGATATTAAGTGTGTAAAGACTTTAAGAAAAGTACCCCAATCCCTTCAAAGAAATGAGGAGGGAAAAGAATCATATAAGGAGGAGTCATAGATATAGTAACGAATGGACTCGAAGAGGGACATTGTGGTTCATACCCAAAGGTTTTCGGGTTCGAGGGTGAATAAATATCATTTTCACTCTCTTGAGACGACGTATTGGCGTTCAGACGTAGATGAAGTCAGATCTTTTTAAGAAATTACCTATAAGCATCTGTTTTATATTTCTATGTTTACTTATAAGACAGTAATCGACGTTGTCATTTGTTTTAATTGTGTATGTGGATATTATCATCACAATCTCCCAATTATTTTTGTTTAGGTGGGGGTTTTGGGACTTCACTTTAATAAAATGGGGAGATCATAACCTCACAGTACCGTTAGAATGAACTAAAGACCGGAAATACGTCCTTGGAAGGTCCTGAGTCCAAACCCCCTCCCTCCAATATATTTTAATGTGTGACCCCTCCTTAATACAAAATTTCAATTTTTTAGGATATCCGATATTGAGAAGTAGTTGATGTTGACAGTGTTATCCCAAGTTTAATAAACTCTCAAGTAACGTTCCAACCTATATAAATTTTTCGTTGAATCATTGTTACTGAGTCCCTTTGTTTCGTATTAATAAGTACATGTCACATATACATAATTTAGTTTGCAGTTTGATGTACTCGAAAATTTTAAGACCTCATGTAAAAGAGGAATCAATACGGTACCAGTGAACAGTGGACGGTATTTGAGGTGTATATGACATATTTTATCAGTCCTTTTAAAGTTGGAGAAAGATTGTCATACGAAAAAGTAATAATGGGTGGTCCCTGGTATAGTTTTCATTGTGTCATGAATTTTACGGTGTTTTCCTTGGTATTCTACGGAATTGTATAGTACAATGTCGAGTATACTTTCAACCAGGGGAGGATTCAGACCTTTACTCTGATCTAACGATATTATGAATCGTATTTATATTTGTCTGTTCCCAATTTTACTAAAGGAGTTTTTATACACGATATTTGAGGATTCTCTATAAATGGATATATGTAACCAGAAAAATATGAAAACTTGTACATAGAAACGTCAGGAACCACAGAGTTTTGTCTATCATAATTTTGTTATTTTTCCTTTTATCTTATACGTTAAGATTTGATTCTTGATTTATGAGTTACTCGTATTACAATTAAACCATTTTAGGTGACGTCAATTTAAGCTTAACGACTGATGATATGTGCAAGAGTGACTTGGTCATTTCTTATTTAGGTGGGCAAAATTTATACTTTTAGAAATCTAAAGGGAGGTAAACTCACTTCTCAATACTTAAGTGTGGTTGTTGGGAAATTTTTATTAGAATGTTTGACTAGAATAAGGGGATTTGTCTCTTTAGAACGCTTACAAAAGTTGTTGCTAAAAATATAGAAACAAAAGAAAAGGAAAAAATCTATAACCTTACAAAACCGGTGTTCCAATTCTTTTTGAAGGGGTAAATAGTACTGGACGGTTCGTGTTGACCGGGGATCTTTTGTGTCAGGAGATGGTGAATTGTTTAAGTCGAGTAGAATCAGTACTTTGAAGTTTTCTTAAACCGGTGTCCGTATCCAATTGCTAGTAAACAAAATTTTGTATTTATAGTTAGTGACACATTGTATGAGATCACGTGGATCATAGTAAACAGATGATTCATGTTAACCATTGATTGGAAAAGTTAAACTTGTTATTAGTTGTATCTCTATCAGACCAAATAATTATATATTAACAACTTAAAGTCATTTTTAAAGACAATTTTAGAGAACGAACTTATGTATATATATGTAAAAATTTTTTATAAAAGTTGTTTATAAAATTTTGGATTACACGAGTTTCCATAGTGTTATTGACCATTCCCTTTGTCTCTTTCAGAAAATTTTTGTTTAACTATCCATCTTACATTTGTTATTTTACAATTTCCGTTAAAATTTAACTTGTTGTATATGGACATCTAATTAGACTTCTACTTAAATGTACTATAATTATAAAGACCTTGTTGTATAACTAATTTTTCATATTTGTCTGTCGATGTAAAAGTTCAAAACATTTAAAATTTAACAAATAGAAGGTAATTTTATTGTTAAAAATTTCTCTTTTAGGACACCACAACCGTAGTTGAAGAAATAAAAACTTTAATTTGATATGTGTTATTCGTTTTTACATAGACATCCTGTGACATAAAATGAAACCAAAATTTACTATAAATCTAAAACCTTAAGTTTTCGTCGTAAAGTTTTAGATTTCATGAAAATATAATTAGATAAAACGTATTAGTAACAATATTTAGTATAAAGGAGTCCAAAATTAGGTTTTTACTTTAAGAAGTAATCGTCTCAATTATTTTGTGTCTAACACCGTATTAAATGTGAGATTTTTTTTTGTGTTCAATACACTAAAGGTAAAATTATCTAAAAGATAGTTTAATTTCATTGTAAGACTTAATGGACGTTCGATTCCCGTTTTCTGTTTTGTCAAGGTACACTTTGTATAAAGTGTATATGTTTATGCATCAGTCTTTTTTATCAGGGTAATTGATACATTGAGGTCCATTTTTGATTCGTTAAATAATATTTATAAAAGTTTACATGTTCAACTAAGAAATGTACCTTCACTTTAAATTAGTCCATTAAAGTTTTAAAGACACCAGGATTTATGAACCAATAGTATTTCTTACTTCATGGGAGATATCAGAGTTACATTTTTATCTAGGGGTCTCACCAATTTGAGTTCCCAATTTCTCATTTCCTTAATGTCTAATCCAAATAGACAGCACTGCCAGAGTAAGATCCATTTGTCTTATTTATTAACTCTATATGAATGTTAAAAAAGGAGAAACTGGAGTTAATTTTACCGAAAGACTCTCGTCCAAGATTTCTGTTAAATAGGACCAAAGGAGTTATGTGTGAATACTTCAGTAGACCGAAAACATAAAGAGGTTGTCGACACAATGGAAGTTTTAACCAAATATCATAAAGGGGTTTCGTTTTACACTCTGTCGGGAACTGTGTGTGTTGGTGGAAGGAAGACGCCCACCGACTCAAGTTTTTCAGTCTAGTATGTTAAAGTTTTTAAGAGTGTTGTTATTAAATATTTCTTGAAGCTCCTCCTTTCTCTCTTTAGTTTCCCTAAATTTTTTAACCGGAGAGAAAGATAGAGAGAAAGAGAGAAGAAGGGAGAGGAGGGGCAGAGGGATTCTTCAATATTGTTGTGTAGTATACTAATAAGCATAAACGAAAACAACAGTCAAACTATTATAAAGTCATCAAATCCTTTCCAATCCACTTTCTTGTTTGTCCGTTTTTCACTTTATTCCATCACGTTGTAGTAATAAGTTAATGTGTCCTAAGGTCTTTTGTCATTGGCGTTCAGTCCTTTCCTCGTCCTTTGACCTATCACGACTGACTACGAGTCATCTGGGACCTTCGGTTGGACCGTTTGAATAACCGACACTATTAAGTAGGAGGGAAAGAAGTTTGTCCAAGGGATTTGTTCGATTGAGACCGTCATTTAGTCAAAAGTGTCTGTGAATCTTAATCTTCTGTAAAAGAGGAGGACTTAATACGAAAAGAGTGTTCTTTTATTTTGTCATGGTTATCTTTCGTTTGGGAAGGAGTCATTACTTTCTTTAGAACTTACTTTCTTTAGAAATTCTATGATGTTAATGAACCTGTTAAGTGGGTGTCAAACCAAGACACTACGTCGTTTTTGTGGTTAAGTGTTAGAAAGAAGTACTCTAAGTTTCTAAATATGTGTGTGTGTGTGTGTGTATATATATATATACGTATATTCATTAAATTGGGTTTCGTAAAGTTTCCGAAGGTGGAGTTCCAAAATTTAGTTTCGTTCACAAGTTCACGTATAAGTTTACTTCCATTTCTGGTTGACCTTTGAATTCCATAACAATACTTCGATTTTAATTTGAATTCTAGTATTAAAACCCCCTTTTTTCAAGGTATTTACCTCCTTTTATAAACAAAAGTATCTTTTATATTGTACGAATAACTCTACTGATATAGTCTTTAGATTACTTTTATAGGTTAACTCGTGTTCTAAAGTTTTGTTTTTAATAGGTCTTTTTTTTCGGAAAGTAAATTTATCGACCATAATTAAAAAAATTTAGGATGTAGTACGTAGAATAATTTTCCCTTTGTAGGGAGTTTCAGATGATGTCAAAAGATTCCTCGTGATTAGACAATTAATCGTTAATAAAATAGTGGACGTAAAGAAGAATCGTAATTATATTTCATATCATCATTAAATTAAAACTTAATTTTAAGTTTTAATAACTTAAAATAATTCATTTTTGTTTCTCATAAATTATCGAAGTCGTACCTGGTTGATCCATAAAAGAGATATTACTGGATAAGTGAGTTTAAAATACATGTATAAAGAAGATAGTAGGAACACGATTTTGACTCTTTTTAGGTTTGAATAAAATGGATTATGATAAACGACTCTACCTTGACGGATGTGAAGTTCCTAAATGGTGTATTGTGTTATTAATATTGCGAAGTTAGTTTTCGATTTAAGTTGAATGGAGTAAGTTTCAGGTTTTTGGACTTCGATTAAGGTCAAAATAAACCTTCAAAACACACACGCACGTACACACACTTCAAGTTGTCGGTTATTTAAGGTAAAAGGTCACTCTCGTCTTACTTTGGGCCAAGTTCCTAATGTCTTGTCAGACGTCTCAAATATCAGAGTTTGGTTGTAGG
Source organism: Capra ibex (assembly GCA_006410555.1). Lineage (NCBI taxonomy): Eukaryota > Metazoa > Chordata > Mammalia > Artiodactyla > Bovidae > Capra > Capra ibex. Next base: position 54,022,510 of record SJYO01026388.1, on the reverse strand, counting down.
TCCATCGAAATTTTTGTGGAACGAGACAGTACTTGGAGACACGAGGTCTTCGTCACGTAAATAAATCCAATTGGTCCTCTGGACCTCTCATTTGTGAGAACCGAGACTGGTTACCGAAAGACGCGGAAAGACAAATATCATTCTACTGAACGGTAGTCTCCAGTGGGGGTAGTTGTCGAGGGCAGAAAGTGACCCTAGACTTAATAGGACTGAGGATCCGACAGTTGGACAACAGTACCCCTGTGTAAGTATTGGGTAACCCCATAGATGAACTTCTCAATTTTAGGGACGTAATTTAGAAGATTTTCGTTTAAAATGAACTGAAAGAAAATTTCACTTTGTAAAGACGTCTTCTTTATGAAGTACCGTTCAATTCTTAACCATGTGTAAATTTATTCCTAATTTATTCCTAACCATAAGAAAATTTCAGGGTTGATCGTAAAATACCAAAAACAAAAACAAAAACTACTCCGTCTTCCGAAAATTCTAAAGTGAAAGTGATAATGTAGAGAGGTTGTTCGTGTTTTAACAGAAGAAGGAGATTCGTGTGTATACACGTACAACTGTTTCACCTTTCTATTAATATCCGTAAAATTAAAGTAAGTAGAAATTGCATCAAAATAAACTCCATCTCCTTCCCCACTTGTGTTTTCACGAGTGTGTCGTCAATAGTAAAATGCATTTTATAAAAGATTTTCTTTTGAGAAGCACAAAAGTTTTGTCTCTATACAATTTGACATTTCTTTACTTTTCCTTTGTCTTCTCAATTTAAGTTCTCTATTCCGATCACGTTTATTCAGAGAAGAGACCGTGCCTCCAAGGGAAAGAAAGATTACCAAATATCGTTTTTTTCTTAACAAAAGAAAGTTCATTTATTACAATACTTGAAAGGTGTAGATAGGGAAATTTTTATACAGAGTGTCTAGAGTTTTTCTTTTTGTTTTCCGATTCGAGTACAGTATTTAAGGAGGATGTTATAAAGTTAAATCGTAAATGTCCGTAATACCCCTAATGACGGAGGTTAAACAGATGTATTAAGACCCTACCAATAAAGAGGAAAGTAAAAAGAACCAGAGATCACACCGAGATACTATGTCATTCCCTTTCCAGAGGTTTATTTCTGGTTGTCGGTTCCTAGGTTAGTAAGACTCATTAAACGTCGTGTTCACAAAGAACTTCAGTAAAAGTAAAGACTTCCGTCTTCACTCACTTTTCGGTGATGGATAAAGTCCAGACGCGACGTGATGTCTTTGGAGTCGCAGGAATCCTTGACTTCTGCCGCGATAGAGGGGTCTCATGACCCGTACCTACGACGACGACTCTTTGACCAATTCCCAGATGTAGGGTGGTCGTCACCTTCAAATCGGACCCAAAACTACGGTGATATTATGAAGAAACTGTCTCCTGACGGAGCAAGATAATCTCAATTATTTTACACAACTAATTAATAAAATCTCTAGGATAAAAACTGTCTAAGTCAAGAAACTAGAATCATACCAGTCTTAGTGATTTTGCGTTACAGAAGAAACGTCGGTTTGACAGAATTCATCAGTCTCGACGAAGAAAAAAAAAAAAAATTAAAATAACTTCATATCAACTAAATGTCATAACATAATTAAAGAAGGTATTTCGTTCCACTGATCCGATATGTATATACACATATATATATACATTAAAAAGTATAAGAAAGGGTAATACCAAACAGTGTTTTATAACTTATATCAAAGGGTACGATGTGTTATCCTAGAATGACAAATAGATAGGATAATCATATATATTATCAAAACGGAGATGGATCTCGAAGAACTCATGACATTATATGTAGTCTCAAAAATTCAAGTTGTCTTATACGAAAACTTAACCGATGAAAAATTTCCCTAATATTCAATAAGTCATAAAGGATTTGAGACTTCTGGAGATCTTTGTAAGTGACTTCGTTTTTAGATACAGAGAAAGATAGGATTGACTCTGGGTTGTTTGGTATAGATTTTGAGACTCCTCCCGTTTTATTAAAGAAGTATTTAATTTCTTCCAACGGACCGACTATTCAAAGAGAGGGTTAGAGTCCCCTGCCCCGCCCCAACCCCCCTCACCTCTCTCCCGTTACTCGGTGTACACTACTTTTGGGACATCTATTCCTTTTATATTTGTACTTTTATTTACCGTAAACATCAAAGTTGAAAATTTCTCGTGTCTATTGATGTTAAAAAGACTCTTTATATTAGTAATAGAGTCGAATGTAGTCCCGTTGTTTCACAAGGGTCTTAGTATTTTCATTTACATTTGAAAATGAAATATAACAATATTAATTCCTGCTTTTAATGTGATTACCAAAAAATTTATTGTAAAATACCTGTTTCTAGCAATTCTACAGGAAGATCGGGGACACATGGTCTTAGTTAATTAATACGCTGGATTGTTTATCTATTTGATAGGAAAGACTCATAAACAAAGGGGTGGACATTTTATTTTCAGAGATGGAGTACCATAGCTACTATATCGTGAACAAAAAGTTACGTTTGGTGTTTTAACTTATGAGGTAAGTACTTTGTCTAAATTAAATGGGTAATAACGAAAGTAATCGGTACGAATTTTAGTCCGTAATATAGACAGTTAGTCCCGACGATTAAAAATACTGTATTCTGAGATCCTTGTTTACTCGATCATTTTATCGGGTTTAGTTTCCATGATCTACAAAAATCTTCAGTCATCTCGGAATAATACTTCGGTTCATTTACGAACCAAAAGGAATATATAATTTTATGTATGATTATTTTATATATTTTATGAGTGTCTGTGTCTTTTGTTTTACCAATGGTTTTCCCTTTCTCCCCACCCCCCGACGTCGACGATTCAGTGAAGTCAGTACGGCTGAGACCCGCTGGGGTATCTACCATCTGGTGGTCCGAAGGGTCAGTGACTTAAGAGATCCGTTCTTATGACCTCACCCAACGGTAAATCCCTATTTAATCCTCGGACCCTAAATGTTTATTATATCTATTGGTTGTTCTTGGCTGACATGTCGTGTCCCTTGATGTGAGTCATAAAACATTATTGGACATTCCTCTTTCTTAGACTTTTTCTTAGAGAGACATATATATTATACGTATATGGTATATATATATATATATATATTTTGACTTAGATATACGACATGTGGACTTTGAATGTACTATAATATTTAGTTGAAATTATTTATGACTTTTACCGTGAAACTTAACGTTTGGGAGATAAATCAGGAAAGTCACCCCCGGATTAGGTGTAAGACTATTTTTCGTTTCGATAATGCTTACCGACCGACAGCCATGTAAAGTCATCACTGAACGGACCAGAGGTATGAGGTACCATAAACAATTTACGTTTTCATAGGAAAGTTCGTTGTATGTTTTGTTCTAATTCAAATCAGTTAGTACTGTTGAGATTCCAAATCATCTTTAGTATATAAAAAATTTTTTTAATTCTATTATTCAGTCATTGACGTCACAGTACCCGGTGTAGCAAGTATAAGTGGAACTGATGAGTGGGAGGTATTTGAAAACGTACCCCATCCACGTAGACATTGGTAACGAGAAAGAAACAAGGAAGAGACGAGTAGAGGAGAAAACATGTGACAGATCATTAGAGAGTTCTTGGGAGGTAGAGGTCTCAATATTTTATGGAGGTCCGAGAAAATATCGTAAAGGAAGGTAAAAAGTAATAACCGAATAATCAATATTCTGTCAAAACCCTTTTAGGATTTCTAACTATAATTTTTAATTCTTTATTCGTCTCGGTTGTACTCTCCTGTGTTCTAGTGGTTTTCAAGTTAGTTTATTAAGATTGTTGACTTTTTAGTACCCCATCCCTCTCTTTTTGTTAAAATTTAAAGACACACATGTTATTCAAGGGTTTAACGACCAAACTTCTTCCAGTATACCTTAGTTTGGATTTGTCGGAATATATTGATATCGTCAGAAGAATCGGTCCAACAACTACACCATAGATATAATCTTATATTCTTTATATTTTAAACTTGGGGTTCTCGGATAAAAATTTATTTGTAACTCGTTTAATTCAGGTACTGGAACACATTGTTTATGGTGTATCATTAGTTACGTCATTAATGTCAGTGGTAAAAAAATTGGAAAAAGGAAGAAAGAGACTATTCCGGTTGTTTGAGTTTATATAACTCTCCGGTTCACCCAGTACACTTCCTCTCTTTACTTGGTTCTTCTCCACTCCGATGACCGTTTTGCGTACTAGACAGGGTTTGGTGAGTTTAAAATATAAACCAACGGGTTTTTCAAGTAAACCTAAAAAGGTATTGTTAAATGTTTTTTGGGTTTACCTGAAAAACTGGTTGGGTTACAAAGGAGAGTAGATCAGGGTGTAGAATTATGATAGACATCCGACGTTTAAGGGGTTCAATATAGTGGATACTTCTAGGTAGGAGAACTTAAGATTTGAGAGTGAAAGAGGATTGATTAAATGTGGAGATACACTTATAGAGTGTCGGTATAGTTTGAAATTGTACAGGTCATAATGCGAAATAATGAAAAGGTGGTTCGAATAGGAAGTCAAGTCAAGTCAGCGAGTCAGCACAGGCTGAGAAACACTGGGGTACTTAGTGTCGTGCGGTAGGGGGTAAAAGGTATCTTTATTTAGGTCTTCGGTCTTACTACCCGAGGAGGAAAAGGAGTTTGAGAAATAGATTTGAGTGGATTAATCGTCCTAATCTGGTTGGACTTCTTGTCCGGAGTTGGTACGGGGAGTTTCGTGATCTGGTTTAGTCGATCTTTTTAGAGTCTTTGGTAGTTTCAGTTAGTCCACCGTAATAGGAATTCAAAGACAGACATAGTTGGAAAGATGGAGTAGATATCTGTGGTTACACGGGGTGTTCTCCTTGTGATCCTGTTAAGACAGTAGATGATGTTGGACCGGTCACTCGACTCAGACCAGACTTACGTAAGGTCCCGGCTCAAGTACAGTAACTAGTGTAGTCGATTTTAGTGCTTGTTTGAAACATAGTGAAGATTGACCACACACATACAGGTAGCGAGTCAACACAGACTGAGAAACGTTGGGGTATCTGACATCGGACAGTCCGAGGAGGTAGGTAACTTAAGAGGTCCCTTTTAAGACCTCACCCAACGGTAAGGGAAGAAGTCCCATAGAAGGGTTGGGTCCCTAACTTGGACCCAGAGGGTGTGACGTCCGTCTAAGCAATGGTAGACTCTGTGGTTCCTTCGGGAAGATTGACCTCTGTCTCTATTACAGGGTGTCCCGTGTGTCTTTATTAATCAAACAAAGAGGAGGTGCTTTGAGGGGACTCACTGGTTCCCACCCAAGTAACAATCTACCTTAAGGCGTAAACTACTATATACTAGATATTAGGAATTTGTAAACTTGCAGAGAATACTGTCGAATTGTATTTTCAGAAGATTTACCGTTGTAAACTACCCTGTGCTGTCACCTTGTCGTGGTCACCTTCCGTGTCCACCTACCATGGAGGATACACCGAAGATCCAGTTGACCATTGGGAGTTCCAAGGGTCACGTCGCGGTTACCGACTCAAATCAGAACAAACCCCCTGGTCAGTCAAGCTAGAGGTAAACAAGTATGGTGATTGGTCACCGTAAATAAACAGGATACTTTACTTACTTATTTAATACCCTTACTGTTCCTTCTGTGACTTTCCACAGGTCTCCGAAAGACTTACTCTCCACTTCCCCAACCCGGTGTAAAACGAAAACAACTACCTGATAAACCATTCCAGTTCCCTGTACCAGACGGTAAAGATAATAAGCTCAGTGTCTACACTACTCAAGTCTTGGGGTCGACCGTGGATACCCACTTCTTCCGACGGAGAAAAACGACTTTCAAAGTTCGTCGTTTCAGTATCTTTGAACTTCGAGTTTTCTTCAGTGATTCCAACGTCCCAAGGTTCCCATGACCGTGTAGAGAGATACGTCGAAAAAGTATAATCCTCTTAGGAGTCTAAATGATCGTAAGTAGTCTAAATAATCGTAAGTGTCTTATTCGTAGATTTAAGTCAACACCTTCGAGGTTGTTACTATGTGTCTTAACTGGTTGTCCAGGGTGAGTGTTCCAGACGATCGAAGGAAGGGGGTGATGTTTGTGTCGAGTTCTGTACAAGTGATTTAACTTCATGAGGGAGGGAGGTTACCTACCTATTCTACCTCTTGACCCATACAGATAGAGTGTACCGGTCCTTTCGAATTCAGGGAGAGGATGGGTCTCAAAGGGTCGTATAATGTATAAAGAATGGGTGGTAGACCTACCCACGTAAAACCAGAGGGAAGTTCCGTCGGAGTAAGGATTGATAGAAAGAGGAATTTCTTCGACTTCAACCCCTAGTCCCCCACTTCCTAGATCCCCGTCACTCCCCTTCTTGTCGGGGCACGATCATTTGTTTCATGTAAGTAAAAGTCAAAACTAACCATTGACCGAGTCTCGAACCAGTTTACTTGAAGATTATGGAAGTCAGGTACGTTACGAGACATAACCCGTCGTTCTAGTGGTAGTGACTGTAGTAGATAAAGGTGAACCCCTTGGAAGTCTGAATCATCAGTATTGTTAAGACTACACCGTTACCATAAACGAAGGATACCAACTGTTCCCAAACTAAACGTGTCGACCCTAACAAAGTTCTTCACGAAAAATTGGATTCCGAAAATAACGAGATCATAATATTGTATAGATTGTAAGATAGGGGTAAAGTTGTATTAATGTCCTCAAAAGGTTCCGTTTCTCCTGTTTACGTTCTTCAACAGATCTAAAGAAACCCAGTCAAAAAGTAAAAGGTTATCTAGTAGAAACCATCTTAAGGTCCCGTTATTCTTGGGTTTGTCATCAGTTATGGAGTAGATACCAAAAGGTACTTTCAAAAAAAACAAACAAACAAAGTCCCTGTTCGGGAATTTCGTCAGATCGGTCACTTGAGACTCTCGAAAGTGACGATAGAGGGCCACTTAGATTCTAACCATACTGTCTGTCGTCGTCACCGATTCGGTATTTTCTCTGGTTGATAACGAGGAGAAGGAATTGTTCATAATATACATGTGGTTCGTGAAGGAGAAGGTTTACTTGGTTTCAAGATCTGTAAACAAATCGAAGGCGGGTAATGATAACGTTTGAAAGGAGGAAAGGACGAATCCCACACTTTAATATCGACAACAAATCTCTCCCAGTCTTGGAAGGAGGTCTGGTTCTACTTAGTAACATACTGAACAGTTTTACCTCACCGAAACTGCAACTAACCGTTCCTTAAGGTACGGACCTTATGTCAATCGTTGTTGGTACCATGGAAAGTCTGTCGACTGAAACTTGGACGAAGACCCATGAATGTGATGTTGATGTAGGGGTTGAACAGAAGTAATTGTCTGTTATTTACTTTTTACTAAATAAGGGATTGACTAGTTTTCTCAACCAGTTGTGTAAGTAATTGCTTTGGGCACTTAAGGGGAGTTTAGGATACTTAACCCGGTACTCTAAGAGGAGTAAGAAAGAGTAGGTCTTTCGGTACAGAAAAAGTCGTAGGACACCACCAAATCAGTGATTCAACACAGGTTGAGAATGTTGGGGTTCTTGACACCGGACGGTCCGAGGAGACAAGTACCCTAAAGGGTCCGTTCTTACGACCTTACCCAACGGTAAAGGGAGAGGTCCCCTAGAAAGGTTGGGTCCCTAACTTGGACGAAGAGGACGTAACGTTCGTCTAAAAAAATGTCGACTCAGTGGTCCCTTCGGGAAAGTCGTACAATAGGAGTACTATTTTAACCGTTTCTAAAAATAAATGTACGATTGTCCAATTGTACAGTCTTAAAAGATATACGACCTTCTTATGTCCTCTGAAACTCCAGTATCTATTTCCTGAAATAATGAGTGTCGTTATCGTCTTCGGTCTTATAATCGTAAAGGAACACTCACAACGACTCAAGGTTAAGGGTGTCTCACCGCACTGTAGACGTGTACGATACCCGACGTAATGTCGTTTTGATGAGACTCGAATCCCTTGAGTAAAATACTACTACTAATAATAATACCCGTCATTCGTACGACGGAAAACGATGTCTCCTATACCCGTTTATAAAGGTTTCATTTTGGGTAAAATGTTAATTCTTATTAATATGTAGGTACTACCTGATGATTCTGTTTTTTTATAATCCTCTATGTGTCAAAGTAAGGGTTGTGGTCCTTACGGAGTGAATACTACTTGGGAGTGTTGGAGTAGTCCTTTTCTGGGTTTATTTCCGGTTTGTTTGATCTGAATACTTGTCAGTCTTTGTTATAGTTTCATGTGAGTGGACTTAAGTACCTGACATAATTATCCTGTCAGGTCACCCGAGAATGAGTCTCCGATGAACAAATAATAATGAAATGTGTACGGATTCTCTGATAAGTGTACGGGTTCTTTGGTTGATGTGATTAAAAGTACAGACGTCGAAGAGTTTTTTTCTTTTCCCTCCGTATTGACTGTTGTTGACTCCTGATTGAGTTGTCGTCTCTTTTGTTTTTTCATAGTAAGTTTATGTTCTTAGGTTGTCTAAAAATGTATTCCCTTTGACCGGAAGGTATGAGGTTGACGGGAAGTCCCAAAGTCAAGTAATTGACAAATGTTTTACTACTGGAACCGGTGACCCTTTCATACTTTTCCAAGTCGGTCTCCTAAAAGTGTCCCCTTTCTCGGGTCCTGATTCACAGTCTCTGACCTCGAGAGTAGATTGGATTACTGTTCCATTGAAATCCGTTCAGTAGAGAATTGGAAGTCACATAAAAAAACAATTTTGTTTTTATTGGTTACGGAATGTATAGAGTTGACCAACGTACGATGTACGAAGTCAGTTGACCATACACGATATACGAAGTCAGTACAGAGAAACGTTGAGATATCTGACATCGAACGGTCCGAGGAGACAGGTACCCTAAGAGGTCCGTTCTTTTGACCTCAGCCAACGGTACGGGAGGAGGTCCCCTAGAAAGGTTGGGTCCCCAGCTTGGACATAGAGAATACAGAGGAGGTAATCATCCACCCAAGAAAGGGTGATTACGGTGGACTCTTCGGGTGTAGTTGACCAAAGATATTCGATAACAAATCTGACGCGAAACGTTTACAAGTCCTGAGGTGTAGATACAGTCTGTTAACAGGTACAGAGACACAAGGTCGGTGGTGCCAAAAGACAGTCAAAGGACTTTTATTTTGTCCGGGACAAAGATGGTTCCGATGAATAGTGGGAGAGATCACGGATGTTACGAAAGGGGGTATAAGACATTCTGACCGACAGAAAGTAGGAATTCTAGAGTCGAATTCGAAGTGAAAGAGCCTCTGTGGAAAGAACTAGTGAGGTAGATTTCGTCAAGAGGACGAGAAAGAGCGTCTCGGGAGAACAAAAGGAAGAATCATGAAGAGTGTCAAAAGTGCGTAAATATACAAACGAGAATGGATTACGGACAGAGGGATGAGTAAGTATGTGAGACACTTTTTACCTGGATACAGACAAAAAGAGAGTCAAATATGATAAAAGAACGTGAGGTTTTAGTGACGTCTACCACTGACGTCGGTATTTTTATTTTCTGTGAGCGAGGAACCTCCTTTTCGATACTGGTTGGATTTCACTTTCAGTGAGTCAACACAGACTGAGGAACGGTGGGGTACCAGATATGTAAGGTACCTTAAGAGGTCCGGTCTTATGACCTCACCCATTGGAAAGGGAAGAGGTCCCCTAGAAGGGTTGGGCCCCTAGTTTGGATCCAGAGGGTGTAACTTCCGTCTAAGAAATGGTCGATTCGGTGTTCCCTTGTTGGATTTGTCGTATAATTTTTCGTCTCTGTAATGAAACGGTTGTTTCCAGGTAGATCAGTTTCGATACCAAAAAGGTCATCAGTACCTATCTACACTCTCAATCTGGTACTTCTTCCGACTCGTGGCTTCTTAACTACGAAAACTTGACACCACAGTCTCTTCTTAGAACTCTCGGGGAACCTGTCGTTTCTCTAGTTTGGTTAGTTAGGATTTTCCTTAGTCAGGACTTATAAGTAACCTTCCTGACTACGACTTCGACTTCGAGGTTATGAAACCGATGGACTACACTTCTTGACTGAGTGACCTTTTCTAGGACTGCGACCCCTTCTAACTTCAGTCCTCCTCTTCCCCTGTTGTCTCCTACTCTACCAATCTACCGTAGTGGTTGAGTGACCTGTACACGAACTCATTTGAGACCCTCAACCACTATCTGTCCCTTAGACCGCACACCGTCATGTACCCAGCGTTTCTCAGCCTGTGTTGACTTTCTGACTTGACTTGACTATGAGTTCCGGATCTTCCCTTGGACGGTGTCTTATTGTGTGGTTTAAAAACGATTACTAAAACTACTTATACATTTACATTCCAATATGATTGGTCCGTAAAATTCCTTTTTTTATATATGTTTTATTAAGAATCTTTTTACGAGTTAGTTCTCAAGTTGATCTTTTTTTCTAAACCATGAAATTTACTCATTTCGGATCCTATAGACTTTTTGGGTCGTTTTTTACCTCCTAAGGAAAAGTGATACTCAAAGAATACCCTTTTCATACGATACTACTTCAAAGTTATTTTTTTTTTTTTGTTCTTAAAAAATCTGAGGGGATAAGTAAAAGAATAAACTAGGTCGTTCTATCGAAAATAGAGTTAAAATGTCCCCTTTTATTAACTTTTAAGTTTATAAATCGTGAAGGAGTACTAGTGTTTTTATTATGAAGCTATCAACTCTAAGTTGAAGTCTAGGAAACGACTTTTACATCATGTAATACTATGAAGACGAAATTTCTCTTCCGAGATTAGTCTCGAAACTCATTCTTATAAAGTCAAAGAATATAGTTTATTCAAAGTCCAGTCACTCAAAACGACAAGAACTTCATTTTTGAATTTTCAGTTGTCTTCGACACTGCAATAGCCATCCCAAGTACATTCCCAAACAAAATGGAATTGTTGACGAAATTAAGTTTGGTATAACTTTCCTTTTATAATACAATATCGTACTGAAGTTCATTTGACCCGAATTACTTTGTATATTTTATTTATTGTAAATGTATTAATAACAAGGGTTTATTTTATATCTTAATACATATTAATGATAAGGGGTTATTAATGATAAGGGGATATTAATCCGAAGGGACCACCGAGTCTCCAATTTCACAGACGGAGGTTACACCCTCTGGACCCAAGCTAGGGACCCAACCCTTCTGGGGGACCTCTTCCTTTACCGTTGGTGAGGTCATAAGAACGGACCTCTTAGGGTTCCTGTCTCCTCGGACCATCGGATGTCAGGTGACCCAACGTTTCTCAGTCTGTGCTGACTTGCTGAAGTGAAAGTGAAAGTGATAAGGGGTTTGTTGTTGTTCGTAATGGTATTACACGGGGGTTCTTTTTGACAGTTTTCTGGTGGTTTACGAGGGGAATTTATGTCTTGTTTGTTGGGGTCACTACCCCGTGAGGAAAAATACACTTATGTAAAATTCTTTTTAAATCATAATTATTCCTTTGTTAACGAAGACCTAATACCTGATGACCTCAGAAACTTTCGATGATGTCTTGTTTGTCAAACTGAAAAACTGTACTGGACCTTTACCCTCACAAACCTAAATACAGTTTAAGACTTTACATACCACACTCTGACTTTTTATAAAATCCTTAAAAAGGTTTACTAAAGAAATCAAGTTTTTAATAGAATTTTTATCTAGTCCATGTTAATAAATTGATCTGAAATTTTTTAAAATTTTTGAATGGTAATATTTTAAGTAAAATGATGAAATCGTTGTAAATCTATAAAGACGTTTTATCTAAAATATTCCTTATATGTTTGATGACAAAGACGAGAATGTACTATTCTTCATTTGAATTTTATCCCAACGAAGTCAAGTCTTTCCAAGTCCAATTGGTTTTCCTTTTTTCATTTCTGATTTTCTGGTAAATCCCGGTAATATATATGACGTTAATATTGACATTTATATAACCTTTTTATTGGTTAAATTAAAATTTATATATATCGATAAGAATTTGTTCAAATAGTACTTAGTACTTACTTTTATCGTTGACCTCGGGTTTAAGTACCAAATTTGTCTATTAACACACGTTGACTGTCTTCTTAAGGGGGATTCAAATTTAATTAAAAAGGATTTGATGAGACAATGGGTAGTCAATACTAATATCTATAAATTCTACTATTGATATATCTATACATGGTAAAGACATAATATATATAAAGGACAATCAATAATACTACGATATTATACTATCTTCGAGAACTTAAATTTTTCAAATGTCTGAAATGGGTAACAGAAGTGAGAGAGGAATATGACTTATAACGGAACTATGAAACTTATGATTATCTATCATCTGATTAGTAATCATTCGAGTAAGAGTTTTGAGAAAGTGTAAGTACTAGAGTAAACCGGGAGCATTATGGTTTTATCGACCGAAGTATTATTATCGGCAGTAAAGATTTAGACATTGACTCGTCTGTAGTGGCAGTGGAGTACTCGTCAGTTGAAGAGGATATGAGACGAATTGAAAGTATTGTCGGTTCTTGTTGTTTATTATTTGAGTCTTTATTTTTTCAAAATCCCTTTCATGGTATCTCTCAAGACCAGTTCGTGAAAAAATAAAGGAATTGTAGTAGTATTGTCGGTAGGCTTACACGTAATAATCATGTGCAATCTATTTTATACGGTCGAAATAATTAAGTGTATGTAATAAGGGAAACTCAAATTTTTGACATTTGTTTCCTGAGAACTGACATATCGATTAGTAGACACGATACTTTATTTACAAACATAGGGGGTTTTACGTATACGCCTTCGCGTTAGAGGTTTGTTACACTTCCATAAGTCTGCCGTCCAAAAACACTCCACTAGTCCCAATCTACTCCAGTACTTCCGTCACGGGAGTACTACTCCAATCGCGAGAATGTTCTCTACGGTCTCTCGACCGAGGGAGTGAGAGGGGACATAGGGAGGTGGGTCACTCCTATACCACTCTTCCACCGGAAGATGGGCAGTCCTTCTCTGGCCGCGGTCGTTGGTTGGTGCGACCATGGAACTGGAACCTGAAGGGTCGGAACTCTTGATATTCTTCGTTTCAAGACGTTAAATCCGGTGGTCAGATACTATAAAACAAAACCGTCAGACTCGATTTTGTTATACGTTGGTATATTACATTGGGATAACTCTTAATAAAAAGTTTTCTGGGACGAGAATTAATTAACGAATTAATCCAAAAATGTAAGTTCTAGGACTTAAGAACTTCATGCATTTACATTTTGTCTAAAAAGTTATTTTGTCTGACTTGGAAACTTGTATTTATTACTGTGTTTTGAGAATTCTCTGGAATAATTTCTAGGATTATATCGTTGGTAACTCTTTTTCGGTAACATTCATTCGAATCCTGTTCCCAAGTAAGGGTCCTTTGACATTTGTAAATTCTTGATAAAATGTATGGTAAATAGACTTTGAAACAATTCTACAGACACCTGGTTTTTACAGATAAACAATAAGACAAGAGATTTTCGATGAAGTCATCAAAGTTACTTTTCGACTGGTACGAGACCCCTTTTATCTCCAAGGTGTCTCTCCGAGACAAATTATGCTAGAGGGTCTTTGAAAGTACACTTTTTTTTTACGTAGAGTTGGATAAAAGTTACCTAGACTCAGTATAGAAATATGCCTTCGCCTTACGGAAATATTTGTCTTTATTTCAAAAGGTGTAAAAAAAAGGACCGTGTTGAAAATTATTTGACTTTTTGAGATCTAGAAAAGGAGGGGATATTTGATAAGAATGAGGTCTTTACACAGATTTTTAAAAATATTCTTAGGAATATTTTCGAAACTGTTTTTTCTTCGTCAGATTCCGACACCTTTACTCATGTATAAAATCTTAGACTCATTTCTTAAACACAAGGTATAGACGACGAATTTTTAAAACATTCTAAGAATTAGTCCTACAAATTCTATTTTATTGTCGTCGGCTCAGTGACACACTGACTGATTCCTCGATGTCGTATTTGTGAGTTCTTTGTAATCGATCAGAAATAGAAGGAGGACATAGTACTAATAATCACAACGACGACGACGACGATTCAGTGAAGTCAGTACAGGCTGAGACACGCTTGGGTCTCTACCGTCGGGTGGTCCAGGGGGCAGGGACCCTAAGAGGTCCGTTCTTGTGATCTCATCCATAATCACAACGATACTGAAAAATTAGGTCGTACTGAGGATAATGAATATTATTGTTATTGATAGTAATTACTAACCACCATCCAAGTGATGACTATTACTTTCTAATGGTAAAGTGGAGAGACCTCCAATGACAATGTGTCGCAAGTACGTTCTTAAGTCTCCTGTAAAACGGTATCTTCGACGTTGGTTCCTAAAGGTTTCGTAATAGGTTGGAACGGGAATTATAATGTTTGTGGGTACATCAGTGCTACAGATGTTAAAAAGAATTTTATGACATCGTATAAGTTACAGAATAATACACACCGAATGATTTTAATTCGATAGTAATCCACAAAATTAGTAAGGTAATTTTTTACGTTCTTATCTCCTCACTGTAAAGTAGTCTTTTGGGTGTAAGGGACCCCATCCCCGATGTTCAGAAGACCATAGGAATAAGGGTAGTTATTGCTTGTAAACCTTTTACTTTTACAAATGATAGTCTTTAACCAAAAGTCACTACTTTTGTCACCGAAGAACTGATCGTGATACTTACAGTCCTTACTCGAGTGTTTCTACTTCAATTTTCATAAGTTCTATTCACCTGAAGATTGTATAAAATCGTTATGAAGGGTCGAAACGTATTTTACTCATATTTTTAGTCTCGTCGGATGTCGGAAATAAAAACTCTACTAAAACCGATTGGAAAATCCGACTCAGTAGTTGATATCTTCTAAGACTGACATATGAGTATTTCACTCTCTTAGGAGAAAACCTTAAAACTGTAAACGGAATTAACTTCAAAAGTATGTTCTACTACTAGTGTTTTGGATTCCTCATAATTTGAATATTATGTGTTAGTGTTATGGATTTTCCATAATTCAATTATAATTCGATCTTGAAGGTATTCGGATGTCTTATTTGAGATCCCGTAGAAAAACACGAACAAAAGATTATTTACAAATTATGGAAGATTTATATCTTCCGTATTAACCCAGACTCGGAAAAAAGTAAAAAAATTTGGATCCTCGTTATAAACCTTCCCTTTTATCTGTTGGAAGTAAGTAGAGTTATAATTGATGGATTGTCTTTATGCGTGTGTCTTCGTGTCCGTGTGAGTTTGTAATCACGACGAGTGACCGATACTACAATCTTTACCTTATGGTTAATTATCTATTAAATTTTTGAAATGCATTTAAATTTGTGTCCTTATTAAGTTACTATGTAATAAGTCCTTTTTAGAGAGGTGACAATCTCTTTATTTGTAATAGTCGTGTTGAATTGTCAGTACTGAATTTTTACGTAGACGTCAAATAAGGGTTTATGTCTTTTATAATCGGTGTCACCCCTAAAAATAACGTTATTTACATACAAAAGTAACTATTATTCGATACTTGAATAATAGTGAACTTAAACATGTATGAACAAGTTTTATGGAAGGTAAAACCTTGTTGTCCTAATAGTTGAAAAGTGTTAACGGTTAGTACTATAAAGTTCGACACTGTATACCTTGAAGTGATTACCATAATTTGAACAACTAAATCGATACTTACTAACTAAAGGGTTGAAAACAATAGAACGTTCTGAGGAAAATAACTTGAACGGATACATAAAGAAAAAAAGGAAGATCTCGTCAACGTTAAAATCGGAATAATAATAAAACATTTAATTCAGTTAACCAATTGAAGTAATTAGTATCCAGAAGTCACTCAAAGAAAAGGTAAATAAAATTAAATATAAATAACTATTTTGTTATAATTTATTTTAAAATTTTCTGTTAAAGGTGACTGAGTAGTTTTTTTTTGATAAGTGTAGTAAATAACGAAGATCTAAGATTCTATAAGTAATGTAATATATACAATATGGTGAAAATATACATATATATACAAAATTAATAAATACATTTTCTACATCTTGTTTATGATATTCAATATTACTTTTATAACGTATTCAAAGAGAGTGAATATAATTCATAATACAATGAAATTTTGTAAAGGTACAACAAAGTAACGAATAGAAAAATTTGAGACTTAATAAGTAGTAGTATTTTTTTGGAGTTTTGTTTCAGGGAGAGTTTATTCTCAATACCCAATAAGTGTGCCGTCAGTGACTTAACGTTCTAAGAACACAGAAATAGTTAAAATGGGTTTAATGTAGTATAAAACATTCCTTCTGTTACAAATTCCATGCATTTCATAACTTTGAGAACCGGATTAATTGTAGTGTTTTTATCTGTGTTTAGTTTGCGAATAAAATTTTCATATAAATTCATATGAAATTTTCATATAAATTTTTGTATATAGAATTTTATAAAATTTTCGAAACCACCATTATTGCACAGTGAAGTCCAAGTAGTTAAAAATAGTTGAAATGGTGACACCACACCTATTACGTCTTCCAATACGTACAAACTTTGCCCCTGTCATACCCTTAAGAGACGTATGTGGTAAGTTAAGACGACACTTGAACGGGATTTTTTATTTGATGAGCTTTTTCACTTACCACAATTAAATTTTTTAATTGTCAGTTTTTTTAATTTAATTCTACATTGTAAAGACTCTAACCTTTTGTAATCTAGATATCAAGTTCTTGTTCATGATTTATTTATCCCATCCCTAAGTTTTTTATAACAAAAGAGAAGACAACGAAAAAGAGAAATCGTATTATCATTCAAAACGGTAAAGAACGAGATTTAAGAAGGAGTACTAAACAAATTTTTATTGTATTCTACCTATTCCCCTGGTCCTTCTCCCATACCCATATGTCCAAACGAAGACAACGATAATTCTACCTACCACACATACTCGCAAATAATCCCAGGAAAGAGATGAAAACATTTACAAACTTTAAAATGTATTATTTTTTTGGGTAGAAAGAGTACCTGTAGATAAGGACTAGTATAATTTCTTCCATATAGTGCCTATTTTTTGTTCCAGGATGACATATCGTGTCCCTTGACATAAATTGTACGACACTACTTAGTGCTACCTTTTATTATAATTTTTCTTACACACACATATATTTATATATATATAAAACAACAAGTCAGTGAGTCAACACAGGTTGAAACACTGAGGTACTCGTTGTCGTACGGTCCGAAAGGACAGGAAGAGGGTCTTAAACGAGTTTGAGTACAGGTGACTCAGCCACTACGGTAGGTTGGTCGAGTAGGAGACAGTAGGGGAAGAGGAGGACGGAAGTTAGTAAGGGTCGTAGTTCTAGAAAAGTTCCCTCAGTCGAGAAACGTAGTCCACCGGTTTCATAATCTCGAAGTCGAAGTCGTAGTCAGGAAGGTTACTTATAAGTCCTAACTAAAGGAAATCCAAAGTGACCAAACTAGAGGAACGACAGGTTCCCCGAGAGTTCTCAGAAGAAGTCGTGGTGTCAAACTTCCGTAGTTAAGTCACGAATCGGAAAAAATGACAGGTCGAGAGTGTAGGTATGTACCGATGATCCTTTTGATATCGAAACTGATATGCCTGGAAGTATCCGCTTCATTAAGGAGACGAAGAATTAGACGACAGATCCAAACAGTGACGAAAAGAAAGTTCCTCGTTCACAGAAATATATATGTATATATACTTATATATATATACATATGTGTGTATGTAGTATATATATACTTAGTGAAACGACATATAGTCTTTAATTGTATTGTAACATTTAGTTGATATGAAGTTATTCTGTATGATTTTTTCATTTTTTGAACGTAGTCTGAGAGGGGTACATACACATTTTTTTGTTGATCTTTAGGTCTATTTTATATACTCTACCAATTAAAATCTGTGAACTGTTTCAATCGTCTCATTAGTCCTTTCGTCCCCTTATTTTTTCCGTTCGAAATGTTAACATTGTCGAAAGTCAGATCTCAGTAAAAGACCTAGCACTACGTCCCTCCTATATACGAATCTACTCTTCAGTCTGTAATCGCAAGATCTTCCAATTTTTCGGACCTTATGTGTACTGTCTCGATCGGTCTATTCAACGAGGTCTTTTGATGTACTATGTGAACGATTTTGATTTGACATGTGTCTAACTTGAGGTGTACTGTCCACGTTTTTACTGGTTGACTACTCGAGGTTAGAGTAGATTCCGAAGGACGCACCGAGTCGCCCGTTTCTTAGGTGAATGTTACGTCCTGTGTGTCCTCTGTACCCGAGTGAGAGATCCAGTCCTTCTAGGGAACCTCCTCCCGTACCATTGGGTGAGGCCATAATAACGGACCTCTTAGGGTAGCTGTCTCCTCGGACCGTCCGATGTCTTATATCCCAAGGTTTCTTAACCTTTGTTGACTTCGTTGATTGGTGCGTTAGAATTGATTACATTAGTTAGGTACCAAGTCCCAAATGTTTCCTCTATAAACACAAGGTAAGTTGCCCTACCTTTCTGGAGTAACATATGAACCCTGTGGGGTGACTCTGGGAGTTTCCAATGTGGAATTACCTTACGTTTTGAGAGTGTGATCTAATTTTCGATGTCACCTAAGTGGGATTCTCGTGAATTTTCCTTCGGAAATTTTACGTTTAAGGTATTCTCTGATGATAGTCGTTAATAAACGGTTATTTTACCTGTTACACCTTCTTTACCTGTTTAAGAATCTTTTCATGTTGAAAGGTTTTGACTTGGTCCTTCTTTATCTTTTTGAATTGTCTGGGTAGTGTTCGTGTTTTAACTTTGATATTAGTCTTTAGAAGGTCGTTGTTTTCGGGTCCAGGTCTGCCGAAGTGTCGACTTAAGATGGCTTTTAAATCTCTTCTCGATTGTGGATAGGATGAGTTTAAGGTTTGAGTAAGATACTCCGGTGGTAGTGGGATTATGGTTTTGGACTGTTTCTACGATGTTTTTTTCTTTTAATGTCTGGTTATAGTGACTACTGGTATCTACGTTTTTAGGAATTGTTTTAAGATCGTTAGTCTTAGGTTGTTGTGTAATTTTTCTAGTATGTGGTACTGGTTCACCCGAAATAGGGTCCCTACGTTCCTAAGAAGTTATAGTCGTTTAGTTAGTTACATTAAGTGGTGTAATTGTTTAACTTTTTATTTTCGGTATAGAGTTATCTACGTCTCTTCCGGAAACTGTTTTAAGTTGTAGGTAAATACTATTTTTGAGAGGTCTTTCGTCCTTATCTTCCTTGTATGGAGTTGTATTATTTTCGATATATACTGTTTGGGTGTCATTTGTAATAGGAGTTACCACTTTTTAACTTTCGTAAAGGGGACTTCAGTCCTTGTTCTGTTCCCACGGGTGAAAGTGGCGATGATAAGTTGTATCAAGACCTTCAAAACCGGTGTCGTTAGTCTCGTCTTTTTCTTTATTTTCCTTAGGTTTAACCTTTTCTTCTTTTAGAGAGTGACAAACGTCTACTGTACTAGGAGATGTATCTTTTGGGATTTCTGAGGTGGTCTTTTAATGATCTCGATTAGTTACTTATCTCATTTCAACGTCTTATATTTTGGTTGTGTGTCTTTAGGGAACGTAAGGATATGTGATTATTACTCTTTCTTCTTTTTCTTTAATTCCTTCGTTAAGGTAAGTGGTAACGTTGCTTTTTTTATTTTATGAATGCTTATATAGATGGATTTCTTTGATTTCTGGATAAATATCTTTCGATATTTTGTGACTACTTTCTTTACTTTCTACTGTGTTTATCTACCTCTTTATATGGTACAAGTACCTAACCTTCTTAGTTATATCACTTTTACTCATATGATGGGTTTCGTTAGATGTTTAAGTCACGTTAGGGATAGTTCGATGGTCGCTATAAAAAGTGTCTTGATCTTTTTTATTAAAGTTCTAAACGTACCTTTATGTTTTTTGGAGCTTATCGGTTTCGTTAGAACTCTTTCTTCTTACCTTGACCTCCTTAGTTGGACGGACTGAAGTCCGAGATGATGCTTCGGTGTCAGTAGTTCTGTCATACCATGACCGTGTTTCTGTCTTTATATCTAGTTACCTTGTTTTATCTTTCGGGTCTCTATTTAGGTGTGTGGATACCTGTGGAATAGAAGCTGTTTCCTCCGTTCTTATATGTTACCTCTTTCTGTTAGAGAAATTGTTCACCACGACCCTTTTGACCAGTTGATGAACATTTTCTTACTTTGATCTAGTGAAAAGATTGTGGCGTGTGTTTTTATTTGAGTTTTACCTCATTTCTAGATTTGCATTCTGGTCTTTGGTATTTTGAGGATCTCCTCTTGTATCCGTTTTGTGAGAGTCTGTATTTAGTGTCGTCCTAGGAGATACTAGGTGGAGGGTCTTAAGACCTTTATTTTCGTTTTTATTTGTTTACCCTAGATTAATTTTAATTTTCGAAGACGTGTTGTTTCCTTTTATATTCGTTCCATTTTTCTGTCGAAAGACTTACCCTCTTTCATTATCGTTTACTTCGTTGACTGTTTGTTGATTAGAGTTTTTATATGTTCGTTGAGTACGTCGAGTTAAGGTCTTTTTATTTACCGGGTTAGTTTTTAGTCGGTTTCTTGATTTGTCTGTAAAGAGGTTTCTTCTGTATGCCTACCGATTGTTTGTGTACTTTTCTACGAGTTGTAGTGAGTAATCGTCTCTTTACGTTTAGTTTTGGTGTTACTCCATGGTGAAGTGTGGTCAGTCTTACAGACACTAGGTTTTCAGACGTTCGTTATCTACGACCTCTCCCACACCTCTTTTCCCTTGGGAGGATGTGACAACCACCCTTACGTTTGATCATGTCGGTGATACCTCTTGTCACACCTCTAAGGAAATTTTTAACGTTTATCTTGACGGAATACTGGGTCTTTAGGGTGACGACCCGTATGTGTGACTCCTTTGGTCTTAACTTTCTCTGTGTACATGGGGTTACAAGTAGCGTCGTGACAAATATTATCGGTCCTGTACCTTTGTTGGATCTACAGGTAGTCGTCTGCTTACCTATTCTTTCGACACCATGTATATGTGTTACTTCATAATGAATCGGTAATTTTTCTTATGTAAACTTAGTCAAGATTACTCTACCTACTTTGACCTCGGATAATATGTCTTACTTCATTCGGTCTTTCTTTTTGTGGTCATGTCATATAATTGTGTATATATACCTTAAATCTTTCTACCGTTACTACTGGGACATACGTTCTGTCGTTTTCTCTGTCTCTACACATCTCACCTGAAAACCTGAGTCTTCCTCTCCCTGAGTAGTCTCTCACCCTACTAAACCCTCTTACCGTAACTTTGTACATATGATAGTACATTCTTTGCTTAGCGGTCAGATACAGACTGCGTCCTATGTCCTACGAACCCCGACCACGTGCCCCTAGTGGGTCTCTCTACAATACCCCTCCCTCCACCCTCTCCCCAAGTACAAACCCTTGCGTACATGTGGGCACCACCTAAGTACAGTTACATACCGTTTTGGTTATGTCATAACATTTCATTTTATTTCATTTTTATTTTTAAATTTAATTTTTTTTTATTTTACGTTCAAGGAATTACCCAAAGATTTTGTGTCAAATTATGAGGTATTCCCTTGTGTTATTTTAAATCTGTGAGTTGTTATATTATAAGTAAAACAAGTCTTAGAGGATTTTACAATGATCGGTACGTTTCTTTTATATTGATCCTCTTTTCGTGAGTAATCTTTATATATGTCTTCATAATTTCTATTATAACTTGTATTCAACCTCTTCACTTATAATTTCAGTATTACACGAACTCTTAAATTTACTTTTACACTTATATTATTGTTCTTTATTTTTACATATTTTTCTTACTTTACCTTGAAGAACTCGATTTTGTAACTTATAAACTTTATTTTTATTTAAGTCCCCCAACCTATTTGTCGTCTAAACTGTGACTTTATCTTTCTTGAACCCCTGTGTCGTTTGCTTTCGTGTCTACCTTTTTTCTCTATTCCTTTTCATTATCCCGGTGTCCCTGAACACCCTGTTGTAATCTGTTAGTTTGTATGTTACCTTAGATCTACCTCCGTCTTCTCGTAACGTATTTCTACAAGTTTTGAACCCTCTTTTATTTTTGGATCCTTTATTTTAAAATCTTAAAATCTTTTGAAAATTTTCATTTAAAATTTACTATGGAACTCAGTGTTAGACCCTCTTTTATAATAGTCATGTTCGGAAAACTAGGACAAACGACAAAGTAATTGTGCCGTTCGAGGAAAGACGAAATACGTAAATTATAAAGGTAATAGATCTTCGAGACGGGGTCTAGTGACTTACAACGAAAAGAACAGTTAAACCAGAGACGGGGTTTACAGTGGTAGAGTTTCTGTGGAAGTAATTATGGGACATTTAATCGGAGGTGGGGTCGGGGTCGTGAGAGACACCCTTGTAAAACAAAATACAGAAAAGTCGTGAATCCAGATACATTTTAATCCAAAAAGTAATCGATTAGACTACTGACAGACAGTGGGAGAGTGGATAATTTACCTGACCTTCAGAGTGAGTTTCTTGATGAAAAAACAGAAGTGAGGACATAGGGGTCGTGGATCTTGTTATACACCGTGTGTTACCTGGTGTCAGTAAAGACAAACGAACAAAGAAATGAGTCAATGTGACAGTTGTAGTATCTGGTCCAGGAACAGTGAAACTTATTATTAGTTGTCTTTACCATTTTCCTTAGTCTTGTGCAGTTTTCTGAGATCCGTGATAAAAGAAAATTAGGTTGTAAGAACTAAAGTACTCATAAATGATAGAATGTATAGAAGGTAAGTCCAATAAAATGTCTAAAAAGACTACCATAAAATATATCTATTTCAAACGATTTTATTCATCTAACGACTATAAAAACGAAGAGAATGGTCTCGTGGATTTAACCGTCAGGGTTTAACTTAGGTTGATCTTCTATATAAAACAAACTGAGTGTACTTTACAACTAGAACTTCAGTTTTCTCTTAAGAGATTAGACCTTATTCCTGATCAACGACTGATGAATAACTTGTTTATGTTTGAATACTGATCGAGTATGTAAAATCTAAAGAGTGTCTTGACTCTTCACGGTTATTTCTTCCCTTATGTCTGAACTCTTAGTCTGTAGGAGTCAGACACAAAAATGAGACGGTACTCGATTCATACACTGTAACCTGTTCAATAAAATTGGTGACACACATAGTCAAAGCAGTAGAGAATTTACCCGTATTATTTTCAAGTATTGTTTGACACCTTTGAAGAAGTTCTTATCCTTATGGTCTGGTCTAAAGAACCCTATAGACATACTTCCAGTTCTTCGTTGTCAATCTTGACCTGTACATTGTTATATGATCAAGGTTTAGCTCTTTCCTCATGCAGTTCTGCCATATAACAGTGGGACGAATAAATTGAATGTACTTCTCATTTAGTACTCTTTAAGACCCGACCAACTTTGTGTCGACCTTAGTTCTAAGACTCTCTTTATAGTTATTGGAGTCGATACGTCTACTATGGTAAGAATACCGTCTTTCGTTTCTTCTTGATCTCAGAGAACTACTTTCACTTTCTCCTCTCACTTTTTCAACCGAATTTTGAGTTGTAAGTCTTTTGATTCTAGTACCGTAGACCAGGGTAGTGAAGTACCCTTTATCTACCACTGTCTGAAATAAAAACTCCGAGGTTTTAGTTACATCTACCACTGACGTCGGTACTTTAATTTTCTACGAATAAGGAACCTTCTTTTAGATACTGGTTGGATCTATCGTATAATTTTTCGTCTCTGTAATAAAACGGTTGTCTTCAGGTAGATCAGTTTCGATTCCAAAAAGGTCATCAGTACATACCTACACTCTCGATCTGATATATCTTTCGACTCGTGACTTCTTGATTACGAAAACTTGACACCACAACCTCTTCTGAGAACTCTCAGGGAACCTGTCGTTTCTCTAGGTTGTTCAGGTAGGAAATCAGGTAAAGGATTTCCTTTAGTCGGGACTTATAAGTAACCTTCCTGCCTACGACTTCGACTTTGAGGTTAGGAAACCGATTGACTACGCTTCTTGACTGAGTAAGTTTTTCTGGGACTACGACCCTTTCTGACTTCCACCCTCTTTTTCCCCTACTATCTCCTATTCTACCAACCTACCGTAGTAGTTGAGTTACCTGTACTCAAACTTATTTGAGGCCCTCAGTCACTACCTGTCCCTCCGGACCACACGACGTAAGGTACGCCAACGTTTCTCAGCCTGTACTGACTCTCTGACTTGACTTGACTTACCTCCTGTTCTGACTATTAGTTGTTTCAACTATTGTATAGAGACCTTCAATTTTCAACTCATACGTTCAAAATCTAAATGTAAAAATTAACTTTTATGAAATCATTTAGAAGTTACTATATACATATATATACGTTTATATACAGTATATGTAGTATGAATCGTAAGTATACCTTTCCAAATCAGACAATTCTTTGTAACTGGTTTATTGAGTACGGTGTTTTGTCTTGAGAAGTATTCTGTGTTCACAGTTTGTTTCAGGTGTAGAGTAATAGAGACGGTGAAGTGAAGGTACATTGTCGGTGTCATAGATTGTTTGACATACAGTTCTCACGAATTACTTTAAGAAAGAAGATATCTTACTGAAGTGTGTAAAAAAAGAAAAGTTGACAAAGTAAGATAATAAGTAAAAATTTTCGAACTATTTTAGTGTTGAGGTATATATGTGTAGTGATACTTTTGTCGTGTAGTTCTCGATCGTTAGAATAGATTAATTTCTTGGACCTTCCTTATAGATTCAGAGAAAGGGATTTATTCTAAGAAAGAAAGATTCGGTGGTTAAATTGGTCTATTTCGTCCCTCCTCTTTTTTGGGTTCCGTAATTACCGTAAAAATCCTCTATTCGTTCAAAGAGTCAAGATTACTATAACTATATATACACGTACGTACGATTCAGTTACGTCAGTATAGACTGACGTTGGGGTCCGTGACGTCGGACGGTCCGAGGAGACAGGTACCCTAAGAGGTATTAGATCCTAGGATCTAGATGAGGTATCCACCATTAGTTTCTCGACTCTATTCAATCCACACAGTGTATTAATTCCCGAACCCAGAGGACTGAAAATCAGGTTATACTGGGACGGATTGTATATTCGTACAATGTTATACCTTGTTGTCTGACCGACGTTTATCCTTTTCCTCATGGAGTTTCGACATATAACAGTGGGACGAATAAATTGAATATACGTCTCATGTAGTACTCTTTGCGACCCGACCTCCTTCGTGTTCGACCTTAGTTCTACCGGCCCTCTTAATAGTTATTGGAGTCTATACGTCTACTGTGGTAGGAATGCCGTCTTTCCCTTCTTGATTTCTCGGAGAATTACTTTCACTTTCTCCTCTGACCTTTTCAACCGAATTTCGAGTTGCAAGTCTTTTACTTCTAGTACCGTAGACCAGGGTAGTGAGGTACCGTTTATCTACATCTTTGTCATCTTTGTCACCGTCTGAAATAAAAGAACCTGAGGTTTTAGTGACATCTACCACTGACGTCGGTACTTTATTTTTCTGGGAATAAGGAGTCCTTTTTTTATCAATACTGGTTGGATCTATCGTACAATTTTGCGTCTCTGTAACGAAACGGTTGTTTCCAGACAGATCAGTTCGATACCAAAAAGATCATCAGTACATACCTACACTCTCAACCTGATATTTCTTTCGACTCACGGTTTCTTAACTACGAAAACTTGACACTACAACCTCTTCTGAGAACTCTCAGGGAACCTGACGTTCCTCTAGGTTGGTCAGGTAGGATTTCCTTTAGTCAGGACTTATCAGTGACCTTTCTGACTACAACTTCAACTTTGAGATTATGAAACCGGTGGACTACGCTTCTCGACTGAGTGATCTTTTCTGGGACTACGACCCTTTCTAACTTCCGTCCTCCTCTTCCCCTGTTGTCTCCTACTCGACCAACCTATCGTGGTGGCTGAGTTACCTGTACCCAAACCCACCTGAGACCCTCGACCACTACCTGTCCCTCCGGACAGCACGACGTCAGGTACCCGAACATTTCTCAGCCTGTACTGACTCGCTGACTTAACTTTTACATTCGTACACAACTTGTGATCGACTAGAGAAAAGGATAACCGGGACGAAACGATGTTAGTAGACAAGGGTGGAGGAGGGTCAACCGAGTCTGTTATTCCTCATGGAGACGTTACGTCTTCTGGGCCCAAGTTAAGGACCCAACTCTTCTAGGAGACCTCTTCCCTTACCGATTGGTGAGGTCACAAGAACGGATGTCTTAAGGAACTTGTCTCCTTTGACCACCCGCCCGATGTTAGGTACACTAGTGTTTCTCGGTTTGTCTTGATTCGTTGATTGTGAAGAAAAGGATGTGGCTTATTTTTTAGATGACAGGAAAGAAGCGTAGAATTCTTGTTCTACAGTGAAAGTATAATCTCGGGCTGTTTGTTCCGGTTTCATAACCGGTTAGCATAGCTGTTTGTTAAAGAATTATTACTTATTTTAAACATTTTGAAACCCCCGTTATAAAAAGACTACTCGTTTCTTTTAAAACGTGTATTTCCTTTCAGGTATTATGAACTAAAGGGTGAGATTATGTTCTGTATAAATATCTATTGGATTCACCTAGGAAAGAATTACATACACGCTTTTACACATTTATCAATACTTTTTACACCAAGCGGAAATTGAGTGTTACAAGATGGAAAAGACAAAATCTTAGTGTTAGTACTAGAGTTTATTCTTTTACTTACACACCTGTGAAACACCAGGTGATTTACCGTTTCACCATATAATAAACAATAGTCATCAGAAACAATTTAGATAATTTGAATCAAATAGTCTTATATCAAACACACACACACATGTCCCCGGTCCGTCTCCCTTCTCTACCAACGACCACTACCACCACCTCCACCTCTCTAACGACCCGATCCTAGTCCGATCAACTATCTCTTGTTTTAGTTGTGACTGTTTTGGTTCGTCGATTTTGACTCAACTTTACATCCTAGTTCCGGACACAGTTTGTTCGGTTTTGTCTTCTTCAATCCTGAGTTCCTACCGTGTAATCCCTATCTCATTTTGTCACATGTTCACTCATCCTTTACATTGGGTCATTGTGTCGGTAGGGTTATTAAGTCGACTCCTCGGTGTTCGTCCTTAACATAAAAGATTACACATGTTTAAATAAAACTATAGAGAAGTGTTGATTCGACAACGATCCGATCAGCTTCCAGTTCGACACGAGTTTCTTCAGGTGAGGAAGTAAAGAGTCGTATAAACGTGTATAAGACCTTATCAGGTATGTCGTAGAGTTTCTTTCAATTAAATGACAAGTGGAGAAAACGTCTTTGGAAATGACGATTCTTTACTTTATAGAGTTTTATCGGTGACTATTCATTTGAAAGTATAAATACCGTTGATAAATGAAGAGAAATTGAGTTTTTATTCAATTTGTGTTAGGTAAGATAGTTTTAGTAATTCTCGTTATTCGGGTAATATCTATTGACAAGTCTTATATCTTGATAATCATTTCATGTAGTAATCCTTAGTCCGGACATGTTAAATAATTTCTTTATAATCGTAGTTTTATACTCCTTTTAAAGTGTTAATTTAGTCACGACAAATAAAGTTCGGATGAATTACCGAGTCTATATAATTTATTTCTAAAGTTTTTAGGGTTTTACAATAGTGATGGCGAAATGGGATCGGTTTGGGTCTATATTCTTACTATTTCTTAATGTCATACGTTCTCTTCAAGTTACATACGGAATTCGGTTTAAGTCAATCGTTTCATAATCTTTGATGTACATAATATTATACACGGAATTTGACCTGTCATCGTTTATATGGAACAATAGTCCTTTAGGACCCGTTACTTCCTGGATTTAAATCTACGAATTATATTTTATCCGGAGGGAATGAGGACCTAAACGGACGACTGGACATAGACGGAGGGAAAAGAGTCTAACCGGGTACAGTAACAGAACTTTAATTAAGGTAAACCGGTCTGGGACTTTTACACAAGTCCGAAGACACTTTGGGAGACCCCTAACCTAGACGGACATATGTGATGAATGGGCGACCGATGTTAAGTAGGAATCTGAATATAGTCGGGTCTAGGTTTTACTGAAGTATCATGGTGGGTGGACCGAGGTGGGACGGTGTCTTCTTTGGTGTCCACAACGAAGGTTAGATCTGACCAGAGTTAAAGTTGAGTGAAAGACTCTAAAATACTAGACCTAAACCCGAGTCAGGATATCAGTCATTTATCAGTGATTCGGGACTGATAACACCCAATTATAGGAATCCAGTCAGTCGGGTAAATCCCAGGGTCGTACAAAGTTTATCGGGGTATTCTATAGAAACTGTTCTTAAGTTATCGTAATCTGGTGTATGACAGTATATTAATTAGGACTTGAACTGATACTCTTCCGTACGATGTTTTAATTTGTCCAACTTTTTTAAATAAGTCAGTGAACCCTCTGACGACTTTTAGTTTAAAGTTATCTGCGATAGGTAAGGTGTGATTGATAAAGTGAACAACTTACCATTCGGAAAAAAAGGGAATTCACCATCGACCGAACTTCGGTGGTAGGGGTAATCGATGTATCAACCACTCTTTGTCACCTTTAAAAAACACGACGAATAGATCTTTAGAACGAGAGGGAATCGATCAGTAAACACTCAGTAAAAAAAAAATTTGAGTTGATTACGTTTTCAGGAAACAAAGTTACTATCTTTTCTTAAAAGATTGAAGACAACTTAGATGTGGAGATTTGATCTTAAATAATCTGATAAAACATAAACTTTCAGGTATTTCGATTTAGGTCCACCTTAAATGTAAAATTACAAGACCACCTGGATGTTTTCCGAGGAGACAATTACGAAGTAGGTGTAGAGAGTCCTTTCCTGGGTCTAATCAAGTGTACCATTTCATCTTTCTTATCACCGAAACTGGTTTTACACCGAACTCACAGTTAGGACCGAAATGATGAATGGAAATGTTAAATTTAATGACATATGCAATTTAAGTAGGTGTACAGGTAGGTTAGAAAATAAATCAGTTGATTGTAAAAACCTCCGGATGGTACAAGGTCCGTGAGACTTCCATGAGTCCCCATTTCGTACTTACTTTGTCTGTTTTTAGAGACGAAAAGACCACGAACGCAAGATCACCTCAGTTTGTCTGTACAGTACCACCGAAGGGACCACCGAGTCTGTCATTTCTTAGACGGATGTTACTCCCTTTGAACCAAAGGTGGGGACCCAACGCTTCTAGGGGACCTCTTTCCTTACCGATGGGTGAGGTCATAAGAACGGACCTCTTAAGGTACCTGTCTCCTCGGACCTCCCGATGTCAGGTGCCCCACCACTTTCTCAGCCTGTGTTGACTCTCTGATTGTGATTGTCTACCACTATTCCCGATACTCTTTGACGTCTAATCTCTCCTACCCCACCTCCTTCGTTCAAGGTGACTATTCCACTATAAACATTTTGTTGGAGTGTTTGTTCTCTCCTTTTCAGATCATCTTTATCCTTTGCTTGTAAGTCCCCGACCTACACATGTTCAGGGGTTTGTCTTGTCACGAAACTCACAGACTTTTGTCGTTTCTTCGGTTCATCGACATCTCCTCTCTGTGTCTCCCTTCCCTAAACTTCAACTTCAGTCTCCCTCGGCACTTGGACCACGATAACTTGGGACACCCGGTTATTTCGACACGTGAAATTAACATTTAGTATGTCCTTCAGTGACCTCCCCCTCTCGTCTTCTTGACGTATCGACTACAGTCAAAAGTGTTCTTAGACTTCTTTCTTTATATCTTCCCAGTCGTTTGTGTGTCCTTCTAAGGGAGTGTGGGTACAGTGATTAATCGCGCTTTGACTTGCCCCCTCCCACTCTTCACTGAAATTTCATACCTACCCAAAACTTCAAGACCAGTTATGTTAGATGACTACGTGACCTAAAAGGTTTTCTTCAATGAAAGGACCTTGGTTTTTGAATCTTTTACTAGTTCAAAGTGAGGATGTAAATATACACGAGACTATGTCCGGTACCTATTTTTGGGACCTAGACATATGGGACTTGTGTGTAAAATTTTCTTCTGGAAGGAGGAGATTTTTTCTGAACGTTTTGTTTCGTTGTCTACTTGTGTCCCTTCTCTATGGATCCGATGGACTTCCTGGGTATAACCCTTTACACTTCTTTCCTTGTTCCCACTGGAACTATTGTGAGATCCAGTTTGTGCCAGTACGGGGAACGTCACTGTTTTCAGTCCTTACTTCTACGCACACAAGTTTCCCTGTTTTCGTCTTCTTGACAAGAAATAGGTATCCTAATATGTTGACGACGATCCGAAAATTTGACAAACAGACGTAGATATTGGTGTTAGGGAGGTCATTTGTCTTTCTCACCCCTTATTTGAAAACGGGTACGAACTTGTGTAATCCGAAAACATGTGAGATGTGTAACCACTGTTAAAAAATTAAGGTGAAGTTACAGATATTGTTTAGGACTATAACACTAATTTGTAGGTGAAGTTCAGAAAGGGTTGGTGAAGTATGACCGGAGATGGGCGTTACCAACGATTTAAAATGGTCAAGGTCCTATTTACAAGGTTTACAGGAACAGCCAAAGTCCTTGATAAAATGTGTGGAGACATTAAGTGGGAACCAGAAGTGGGGCTACTCAGTTACAGTACAATGATTGGAAAAGACAGGAGACCTTCGTACGGAAGTGACGGAGTTTTCGTCACTGGAGGATAAAGAAGAGGTGAAATTGATGAAAATTCGTGAATGGACCTGAAAGTAGTAGTCAGTCAAGTCAAGTTAAGTCAGCGAGTCAGCACAGGCTGTGAAACGCTGGGGTACTTAGCGTCGTGTGGTCCGGAGGGACAGGTAGTGGTTGAGGGCCTCAAGTAAGTCTGAGTGCAGGTAGCTCAGTCACTACGGTAGGTCGGTAGAGTAGGAGACAGCAGGAGAAGAGGAGGACGGGGGTTAGGGAGGATCTTAGTCAGAAAAGGTTACTCCACCGGTTTCATGACCTCAAAGTCGAAATCGTATTAAGGGAGGTTTCTTTAGGGTCCCAACTAGAGGAAGTCTTACCTGACCAACCTAGAGGAACGTCAGGTTCCCTGAGAGTTCTCAGAAGAGGTTGTGGCGTCAAGTTTTCGTAGTTAAAAAACCACGAGTCGGAAGAAGTGTCAGGTTGAGAGTGTAGGTATGTACTGGTGTCCTTCTTGGTATCAGAACTGATCTACCTGGAATCAGCCGTTTCATTGCAGAGACGAAAACTTATATGATAGATCCAACCAGTATTGAAAAGAAGGTTCCTCATTCGCAGAAAATTAAAGTACCGACGTCAGTGGTAGACGTCACTAAAACCTCGGGGTTTTTTATTTCAGACTGTGACAAAGGTGATAAAGGGGTAGATAAAGGGTACTTTACTACCCTGGCTACGGTACTAGAAACAAAAGACTTACGACTCGAAATTCGGTTGAAAAAGTGACAGGAGAAAGTGAAAGTAGTTCTCCTAAAAATCGAGGAGAAGTGAAAGATAGTATTCCCACTACAGTAGACGTATAGACTCCACTAACTATAAAGAGGGCCGTTAGAACTAAGGTCGAACACAAAGAAGGTCAGGTCGTAAAGAGTACTACATGAGACGTATATTCAATTTATTCGTCCCACTGTTATGTGTCGGAACTACATGAGGAAAAGGATAAACTTTGGTCAGACAACAAGGTACAGGTCAAGATTGACAACGAAGGACTGGAGTATGTCTAAAGAGTTCTCCGTCCAGTCCACCAGACCATTGAACAATAATTGGTTGGATAGTTTCGAATTTGAGAGACATCTGGGAGAGAATTAAGAGTTTGAAAAGAGATAATAGTGAATTTTTTAGTGTACAGATGACTTGTAAGATGGGATTGATGTCCGATATCCAAGGGGGACCGAAAACACAAATAATCTGTCGGTTCTTACGTACTAGTTGAGAAGTCTCCTATTAAAAGGGTTATTTCGTCCTTAATGGAAGGGGGGAGTAAAGAGAACGTATAAGGGTAAAGGGTTTATTAGTATAAAGGGGTGAAGATTTTTGTTTATTTAAACTATATAAGAAGGTGACTACTGAGATATGGTGGAGACCAGTAAATCAAGTTAGACTAAATTGACGTCGATAGTATATGGACGACTAGAGATTCCGTCCTCCGTCGTCGTTTGTGTGACACAAGTGTTGTTGACGAAGTTATGAGACTTCGAAGTCAAGGTGAGTAAGGTGACCGAGAAAACTGGTTTGAACAGAGGAAGACCCTTGATTGTTTTACCTTCATTTCAGTAGGACTACCCGGAGTGATGGAGTACGACGAAGTCGTCCTTAGGGCTTTTCCAGGAAAGAGGACCAGTGAATCGGTGAAACGAATCTGGTAGGTTTAAGAGTGGCTTACTAAAACAGTTGTTACTGAACACATTTCTGTACACTTTTCTCACACTGCGTCAGACGTGTCTTGGACTCAGTTATGACTCGTGTTACGAAAGGAATGGTGTAGGCCGTAAAAGTCGTGACTAAAATCGTGGAACATTGTAGAAGATTATCACTATTTTTACTGATTCTGGTAGTTAAGAGTTTTCTCTGGTTACTACTGTAGTAGGAAAAGTGTTTTAAGAATTCCTAAACGTAAAAATCATGGATTATGTAGACGGATAAAGACTCTACTATTTTTTCATTAACTAATAGTAAAAGATTTAAAAGAGTACACACATACTCAAGTACTCGTGTACGTATATCCGTGTGTGGCTTCTCGATCAACAATGGTGAAGATATTAATAGTACGATATCAATTCGATTTGTGAAAGTTTACGCCGACGATATTCCAAAGGTTTTTTTAAGAAAATCTTTTTTCGACCACCTCCTCTACCTTAAGGTCAACTCGATAAAGTTTAGGACTTTCTACTACGACACTTTCACGACGTGAGTTATACGGTCGTTTAAACCTTTTGAGTCGTCACCGGTGTCTTGACCTTTTCCAGTCAAAAGTAAGGTTAGGGTTTCTTTCCGTTACGGTTTCTTCCGAGTTTGATGGCGTGTTAACGTGAGTAGAGTGTGCGATCATTTCATTACGAGTTTTAAGAGGTTCGGTCCGAAGTCGTCATGCACTTTGCACTTGAAGGTGTAAAAGTTCGACAAAATCTTTTCCGTCTCCTTGGTCTCTAGTTTACCGGTTGTAGACGACCTAGTACCTTTTTCGTTTTCTCAAGGTCTTTTTGTAGATAAAGACGAAATAACTGATACGGTTTCGGAAACTGACACACCTAGTGTTATTTGACACCTTTTAAGACTTTCTCTACCCTTATGGTCTGATGGACTGGACGGAGAACTCTTTGGACACACGTCCACTCCTTCGTTGTCAATCTTGACCTGTACCTTGTTGTCTGACCAAGGTTTATCCTTTTTCTCATGTAGTTCCGACATATAACAGTGGGACGAATAAATTGAAGAGACGTCTCGTGTAGTACTCTTTACGACCTGACCTACTTCGTGTTCGACATTAGTTCTAATGGTCCTCTTTATAGTTATTGGAGTTTATACGTCTACTGTGGTGGGAATATCTTCTTTCACTTCTCCTTGATTTTTTGGAGAACTACTTTCACTTTCTCCTCTCACTTTTTCAACCGAATTTCGAGTTGTAAGTCTTTTGATTCTAGTACCGTAGACCAGGGTAGTCAAGTACTCTTTATCTACCCCTTTGTCACCTTTGTCACAGTCTGAAGTAAAAACCCCCAAGGTTTTAGTGACGTCTACCACTGACGTCGGTACTTTAATTTTCTGCGAATGAGGAACCTTCTTTTCAATACTGGTTGGATCTGTCATATAAGTTTTCGTCTCTGTAATGAAACGGCTGATTCCAGGTAGATCAGTTCCGATACCAAAGAGGACACCAGTACATCCCTACACTCTCAACCTGACACTTCTTCCAACTCACGACTTCTTAACTACGAAAACTTGACGCCACAACCTCTTCTGAGAACTCTCAGGGAACCTGACGTTCCTCTAGGTTGGTCAGGTAAGATTTCCTCTAGTCAGGACCCACAAGTAGCCTTCCGGACTACGATCTCGACTTTGAAGTTATGAAACCGGTGGAGTACGTTTGTCAACTGAGTAACCTTTTCTGGGACGACGACCGTCCCTAACGCCCGTCCTCCTCTTCCCCTGCTGTCTCCTACTCTACAAACCTACCGTAGTGGCTGAGTTACCTGTATTCAAACTCATTTGAGGTCCACAACCACTATCTGTCCCTCTGGACCGCACGATGCTAAGTACCCCAGTGTTTCTCAGCCTGTGCTGACTCGCTGACTTGACTTGACTTCTTTAAGAAAATTCCGTGTTCAGACCGTCACTCGTTTTCATGTTATGTTGGTTTCACAATATAGTTCTCGGTACCAGAAATACAACTTGATAAACAGTAAACCAATGTCTATCTGAAATAAAAAAAGTAATTAAATAAATAAAATTAACCTCCAATTAATGAAATGTTGTACTTATTCGGTACCCACATGTACACAGGGTGGTAGGACATGGGTGGGGGGTGGAGGGAAGGGTGGGGTAGGGAGACCCAACAGGGTCTCGTGGTCGAAACCCACGGGACGAAGTACGTAGCTTAAACGTGACCAGTAGATAAAATGTATGCCATTATATGTTCAAAGTTACGATAAGAGAGTATAACAGGGTGGGAACGGAAAAGAGTGTGTTAGGTTTTCAGACAAGAAATGTAGACACACAGAAGACGACAGAACGTATACCCCAGTAGTAATGACACAAAGATTTAAGGTATATATACGTAATTATATGATATAACCACAAAGAGGAAGACCGAATGAAGTGAGACGTATTATCCAAGGTCAAAGTAGGTAGAGTAATCTTAACTGAGTTTGCACAAGGAAAAATATCGTCTCATTATAAGGTAACACATATACATGGACAGTTGATGTTTAACCGTGAATGGTTCTCGTGACGGTTACTGACTTGTTGTTTCCGTAAACGGTGGACGGAGATACCTCTGACTTGGGGTACGACGATATCGACAACTGGAAGTTTTTGGGGACTCCCTCAAGTCCCACCTCACTCCGTCAGACACAAGGTCTCTTACACCACCCTGTCCAGAAATCTATAAGACTACAAAAATCCTTGTCTAAAGTACTAGAGTTGGGAACATAGAGGAGTATAGATCTCTTCGTGATTTAGGGAAGTACCACTGTAGTCTGGGAGTACTGATTGTTTTTTGGAAAACATTTAACTCACGAAGTATTATAACTTGAGGGGGAAGTGGTTTTGTAATATATAACTGAAAGGGGGTGACGGCGAAACCTCGTCAGAGAGTCTCGATAGACTCTACGACGGAGGACCCGACGTCAGGAGTAAAACGGGGTCTATTTTGAATTGAGTGTTGAGAGTTCAACATGTAGAAAAAATCAACTGTATGGTGTTGAAGGAATAGGTAAGCACACGGTTACCTGTAGATCCAACGAAGGTACAGGATCGATAACATGTGTCACGACGTTACTTGTGACCCCATGTACACAGAGAAAGATAATACCAAAGGAGTCACACATACGGGTCGTCACCCTAACGACCCAGTATACCGTCAAGATAAAGGTCAAAAACTTCCTTAGAGGTGTGACAAGAGATATGTCATGGTCAAACGAAAGGGTGGTTGTTACATTGTCCCCAGGGAAAAGAGGTGTGGGAGAGGTTGTAAATAAAAATATCTGAAAAACTACCGTCGGACGACTGACCGTACTCTGTCATGGAGTAACACCAAAACTAAACGTAAAGAATGTCTATCTGAAATTATCTTCGATTTGTTGATACTGTAGACTGACTTACCTCCATTTTCTGAAAGGAAAATACTTAATAACAGTTACGTTTAAGTCATCTCTATAAGACCTTTCTTGGTAGTACCTTATATTCATGTGTAAGTCCATTTCGATTTAATTGGTAAGTCAATGGAGGACAACTTATTTATCCTGTTTTATAAACACCCATGATGTATGTGTGTGTGTGTGTTTCTTTAAGTGAGTAATGTATATTCTGTGTTTATTTTAAACTCAAATTTTACATATGTTTAATGGTTGTAGTTTACGATCACTTTAATATTTACTAAAGAAAAGAGACTTGACTGATCCTGAAAAAAGGAGGTGGTCGCAAACCTGAGTCCAGTTCGTTGTCTCTCCCTTGTGTCGGGGTGGGTAGTTGTCTTTTGACCCAATCTAAATGATTTGCACCGGGGCGGTTAGTCTTATTCTGGGTCAAAGGGGGAGTCAGTCAGAGAGGGTAGTCCTTCGAAGGGATTCGGTGAACAGGAATAAGTAGTCTCCCGTCTACCTTACTTTTGGTGTTACTGTCTTTTGATTAGTTTGACTAGTTTACCTGGTGTCGGACCAGATCGAGTTACTTTGATTCTCGGTACGGTACATCCCGGTGGGTTCTACCTGCTCGGTACCACCTCTCAAGACTGTTTTACACCAGGTGACCTCTTCCCTTACCTTTTGGTAAAATCGTAAGAACATAACTCTTGGGGTACTTGTCATACTTTTCCGTTTTACCATACTGTGACTTTTTACTTGAGGGGTCCAGTTATCCACGGGTTATACGATGACCTCTTCCCACCTCTTTATTGAAGTCTTTCTTACTTCTCTACCTGGGTTTCGTTTTTGTTCTGGACCGACACCTATACTGCCCACTACCTTCATTTCAGGTTATGTTTCTTGTTATAACATAGTCTTGGACCTTACAATCCAGGTACTTAGTTCCGTTGAACCTTCACCAGTTTGTCCTCTATCGTTGTCTCTTGTAACTATAAAATCCTTAACCACTTGATTTTACCTGACCTTACTTGTTTAAATTGAGTCTACTGGTAATATAGATGATGACACCCGTTCTTGGGGAATCTCCTTTACCTCATCGGTAGTATCAGTTGCTTTCTCAGGTTTTACGTCTTGAACCTCCGTTAGAGTTTTTACTGTCTTACTATAGATAAATAATGGTTCCGTTTGGTAAGTTATAGTTTCGTTAGGTTCAGATACAGGGATGGTCATTACGACTTCTTCGACTTCAACTTACCAAGATACTTCTGGATGTTCTGAAAGATCTTGATTGTGGGGTTTTTCTACAGGAAAAGTAATATCCCCTGACCCTACGTTTTCATCCTTCAGGTCTCGATGGACCTCATTGTCCGTTTAAACCGGAACCTCATGTTTTGTTTGTCCCATTTCGGATTGTCTCAAAACGGTTCTATTGTGTCACCAGTATCGTTTGTAGGAGAAGGTTGTTGTGTTCTCTTCTGAGACGTGTACCTGTAGTGGTCTACCAGTTATATCTTTAGTCTAGCTAATATAAGAAAGGTCGGTTTCTGTCCCTTCGAGACATGCCACTCGTTTTTGTTCTGACCCTCGACTAACACCGAGTCTATTGCTTGAGGAATTACGGTTTAAGCTGAATTTAACTTCTTTCATCCCTTTTGGTGATCTGGTAAGTCCATACTGGATTTAGTTTAGGGAATTCTAATATACCTTCACTGATTATCTAAATTCCCTAATTTAGACTGTCTGTCTCACGGACTTCTTAATACCTGCTTCCAAGTACTGTGACATCCCCTCCGTCGTTAGTTTTGGTAGGGGTTCTTTTTTCTTTACGTGTTTATCGACTCTTTTCTTCTCTTCGATTTCCGTTTCCTCTTTTCCTTTCTATTTGGGTAAACTTACGTCTCAAGGTTTCTTATCGTTCTTCTCTATTCTTTCGGAATGAGTCACTAGTTACGTTTCTTTATCTCCCTTTGTTGTCTTACCCTTTCTGATCTCTAGAGAAGTTCTTTTAATCTCTATGTTTTCCTTGTAAAGTACGTTTCTACCCGTGTTATTTCCTCTCTTTACTATACCTGGATTGTCTTCTTCTTCTATAATTCTTTTCCACCGTTCTTATGTGTCTTCTTGTCATGTTTTTTCTAGAATTCCTGGGTCTATTAGTGCTACCACACTAGTGAGTGGATCTCGGTCTGTAGGACCTTACGTTTCAGTTCACCCAGAATCCTTCGTACTGACTTGTTTCGATCACCTCCACTACCTTAAGGTCAACTCGATATAGTTTCGGATTTTCTACTACGACACTTTCACGACGTAAGTTACACGGTTGTTTAAACCTTTTGAGTCGTCACCGGTGTCCTGACCTTTTCCAGTCAAAAGTAAGGTTAGCGTTTCTTTCCGTTACGGTCTCTTACAAGTTTGAAACGTGTTAACGTGAGTAGAGTGTTCGATCGTTTCATTACGAGTTTTAAGAGGTTCGGTCGGAAGTTGTCATACACTTGGCACTTGAAGGTCTACAAGTCCGACCTAAATCTTTTCCGTCTCCTTGGTCTCTACTTTAACGGTTGTAGACGACCTAGTACCTTTTTCGTTATCTCAAGGTCTTTTTGTAGATGAAAACGAAATAACTGATACGGTTTCGGAAAACACACCTAGTGTTCTTTGACACCTTTTAAGAAGTTCTTTACCCTTATGGTCTGGTGGATTAGACGGAGAACTCTTTAGACATACGTCCCGATCTTCGTTGTCAATCTTGACCTGTACCTTGTTGTCGGACCACGGTTTATCCTTTTGCTCATGCAGTTCCGACATATAACAGTGGGACGAATAAATTGAATATACGTCTCGTGTAGTACGTTTTACGATCCTACCTACTCCGTGTTCGATCTTAGTCCTAACGGTCTTCTTTATAGTTATTGGAGTCTATACGTCTACTGTGGTGGGAATACCTTCTTTCGTTTCTTCTTGATTCTCGGAGAACTACTTTCACTTTCTTCTCGTACTTTTTCGTCCGAATTTTGAGTTGTAAGTCTTTTGATTCTAGTACCGTAAACCAGGGTAGTGAAGTACCGTTTATATACCCCTTTGTTACCTTTGTCACTGTCTGAAATAAAACCCCCCGAGGTTTTAGTGACGACTACCACTGACGTCGGTACTTTATTTTTCTACGAACAAGAAACCTTCTTTTCGATACTGGTTGGATCTGACGAATAATTTTTCGTCTCTGTAATGAAATGGTTGTTTCCAGGTAGATCAGTTTCGATACCAAAAGGGTCACCAGTTCATACCTACACTCTCGACCTGATATTTCTTTCGACTCTCGACTTCTTGACTACGAAAACTTGACACCACAACCTCTTCTGAGAAGTCTCAGGGAACCTGACGTTCCTCTAGGTTGGTCAGGTAGGATTTCCTTTAGTCAGGACTTATCAGTGACCTTCCTGACTACGACTTCGACTTTGAGGTTTAGAACACGGTGGACAATGTTTCTTGGCTGAGTGACTTTTTCTGGGACTACGACCCTTCCTAATCTCCACCCTCCTCTACCCCTTTTGTCTCTTATTCTACCAACCTGCCGTAGTGGTTGTCCTACCTATACTCAAATCATCCGAGACCCTCAATCACTACCTGTCCCTTCGGACTGTACGACGTCAGGTACCCCAACGTTTCTCAGTCTGTGTTGACTCGCTGACTTGACCTTGCCCTTTTTAATCGTAATAAACACCATCATTATTAAACCACTAAAAACTCCCGATTACTAATCTGTCTAGTCGGGTGTTTCAATCGGGATTTCATAGACTGAAAAAGATTAGATACTTCTTAATTACAATTGAAAATATAAACTTCTTTAATACTTTGTTATCGAATATATAATAAAAATGTATCATATCGACGTATCTCTCATTTGTCACCTCTTTTCACTACAAATTTGAAAATGGTGATTTTTTCTTAAGTAGTAAATCAACAGACTTTTCGTCCAATTCGTTATTGTTAATCTCTTCATACAGTTTACTCACGATAAAACACGTTTTCTTTGCGTGATATCATTAAAGATTTTTAGACCAAAAGGTCGGTTTGAAAGATTGATGGGATATATTAGTTTACTATGTAAAGGTAAATTTAAAGACTTTTATAGTGTTTAGATAATGGAGATTTTAGTTTGGTTCACTAGTTCACCACTGGGATGTAACCTTTTAATATTAAAAAGAAGTCATTAATCATGAGTTCAGAGATTTGACTATCAAACATAGTATACTTATATGATTAGAGGTTGTCCGTAAGTAAATCACTAAAATCGAAGATAATTACTATGTGGAACCTCTTCCACTACCGTGGGGTGAGGTCATGAGAACGGACCTTTTGGGGACCTGCCTCCTCGGACCATCCGATATCAGGTACCCCAGCGATTTTCACCCTGTGCTGACTCATCCAAGTGAAAGTGAAAAATGAACGTACGTGACCTCTCCCTTTACCGTTGGGTGAGGTCACAAGAACGGACCTCTTAGGGTCCCTGTCCCCTCGGACCACCCGACGGCAGATACCCCAGCGTGTCTCAGCCTACGTTGACTTCGCTGCGTCGTCCTCGTCGTTACTATGTGGATAGTCTATAATATAATCTTTAACGTTTTTACCACTGAAAGACAGTAAGGAGATGAATGTTATCGACCGTAGGACACTTCTTCTCAAAAAGAGGTGAAGTTGGGATGGGGTCTCTTAGTGATGTATAAGTCTCTTAGGTCTCTTAGTGATACCTAAAAGTGCAGAAACAATGAAACTTAGGAGATAATTACAGATATTGAATGCAAAGTATCATGTCGACTTTAGTAGAAAAGATTCTCGTTTAGAAAAAGAGAAGAGAGAGAGTGTGTCTGTGTGTGTGTATATGTGTGTACAAATCGTGATACTCCCGAATCTTCTTTCTGTTTTTACCGGGGATGAGTGGACCAGTCGAAAAACAGACGTGAACTTCGAATGAAACGAGAGACCCAAGGTAGATGTTACGTGGTACGTAGAGGAGGGTGTGACACGTCCGACAAGGGGTTGATCTTACAAGATGTAGGTGAAGAAGGATGAATTAAGGATAAGTAGTCAAAATCAGAAGTTAGTTAGAGAAGGAGACTCTTTGGAGAATTGATAAATTAGATTGAAACGTCATGAATTCTACCAACCTAAAATGCAAATAAAGTACCAATAAACGAAATTGGGAGAAAATGATTGAACTCACGTTCGTTGTGCTCCCGTTCTTGTCTTAGGTAACAAAATGGTCTGCGTCACGGACGTTGTATCATTTACGAGGTATTTATGGACAACTCACTCACTTAACAACAACAAGTCAGTCATTCAGTACAGGTTGAGGTTGAGATACATGATGTCGTACGGTCCGAGAGGACAGGAGGTGACAGAGAACATCAAACGAGTTTA
The DNA here is from genome assembly GCA_006410555.1 of Capra ibex. Classification (NCBI taxonomy): domain Eukaryota; kingdom Metazoa; phylum Chordata; class Mammalia; order Artiodactyla; family Bovidae; genus Capra; species Capra ibex. The sequence goes on along the minus strand of SJYO01026388.1, from coordinate 53,981,124 downwards.
GGTACAGGTAACAGTCACTATGATAGATGGGTAGAGTAGGAGACGACTGGGGAAGAGGAAAGCGGAAGTCAGAAAGGGTCGATAGTCCCAGAAAAGGTTACTCAACCAAGAAGTATAGTCCATCAGTTTCATGACGTCAAAATCGAAATCGTAGTCAGGAAGAGTACTTATTCCCAACTAAAGGAAAGTCAAGTCAAGTCAGGTCAACAAGTCAGCACAGGTTGAGAAACGTTGGGGTACTTAGTGTCGTGTGGTCCAGAGGGATAGTGGTAGAGGGCCTCAAGGAGTTTGAGTGTAGGTAACTCAACCACTACGGTAGGTCGGTAGAGTAGGAGACAACAGAGGAAAAGGAAGACGGGGGTTAGGGAGGGTCGTAGTCTCAGAAAAGGTTACTCAGTTGAGAAGAGTACTCCATCCTAGTTGATTAAACTTAAGGTACGTCAGGTTCCCTGAAAGTTCTCAGAAGAGGTTGTGGTGTTAAGTTTTTGAAGTTAAGAAGTTGCGAGTCGAAAGAAATACCAGGTTGAGACTGTAGGTATGTACTGATAACCTTATTCATTTAGATAACGTATCACAGTGAAAAATAAAAATAGATGGAGAACTTGATAGATCTCTGTCTTACATTCACAGACATTTTTACATATTTGATAGTTAGTTCCAGGGGGTCCTGAATAGTAACTCAGGTAGATGTTAATCAATTTTTCCTTTTCGTTTCGGGATTCATATTGTTTCCGTTTTGACGACTTGGTGACGATATCAAAAAGAAAAATTACTTTTCATAAAAATCACTAGACCTAGTTACTTGATAGGATTTTTTTCTGTCTTTACGTCTTTCCGGAAATTGTACAGTAACCAGTATATTGAAAGGAAAGAAGACATCTTATTTCTTAAGAGAGAATATTGTTTGTATAACATAGTATGGTTATCACTGTATTCTGCTAGGTAGTCTTGAGACTGTTGAAAGAATGAGATGTTAGTCAATTTTTGATAATAAATAACCGAAACAGACATTCATCAACAATGGTTGACCTAAAACTTTAAAGTCATCACTTTCGTTTAAGAGTTGTTTTCTATTTACCTACGATTTAATAGTAAATGTTTCTATGATAAAGATGATAAATACGATTATGAATAGTTGGAGGTCTGATTATTATCTCGAAATTATTTTACTTGGAATTATTTTATCTGATAAAATATTTCTCAAACCATCTCCAGTAATCCCACGAAAAAAAAAAAAAAAGGACCGATTCTCACTAGTTTATCTATCTAACCGTTTCCGTGTGAGTACATCCTTTTGATGACTTTGTGTTATGATGGAGGTCAAACACGATTTTACAAGTCGAGACCACTGTGTTCGGCTGATCTGTGTACCATCGTCTCGGACGATTAGCGTTAATGATTATGTTAAAGGTCTATGGTGAATTCTTGTTTTTTTTAGGAGGAGACTTTCAGAACGATAAGGATGGTTGAACGTTCGTGTGTCTAGTACAACTTTCTTTACAAGGTCAGGTCCGACCTGATAAAATTTAGAGACTAACGTTTTGTGACTTCCGAACTTAGAGAAGAGAATCTGTTTTCCTCGTACTCCTTTATCAATACACCTCAGACAGGGATATACGGAAACTCCGGATAGTGCCTGTTAAATACGAACATTTTGGTCTTATTTTTTTCTGCGAAACGAAAATCGTACACATAGACGATTAAGTTTAAAGCCAGTATAATATTCGGTTTTCGATATTCCACCTCATATTCTATAGGAAGGGTTTCTGACTAGGTAATAGTGACTCGTTTTGTCATTTTACCCAATCTCTTGACATGTGTGTCTCCGAGTTACAAAGAAGACAAGATAGAGACATTAATATGATTCACCAGTTCTAACTCTCTATCGACTCTCGTCACCTTAAAATGGTTAATTTTCTCAATGACACACACACACACACACACACACACACACACATACACACACACACATACGGGATGGTCTTTTCAAGGATTAGTATTTCTTCAAAAGAGTCTTCTGTTCTATTAAAATAATGGACGTTTTAAAAACAGTGATGCATTATTATTGTAAGTTTCACCTGGACATACTTTGTTGAATTAGTCTAATGTATTAACTATTATGAGATATCAAGAGTATACCGATGTCAGGTGTCTCAACGTTTCTCAGTCTGTGCTGACTCGGTGAATTGAGAGATTGAAAGGTAAGTCCTTTGGTTCCATTTCCCTTCAGTATTCTGGAGTCGTTTACACCGGTCTTAGAGTCCCTTCCGAGACATACCACTAGTACGTTTACGGCTCATGAGGGTCCCGTGACGACTAAGGGGTCACTTAAGACTAGGTCAGATGACTAGTTGGATATTCAGACTAGTCAGAATATTCGGACTATCCTCCGGTGATAGGTTGATGGGTTGACCCTGTCTAGACAGTCCTTAACTACATAGTAAGAATTCTCTGGTGTCAAAATATGGATTTCGACTGTCGTTTCACACTGACGTTAATTGATGAAATTTGGTAATTTCCACTGTAAAAGGTTTCCATGTATGAAAGACAATATTCTATTATTGAAGATCCCTAGATCATATGTCGTGCCACTGATGTCAATTGTTATCCAAATAATATGTGAACTTTCAAAGTTCTTTCATTGAGAATTTTCAAGAGTGGTGTTTGTGTATTTTTGGATTAATACACTCCAATAGTTACACAATTGATTGGAATGAGGTCATTTGTGAAGTGATATCTGTATATATGTATATATTATATATACACACACACACACACGATGCACAGGTATATATATATACATAGTTTAGTCGTGTGACATGTGAAATTTGAATGTGTCGAAATATACAATTAATATAGAGTTATTTCGACCCCTGTTCCACTGTAAAAATATGGACCTAGTACTTAAATTGAGTATAATAAAACATTTCCATAGAAGATAGAAACTGTATAAGTTGTACGAGATTTCTGATTTTTAACGAATATCATTTTTTGTAGTTACACATGTGACTTTTACGTATTTAAACCTTAAGTTTAGACTTTTATGACTGGTTAATGGGAGGGAGATCAAAGACTTTATTTTTAGTTCGGACGAAGAATCTACTAATGTAACGTTCCTGAGTCGTCCCGACATATTTTTTTGTGACATTTCATCCAGGAAAGAATCTTTACCTTGTCTGTTTCAGAAAGTAAATAATAAGTACTACGGAACACGGGTACAGTTGAGGACTAATTATTAATTTTAATTAGAGTAATGTCTTCTAAAGTAATGTCCTATTAAATTAATTTACTACTTAACCGAGGGTCTACAATGGAAGATACGGTAGAAAATTTATTACGACTACTACTGTGTCCCTAAGTGATTCATAGCCAGTCCGGAATTCTTCTATTTAATAAATATCCCAAGACGGTAAGACGGCTGTTATTTACTACGACTAGTGTGGATACGTAATAGGAAGAAGTTTCATTGTAATAGGGTTCTAAAGACAATAAAAGTGTCTCAAAAATTATAGGTGACCCTTAAATCCCGGTAATAAAACAGTCAGTATTTTTACACAAACCACTTTTAAAATTCAGTGTCTTAGATAAACAAAATTTCCTCTTCATATGTTTCCTTAGAGTCTTAAACTTTAGACTTTAAAACGGAAGTTTTATTTGTTACTCCCCCTTACATAATTAAAAACATAAAGTCGTCGTTTTTTTAAGTTAATACTTTTTATTAGTTCGTCGTAATCCTTATTTTGAAATCTTAAAACAAACTAAAGTAATATATTTGATAGATCATTCTTTTCTCAGAGCGTTTCAGTGACATAAAAAAAGTCGAACGGTTCTTGGTTGTATTTCATGTTAAAATTCCCGAAGGTCAATGGTGTATGAAGTGACAGTATAACGAAAGTAAAGTGAAACGTCTTCTAATTGTACGACTATCTAGTCGTATTCTTCTTTACTTTGAGTAATTTGATTTGAAAATCTCCTACTTTTGTGAATTCTCTGTAAATAATTGAACCCCATATAGACTTGAAAAACTTTCCGTATCCCATACTGTTTTAGATTCGGAAATTTTTTAATAGTTGGTTTGTATATTCGAAATTAACAAGACAAAATTCTTAAAAATAGGTTTATTTCCATAGATATATGATTTTAGAGTCAGATTGTGTCAAAATCTAAAAAAAAACAATAAATACGACCATCTCCCGTCTAAAAAGAATTTACGTTAAATCCTTTAATGTCTTACACTGTATTCGAAGGTTACTTTCTTACGTAACGAGTTTTTCTATTACATGAGGTTTTAAGCATCGTTGTGATAAAATTATCGGTTTTGTACCTTCGTGGGATTTACAGGTAGTTGTCCACTCACCTATTTCTACACCATATATATATATGTTACCCTATAATGAGTCGGTATTTTTTTTACTTTGTACCTACCTGGATCTCTATAGTATGATTCAGTCTCTTTTTGTTTATAATATACTATAGTGAATATACACCTTGGATTTTTTTTCCTGTTTACTTGAATGAATGTTTTATCTGTGTCTTAGTGTCTGTGTCTTTTGTTTGAATACCAATGGTTTCCCTTCCCTCACTTCCCTATTCGATCGACGAATCCTAGTTGTCTCTATGTGGTGATATATATTTTGTCTACTTGTTGTTCTAGGATGACATCATAGGTCCCTTGATATGAGTTATAGAATATTGTTGGATATTATCTTTTCTAATATACATACATATTGACTAAATGAAACGACACAGGGACTTTGATTGTGTGGTGACGTTTAGTTGATATGAAGTTAAAATTTGTTACCCTAAACGTTTCAAAATCTTCGTATTGCATATTATATGTATATTATTTTTTGTATTTGGAATTTTTTACATAACGAAGCCATCACACAAATTTTTTTTTGAGAAACATCAATTATCTCCCCAAGTAAATGTTAATGTCTCGTTAGTTAACATGACAGTACAGAAACTATATGAGATAAACGACCAATTAGTCTTATATTGACGATATTAGTGGTGTAACGTCTCCACCTAGTGTAGAGATGTCCGAGGAAGATCTTCAGATTGAAGATTGAACACATACTTAAGGGAGTTGTAGGTTACTCCTCTGTCAGAGTTGGACTCATAGAGGCGGTCATGGTGTGAGTGTTAAAAAGTTCCGTCGGACGAAGTAAAAGTCAGTCTACTATCCTAATCTTTCAAGAGTATGTCCGGGAAAAACTTACTTAACTCTAAAAGGTGAGAGGAAAAGAGGGAGAAAGAGTGGAAGGATAACATGAAAAAAGTAAGTTGTCCGTACAAGGGTAGAGACCGGTTGGACTAGGTGGAAGGAACCTCTCAAGAACAAATAAGGAAACGTTAGACTCAAGAAAGAGACAGTTTAGTCCATAAAACAAGAAATCCCAATCCTCACAAACAATCTCAATCTTCAACTAGAGTTTTTGTCGGGAAGTCTCAAGAAGCTATAGTACAGTGGTAAGTAAAGGTGTTTATGAGGAATAATTGGAAGTACATCAACCATAGTACGTCTAAATGTACGTCCATATATAAGCTGTTGTTACAGTCCAGAGTTTGTTTATTCTGTCTTTTAACCACCCCTTTTACGACAGAAAACTTTTCTGGTTCATAAATTAAGATGGTTATACGTTACCCTTATCACAATGTTCTGTATACTGATGTATACGTTACATTTTAGTCGGTACTCGTATGTATCCAGAGTGTTTTAATTCAATTATTAAGTTCGTTCTGACCTACAAAAGTCCTGAAAAATAATTAACTAAAAACACTGAAAAGGAAGGTATAATTTTTCCGATTCAAAAAGATTTTGATTTTTTTACCCCCCTTTACTAGTAAACAGGTTAATTAAAGAGTCGATCTTAAAGTCGAGAGAGTACTCCTCAATGTAACGTTAAAAAATCTAAGGAGAAATCATAGACATTTACAAAACATCATAAATGAGTTATCCATACCCGACATCTGACCCTTACCTGAACGATTATGTCTTATTCTGAGAATACCATCTATAATAAATATGACCCTTTGTCTATTAAAACCGAATATTTTTACTATTTAAAGAGGGTATTAGTTTACCCCTTTTGTTTGAGTTCAAAATTTTAAAACTTTTCAAACCTACCATATTTTCACTTGGGGTAGTGACTTAATGTCATATGATCTTAATTAACAGTGGTGACGTGCTTGATCCTCTCCGACAACGAATTTTATGAAAAGTCTAAACCTGTTTATTTACTTTCTGTGAAACTCTCCATTCTATCATAGTAACTGAGTTACCTGTACTCAAACTTGTTTGAGATCCTCTATCACCGGACCGGATGACGTCAGGTACCCCAGTGTTTCTCAGTCTGTACTGAATCATTGACTTGTTGGTGTTGTCAAACCTTTAATAACTCGTCTTTTTAAAGAATGTGAGTTCACCAGGAGATAAACAACTTGTCTTAATTTAGAGGTTCAAAAACAAACTTCAACTATTGTGTACTCTGAGAACGTATTTGTAGGTCATAGTAAAAATATTCGGTTTTATTAAATGGACATTACAAGATCACAAAAGACGTTCGGACACCTAAATAGTTCTGTTAGATAGGAGTTCTAAAATTTTAAGTAGTTATAATCCAGAAGATGTATATGTTAATAGACTACAAAGAGTGGATTAAGAGGTATGTTTGTTGACTTGACCTAAATTAATCACCGATGTATAATTTCAAAATTTTTGATCTTCGATTAAAATTTATTTACTATATATCCTCTATCTAAAATACAGAGATACATAAAGTAAAAGAGGGATTTTCGTCTAATAAATTTGGTCCATGAAATAGAGAAACCTCTTACGATTACCTACGATAGTAAATAACTCGTAAATTATACACAATTTTCTAATGATGGATATAAATAGATTTATTTCGAGATTTCGGTAAGATACTTTATACATTTAAAGAGGGTATTATTTATATTTCTGTCAATTTGTTTCCATTAAATTGATTAAACGGTTATCAGTATGTCCTCGTTCCTAATTTTAAACAAGGATACACTGAGGTATATTATTATTGTTGAAACTTTTCAAAAGTAAAAAATTTTTATCGTAGAACATTTACAACAGTAAATGGATATAATAGAGTGATTTAGAAATTTGGGATCCTTTGACCGATGAGAATTGTCGTGATCAAATCCCTACTCTTTTGATCCGTATTTTTCTATTTTATTAAAGGTGATAATTCACATCTTGACCCGACATTATAGTACTTCAGACTAAGGATCCATAACGAGAATTGAAGAGGAGATTATAGTGGAAGAGCTTTGGAGATGGATTGGAGACGAAATAGGGTTTCCAATGTAACTAATGGATATATTAGGACTAGAAATAATTTTCAGATGTTCGAGTTGGGTATACCTTCACTGTAATTGATCAAACATCAGAGATTCTTAAAAAAGGTAAAGTCTAGAGGGCTTAGGGAGTTAGACAGTAGACCTACTGACGTCACCGGAGTTTAGACCAGAAGTTCGTAGATCAAAAAGGAGAGAGATCCGGTACATGTACACTTTCTCTGAGATATCTGACTAGACATTCTTTTCTTAATGATAATGAGTTATAGTAAAGGTCTTAAAAAGACTTTATTTTCCCGTCGTAACTTTGTATATTTAATGGTATACATTTTGTCTCTCGGTCACCCTTAAACGACATACTGTGTCCCTTGAGTTTGGGTCACGAGATACTGTTGGATCTCTCCATTCTACCCCACCCTCCAAGTTTTCCCTGACATATATACATATGGATACTGACTACGTACAACTAAATACCGTCTTTGGTTGTGTTATAACATTTTGTTAATGGGAGGTTCATCTTGGTTATTATTTATTAGTGGTCAGAGAACATGTACGAGTGAATCGCTTGACATAGTTCTTAAGACTGAGATCTTAACATTTTCTGTTAAATCTTCGGTTTTTTAGAAGATCGTAAAAAAAAAATTAGTGACTCCATTTGGTTATGAAAATCGGAAAAGAAGGAAAAAAAAAAGATTAGAGGTCACTTTGAGTTTAAAGAAGGATACAACGACGGTTACATAGTACTGATTATACCCTAGGGTGACTAGAAAAGTGACCAAAATTAAATAGACATTATAGAAAGTCGTGTTTTAACTTCCAAGAGACTTATTGTCTAGAATTTTAGTTATAATGACAAAGTAAACATAAATTGATTATTTTTGATATTTTACATCCCTAAATTTGTTTTCTAGTTTAATGTGTAGTGATGTAATGAGGAACCTTCCTTTCAATACTGGTTGGATCTGTCGTATAAGTTTTCGTCTCTGTAATGAAACGGTTGTTTCCAGGTAGATCAGTTCCGATACCAAAAAGGTCACCAGTACATACCTACACTCTCAACCTGACACTTCTTTCGACTCGTGACTTTTTAACTACGAAAACTTGACACCACAACCTCTTCTGAGAACTCTCAGAGAACCTGACGTTCCTCTAGGTTGGTCAGGTAGGATTTCCTCTGGTCAGGACCCACAAGTAACCTTCCTGACTACGACTCCGACTTTGAGGTTATGAAACCGGTGGAGTACCCTTCTCAACTGAGTAACCCTTTCTGAGACTCCGACCCTCTCTGACCCCCGTCCTCCTCTCTCCCTGCTGTCTCCTACTCTACCGACCTACCGTAGTGACTGAACGTGTACTCAAACCCACTTGAGGTCCTCAACCACTACCGTACGACGTTAAGTACCCCAACGTTTCTCAGCCTGTACTGACTTGTTTACTTGACTTGACTTGACTGTGACTTTTAATCCTTGTATTATAGATGAAACTGTATTGAGTACGACCCGGTTGTCACTCCGTACTTAGAAGTCGTCGTCCACCACGGGAACTTCCAGTTCTTTGTTTCTCATACCCTTGGTTGCTCTCTCGAGTTCCTCCGACCCAAACCCGTCCATGACTCTCGGGACTTTCCAGTTCACTGTCTTGTCCGTCTCGGTGTCCTCTGGTGCTACGGTGGTCACAAATTTCTTGTTTCCGTCAGTAGATCGACGGGTAATTCGTCGTGAAACCGGTGTTGCTTCTTTATTTCTTCTAGTCAGTCTAAGGAACTCTTCTTACCTAGTGGTCCAGGTCGATTCGTCCGTTCTAAGGTTAGGTTTATTTCGTTGTCTCGGGAGATTTGTGTTCTCCACTCCTTCCCAGATCAAGATACCCGTGTTTCAGGACGGATCACAACTGGACGGGATGGTCTGTGGTGACTGTCGGTGTCTTGAGTAGGGTGTGTACTTTCGAATTCCCCGATTACAGAGGGTCGTGTACAGGTCGAGATCCTTCCTGACCAAGACCTACCCCCGACGAGACGCGTAGCGACGGAGATGGACACTCCCCTGTCTTTCCTTCCGTCTTCGAAATGAGTAGAAAGGTTCAGACTTAGGAGTTTCTCTGTACCTTCATGGGGGTCCCAGAAGGATCCTTTTCTAGATATTTCTTATTCTCCGTTTCTCCGTCAGTGGGAGTTTGTCCTTGAACGTCTTTGCCGTAATGTTGTCTTGTCATTCCGTCCACCCACTCCGATCTCTTCCAAGTCAAATAGTGAACACTTTCCGAGTACCGACGACCCCCATACTCTCTCCCTCCCAAACTCCAGTCGCTTAAATGAAGGACAAAAGGATGTCGACTCGATCCTCTGTCGGTGAGGTAAGAAAATGGGTGACGGATATAGACGAAAGAGGATGTTACGGAGGACGTAACGTTGTCCTGTTATACCGGTTTTTCGGATTTTGTAAATAATGGACCGGGAAATGTGTTTTTTCGGACGACTAGGTACGGAATTTCTTTATGATCAGATACATCTACGTTTACATATTTACGTCTATTAACGTGTGTCACTTTTAAATCTTAATTCTAAACTTTCCTGTCTGGTAAATACCAGTTAGTATCAGTTGGAGGTGTATTAGGTGTGATTATTTCTACCTAGTGTGTCTCTACCTATATTTGTTATCATTAAGACTAGTACTGTTTTGCCAGATGTGGTTATTCTATACAATAAAGTAAAGAGACAGAAATACATACAAAAAAGGGGCGAAGTAGTTGTAAATGGAAGGTATTATACGAAACATACAAAGGTTTTTTGTGATTGTTTTGAACTTTCTGAATGATTAAATTAAAAATTGTTAACCGAATAAAAGATTATTTTTCGAAAATAATAAAAATAATAATAATAGTTCTGGATATAAGTTCTTTCAGGCACGTTAAAAAGTAAACTGTTCATGAACATCAACAAGTCAGTGATTCAGCACAGGTTGAGACGCTGGGGTACTTGGCGTCGTGAGGTCCGAAGGGACAGGAAGTGATAGAGGGTCTCACACGAGTTTGCGTACCGGTGACTCAGTCACTACGATGGGTTGATAGAGTAGAAGACAGTAGGGGAGAAGGAGGAAGAGAGTTAGAAAACGTCGTAGTTTCAGAAAAGGTCACTGAGCCTTTGATCTTAAATGACTTTTGAATGAGAGACAGTAATCGATACGATCCTAGGTCCAATTTGGTCTTTTTATCGGATCACAACCAAAAGATAGAAGAGGGAAAGTGTTCTTTGGAGAAAGGGATTATTTTATCTTCCTAACATATGTAAATAAGATGTATTTTATTAAGTATTTTGATTTTGTCATTCATGTTAATATACTTCTTCGTAAAGATTTAACTCAAGAACTTTTGTTAACCACCATAATAGACTGTGAAAAGAGTGGTGTTTTTATAGTCTTTGTTTTGGGTTTTTCGGAATCTTAAAATTTAGAAGTTTTTAAAATCTAAAGAGTTAAAAGAAGTTTTAATATCTTTGACTTTACAATAACATTTATTTTGACTGATATCTGTGACGAATTTTGATAAAAAAATCCCCATCTTATGTCATATTTAAAAGACATTATACCTTTCTGTGTGACGTTTTGTTTATAACGTGAAAAAGTTTAAATTCCCAAATTTGATACAAAGATGATACTTCGTTCTAGACTGTCGTCAGCTCTCCAATATACTTAATATATACTTGACCATAGGTTAAAAGTTGAGCAGAAACTTTTGGACTCCTCAACTAAAAGTTTTAATCTTTTTATTTAGTTATTATAAGCTTGAACAAGTCTACTTCCACCTTTAAAGAAATTTTTAATTACCGACTCAAAATTGGAGTTTCTACAGGAAAATAATAGACTCTTTATTCTCGTCGATAGGTCTGTCTGGATCTATGGGGTGGTTTGTCGAAGAACGTCTACACAAACTCGGTGAAGAAGGACTATACACGGAATAGTGGACTCCTCTCTGACGTTTTGTAGTGATTCTAGTGTCTTTGTTATCACCACTAAAATAATAAATTGTGTATTTTGGATCTATAACTTTTTATTCAAAAGTGTTCATAACTGGGGACTATGTAAATGAGGATAAAGAGAAGAACGAGAAAGACAGTGTGTGTGTGAGTACACGTGATTATTAGAAACTAATATGTGATCTTGGTGTAATAGTTGGTAATTGAATGATGTACAATTTTTACGTGTAAATATGACTCAGTAAACCCCTATGATTATTAAGGTTAAAAGTATTCTTTAAATTCATGAAAGAAACCTAAAATATTGAGAAAAATCAATTGGTTTCAAATATATTAAAAAGTCGGAGACAGATTAAGTCTACCTAATGTGACGTAGAAATAAAAAATTTTTACCTTTCTGGGTCATCGTCCTGGAAAAGTGATAACGACTTTAAGTGTGAGTCTTTGGATCCGTTGTGAGACGTCTTGAGAGGAACCTCAGTGAAATTAAGAATTACAGAATTAATGAACGTGAATAATTTATTAACTTTTAGAGATCGTTTGTTTTCTACTCTACCGATAAGAAGAGGGACTGGTTATACTACTATCCTCGAATAAACCTTTTTTTTTTCTTTTGTTCTTAATACCACCGAACCCTTCTACAAGATTACTCATCTTTTTATACTTCACACTTAATTAGTACCAAAAGAAAAGAACTTTGAATTGTGTATGTGTGTGTGGGTGAGTAAGTGTGTCGAAAACATGACTGTATATAATCTATATTTATATGTCTTACTTTTACAAGACTGACTATTATGTGTTTGTTTGTCCGTGATCTTAGTAGTTGAGAGTTTAAGTCGTCCAATTAATCTCTAGTCAAACAACATAAAATAGTCATTATCCGTACACATTATATATACATTTAAGATATTCCGTATCGTTCAGATTTTGCATAAACATTTTATATTAGTAAAATATGATGATCAAAATCAATTTCAAGACATATAACCAAGTAAGTAACAAGTAAATCGTAAAGGTTCCGTATGAGGAAGTCTTAAAGAAAAGATATACAGATAAGTGTTCTAAGTGACCGTTAATATCAGTACAATATTATGAGTTCTCCATCAGTGTAGTGTGTTGTACATAGTATATTTTCAGTCACGTTGAAATGGGGGCTTAGTCGAGGATGATGAATGTAACACTATACCCATGGAAACTTTTTGTCGGAGTTGATAGTACTCAAACTCAAAATATTTATAAAATTTCTCCCTTAACATTCGTAATCGCTTTATTTAATTACTTATTTTAATCGAAGTCACAATAAGTCAGGTTCACGAGTTTTAGAAGACCGAAAATATTAATATCAGATTGGTACAGAAAGAGCATCTTTTTCGGTAGAATATTAAGACTTATGTTTGTTGTTACCTTCTAATAGATACTATGATTCAATGTTTATAAATATATCTTTTTAATTTCCACTTGTCAGAAAATATCTTGTTACTAATACGTTAAGTTAAATAGACATCTCTGAAGCCAAATAACAGGATATAATGATGAACATCGTGGAAAAAGATGAGAGTTTTCTGAAGTAAATTTCTTATTTACTTTTTTTATCTGTAAGTTATATTTATTAGTTACAACGACAACAAGTTTACGAGTCAGCACAGGTTACAATACACTGGGGTACACGATGACGTCGTGTGGTCCGAAGCAACGGGAACTTATAGAGGGTCTCAAACGAGTTTGAGTGCAGGTGACTCAGTTACTACAGTAGGTTGGTAGATCAGGAGACACCGGGAAAAGAGAAGGATGGGAGTTAGAAAGGGTCGTAGACCCAGAAAGGTTACTCAGTCGAGGAAAGTGGTCCAACGGTTTCCTGACCTCGAAGTCGAAATCGGAGTCAGGAAGGTTACTTATAAGTCCCAACTAAAGAAAATTCTAACTGACCAAACTCGAGGGACAACAGGTTCCCTGAGAGTTCTCAAAAGAGGTCGTGATGTCAAACTTTCGTAGTTAAAAAGTCGTGAGTCGGAAGAAATACTAGGTCGAGAGTGTAGGTATGTACTGATAACCTTTTCGGTATCGAGACTTTTATGCCTGGAAACAGTGGTTTCACTACAAAGATGAGAAAATTATGTGACAGATCCGAACAATCGAAAGGGAGGTTCCTTGTTCGTAGAAAATTAAAGTACCGACATCGGTGACAGACGTCACTAAAACCTCGGATTCTTTTATGAGACAGTAACAAAGGTAAAAGGGGATAAACGGTTCTTCACTACCCTGGTTACGGTACTAGAATACAAAACTTACAAGTCAAAATTCGGTCAGAAAAGAGAGAGGTGAAAGTAGGAGTAGTTCTCCGAGAAATCAAGGAAAAGTGAAAGACGGTAATCCCACCACAGTAGACGTATGTACTCCATTGACTATAAAGAGGGTCGTTAGAACTAAGATCGAACACGAAGTAAGTCGGACCATAAGACTTACTGCATGAGACGTATATTCGATTTATTCGTTTCACTGTTGTATGTCGGAACTTCATAAGGTAATGGTTAAAACTTGGTCAAACAACAAGGTACAGGTCCAATTGACAACGAAGGACTGGACGTATGTCCAAAGAGTCCTCCGTCCAGTCCATAAGACCATAAGGGTAGAGAAATTCTTAAAAGATGTCAACAACACTAGGTATGTCAGTTTCCGAAATTGCATCAGTTATTTCGTCTCCATCTAAAAAAGACTTTAAGGGAACGAAAAAACTACTAGGTCGTCTACAACCGTTATACTAGAGACCAAGGAGACGAAAAAGATTTAGGTCGAATTTGTAGATCTTCAGAGCCAAGTGTATAACAACTTCGGATCGAACTTCCTAAAACTCGTGACAAATGGAAAAGTGAAAAGGAGTTATTAATAAGGGGTTCATATCAGAGTTGAAGGTTAGTTCTATAAAGGTATATGACTTTTTGACTGTATCGAAACGACCGAGTTTCTATCATTGTTACTAGTTGTTTTTATATATATATTTCAGTATTTCGGTATTATCGTTAAAAAATTTACATCATTCGTAGAACTCCGTTCTTTACCTTTTTATGATCCCTTCTTCCGTCTGCAGTATTTGGATGACCAGAGAGGCAGACCTTTGTTCACCCTTTTGGATACCGGAGATTCAGATCTTCGTCTACCCTGAATTCGGGAATTCGTCGTGTCTTAGTCCCAGGTGTGGGTCTTAATAATTAACTTTGATATAGTTTGAGTTAAAGTGAATACTTTATTACGAATTTTTTTTTTTGGGAAAACGTTTGTTAGGTATCTTTAGTTTTTTGTTGTATTCTATGTTTATAATGTTTGACTTTCATGACTTTCTTTTAAAATTTAAAAACAACTTTATTTATCTGTAATGTTTTGTTACTCTCCTGAGTGGTATATAGACTATACTCAACATCTTTTCTAATATTTATATAAAATATATATTACTATATGTCTAGTAATTATTCTATCGTATTTTCAAAAACTTCTATATTTTCATTCTTAAAACTTTTTTACTATATTAAAAAGTCTAGACATTAAATCGGTCTTATAGTATAACCTACCCGAAGGGTCCACAAGTCACTACTTCATAGAAAGACGGTCACGTCCTCTGTGTCCAAACTAGGGAAACAACCCTTCTAAGGGACTTCTTCCCTTACCGTTACGTGAGGTCATAAGAACGGACCTTCTAGGGTACCTGTCTCCTCGGACTTCCCGATGTCAGGTTCCGTAACGTCTCTCAGTCTGTACTAACTCTCTGATTCGTACGTGTGGGTGTTGTATGTACTATTTCGATTTAGATATAGATCTATATCGTGTTATTTTACCGTTTGTTGTCTAATCCTTCATAGTTTTCAGTGATCTTTCTTTTTCTTTACCGTCTCATAACTGTTTTCTTGTTGTCATCTTACTGTCTTTAAAGATAAGTTGATATCGGTAGTAATTAAATAAGTTTTTATAGAAAAAAAAAGACACGAGGTCCGTCTTCTGTTATCCTATTGTTGAAATTTCATGATACCTCTTTCGTTTGCAATTAAATCTTAAAATATGGGTCGATTTAATAATAAGTTTGTTACTTTGAAAATTTTTCAGGGGGAATCTGGTAGTGACTCCGTTAATAGATTCCTATATGAAAGCATACATCTTTTTACGGTGTTTTTACGTTGCTTTAGTTTCTCTTTTTATATGACATTTAAATTAGTTGTTAAATGACATTTTATTATTGATTTATATAAGGTAGTGTTTTTTCATTTTGACTTTGAAATCAGTTATAATTGTTACTCTTAGTGGGTAACTCGTAAACATTGTACTGATCCATATGAGTCCTGTTCATATATTTATGTCTATTTGAAGTTTGAATTTTTACATATTATTAAATACATATAAATTCTTCATTTCACTAGGGATTTATTCGTAATGTTACATATCGAAAGTTTATTTGTCTCTTTTTCATTTTGTTTTATGTGGGAGTCGTTATGTCCTCTCGTGTCCTTCCCCCTTTTTTTCCTCGTTTTGTTTTCTTACCATTAACTTTTGATTTTTGTCTTTTATATCTATTTATATGGACGTTTGTGTTATGAAATATTTCAACTGTTATTTCAAGGATTAAGTTTCTATCCTCAAGAACTTCGATAGATTTTTAATTCTTTAGTTCTGATGAGAAGAAGTTCTCTATAGGGATTTTATTTTGGTACTTTTTGTCGACAAAATTTTTACTCTCGTTCCCTTACTTTTCTCCTTGTGATTTGTTTATGTTTGGTTTTTGTTTCGATCATACTATTACAATACTTTTTTTTTCAAAATTTTTTATAATTGTCCCGATTTTTCTACATAACAGGTGATTGTTTTTCCTTTTAGGTGGTTCTTGTATATTATTACTACTTAAACATACGTGTACGTTGTATTAGAGTTTTGTGTGTTTCATTTTGGACTCAGTGTTTCATTTTTTGTTGTCATTATTTAACGTCTACGTGTTAGAACTTCCCTCTAAAAACGAGGACGTCAAAGTACCGTTAAGTAATATAGATTTAAGATTCACGATTTAGATTCGTGTCTCCGTGTTAGGAGATGAACAAAGATCTGGACTTTAAGAGATGGTAAACTTTTTATAGTGGTTATGTCTATAGGAGTTCTAAATTCATTTAGGGACTCTGATTTTTTTTCTTTTTCGGGTGGGTTCTCGACACTTCTCTCCGAAGGATCACAGATTTTAAGTCATCCCCTAAACCTTCTCCCCTTCACACCTATCCTGAAATAGTACGTGTCAGGAGGGTCTTCCTTCTGACTAATCTACCGTATCGAAAACTCGACGGACGAGGAACACGTCAATCACTTTTACGAAATATACGCCGGAGGAAATTCCTCTAAGTGACGAACCTGTGTTAAGGTGTCTAATTGTATTTGAAATCCCCTTTTTTACCATAAAATACGAGTATACTAGTGTAAGTATGGCACGACTGACGTAAATTTGTTTTTGAGTTACAAGGGTTTCCGTCACTCTTTTATTTCATTCTTAACTTAAGGTCCTGATTCTCCTTTTAATTTTTAATTTCTGTGAATCTATTTTACTCTCTTATTATTATCCATTTTTATTCGTGTTTACTGTAGTTATTTAACATAGCTATCACCATAGGTTGTACAAGTGTATACGGACCATAAATTTTCCCGTCAATTTCGACGGTTTCAGGTCCTATGAGGCCAACCACTCTTTTTTTATAAAGGAAAAACTAAACCTTGTATACCTGTCTTCTTATTTTTCTCGTAGGTTTGTGTCTTATTTGGTTCCCGTTCGAAATAGTATACTTCCTGTCTCTTCCGTGCTTCCACCTGTATTTCCGCAGTATCGTTGTTCCTACCCTTTTATTGAAGCTGTTCGTTTCTCTAAGGTAATCAAAAACGGATGAAGGTGTCTGTTTGGTGTTAAAAGAGATTATCAACTAAGTGACGGTTCTTTTAGAAATGTAACTTAAGATTTGTTAGTCAAGTTAAGTCAACGAGACAGTACGGACTGAGAAACGCTGAGGTACCTGACGTCGTGCGGTCCGGAGGGACAGGTAGCCGTTGAGGGACTCAAATGATTTTGAGTACAGGTGACTCAGTCACTACGGTAGGTTAATAGAGTAGGAGACAGCAGGGGAAGAGGAGGACGGAAGGTAGAAAGGGTCGTAGTCTCAGAAAAGTTTACTCAGTCGAGAAGTGTAGTCCACCGGTTTCATAACCTCAAAGTCGAAATTGTTGTCAGGAAGGTTATTTATAAGTGCCAACTAAAGGAAATCCTATTTGAACAACCTAGAGGAACGTCAGGTTCCCTAAGAGTTCTCAGGAGAGATTATGGTGTCAAGTTTTCGTAGTTAAGAAGTCGTGAGTCGAAAGAAATATCGGGTTGAGAGTTTAGGTATGTACTGGTGACCTTTTGGGTATCGGAACTGATCTACCTGGAGACAACCGTTTCATTACAGACAAAAACTTATACGACACATCCAACCAGTATTCAAAGGAAGGTTCGTCATTCGCAGAAAACTAAAGTACCGACGTCATTGGTAGTACCGACGTCATTGGTAGACGTCACTAAACCCTCGAGTTTTTTTATTTCAGAGAGTGACCAAGGTGACGAAGGGGTAGATAGACGGTACTTTACTACCTTGGTCTACGGTACTAAATTCAAAAGTCTTACAACTCGAAATTCGGTTGAAAAAGTGAGAGGAGAAAGTGAAAGTAGTTCTCCGAAAAATTAAGGAGAAACGAAAGACGGTATTCTCACTACAGTAGACGTATAGACTCCAATAACTATAAAGAAGACCGTTAGAACTAAGGTCGAACACGAAGTAGATCAGGTCGCAAAGAGTACTACATGAGACGTCTCTTCAATTTGTTCGTCCCACTGTTGTATGTCGGAACTGTATGAGGAAAGGGATAAACCTTGGTCAGACAAAAAGGTACAGATCAAGATTGACAACGAAGGAGTAGACGTATTTCTAAAGAGTTCTCAGTCCAGTCCACCAGACCATAAGGGTAGAGAAAGTCTTAAAAGGTGTCAAACACCACTAGGTGTGTCACTTTCCGAAACCGTATCAGTTATTTCGTTTTTATTTACAAAAAGACCTTGAGAGAACGAAAAAGTTATTAGGTCACCTACAACCGTTAAACTAGAGACCAAGGAGACGGAAAAGATTTTGGTCGAACTTGTAGACCTTCAAGTACCAAGTGGATGATAACTTAGATTTGTTAGTGGTTTCGTATAACTCGAGATTTGAAGACAAAGATTTAAACACTGTCAAGACAAGTGTAGAAGAAGTAATAAATTACAAGTCACCTTAGTCGTTTTTTATTGGTCAGTATGGGTATCTTTTAAGGTTGTTAATGGTGTTTAGTCTAGATTTAACAAGTGTCACAATACGAAGTCTTTTTCGTTAAAGTTAACTTGTTGGTGTACACTTCTTTGTTTCATGATCATGGTAGTAGTGGGACTTGACATCTAGTTCTTTGTCTATGTTCAATTAAAGATGTTTTCGTATATTAAATTTTTGAGGTTCTTTTGTTGTTCAGAGTAATGTTCTATTACTATAGTGTTAGAATATTCTCTATTTACTATGTACCTACCTGTCTGATTACCTACCTATCTACTAATTCCCACTCTAACTCTTACCAGTATATTTTTAAATGTACTTACATGTGGTTTGATAATACACCTATAGTACCTCCCTGGTCCTCACTGTACTGTTCTTCTAGTAAGAGGAAATAAAGTATATGAAGTTTTGTCAAACTGAGATCTTGTGACTTACATATAATAAATATTCGTAAAAATATGTATAATTAGATTCGTGTAAATACGGTATTTTATCACGTTGTTATTATTTATGTTTGAATCTTAAGACAACTTAACGACGACGACGACGACGACGACGATTCAGTGAAGTCAGTACAGGCTGAGACACGCTGGGGTATCTACCGTCGGGTGGTTCGAGGGGGTAGGGACCCTAAGAGGTCCGTTCTCTCCCAACGGTAAAGGAAGAGGTTACGTACTTTCACTTTTCACTTTCCCTTCAAGGAGTCAGTACAGGCTGAGAAGCGCTGGGGTACCTGACGTCGGATGGTCCGAGGAGGCGGGTACCTTAAAAGGTCCGTTCTCATGACCTCACCCAACGGTAACGGAAGAGACAGACAACTTAATCCTATTAAGATTATAATTTGGTTTCTTCTTCTGGTCTTTATGTGAATAATAATGTCGAACATGTTTAACAATTATTATTTTAGTATTAATGAAACCAGGTTTACGAACGGGTCTTGACTACTGATCTGAAGAATATACTTCAACTCTAAGAGACCTCACAATAATTCTAGACGTCTGTGAACAATAAACCATCGATGTCCACACTTGACAATCGATAACTTGACTCGACTCATAAAGATAAAGAGTTCCAGGGTCTCGGAAGACTGGAAAACTTTGTGGTTTTCTTACTTACCTTGACATGTCAAAACTCGTCGCTGAACTACCACTATTGTAGTGGATCCCATCTGAGACAGGGAGATCGGGGTAAATACAGAAACAGTAAAAGAAAGAACAAAGCTTTACTTGTTCCTTAAATCTACTTCGGGGTTACCAAGTTTTACTTATTTCGTTCGAATCCGAAGATACGTCCAGTTTTCTTCTTTTACGACATTCGGTGAGTCTTTGTCCTTACCATGTTCTCCTGGACTGATAACGTACCTCTCGTTTCAGTAGTTGTTCATCAATCTTTCGTCAGCCTCGGGAACGAGGATGACTGTCCATGGAACTTGATTGTCCATGTTCCGTTTCCTTCCGATGTGGTCGTCCTACTTGTATCACTGGACTCGTTTTATAACTCTACTTGTGAGACAAACAGAAAACCATACCCCATTTTTCATTTTGCGTCATAATTACTCATCGGTATATGTTCATTCCTTCCCGGTCTTTTCCCATCTCATTTTTGAGTTACTTTCCATTAGTTCTTGTTCTGTCACCATGTTGACCGTCGGATTTCATTATTACGTTAATCGTGAAGTCCTAATTAAAAGACTTAATAGTTTAACGGATTTTTTTTTATCTCGTAGTTGGTTGTTCATTGAAGTGATGAGTCTTTTTAGACGAGGTCGTGTGTAGTGGAATTGATTATGGGTACCATTTTGGATAAATACAACGACTGATATCTTAAAATAACCAACGATAGCAACATATGAATTCCGATATACAAAATGGAACCCCGGGGATTGGTACTCACCACCTTCCTAATGTAGGTTCTTAAATTACTTTGTTTATTTACGGCGAATAAATAAAACAAATACTAGTAGATGTGTGGAAAATTATAATTTCTTTGAAGATATATTCAGAAGAGATGATAATTGATGAACGACTCCTTTTTTCCATTTCGAAGGTCCGAAAACTCTCTCAATCCCTCAAAAGTCAAGTGACCTCACTCTTAATCTCAGAGATTGTACTTATACTTAGTCCATGGGTGCAGGTGTTACTGTAGTCGACTTTCCGCAGGGACTCGGGACGGTCCGGAAGGGCCTACGGGATACCCTTTCGTCTTCGCGGAAGACCTCACACGTAACGTATCAGGGTGTCGAACCAGGGCAATCGGTCTGGAAAGGCGACTGTGAAGCTTTTTGTGGGACAAGGACAACTAAAATGTAGAGGGGGGAAAATCTTTAATGGTGTGACACCGACGGTGAAATAAAATTATACTTAAAGAGGATCTTCTACGTTTGGTCGAAAAGTTTGTATTTGGAATCGTCACCTTTTTTATTTTTATCAAAATTTCCCTTGATTTTATTCTTAGTTACCCAGAAGGTTAGTAATGATGTCTTATGTAAAGAATCGTGTTAAAGTACGGTATTCGAAGGACGAACACAGTACTGTATAATTTTAAAAAAATGAAGGTAAATTTCTGATACCTAAACGAGGTCGACGGTATTAGTAAATATACAGATTGTAAATAAATCGTAGACAGATGAAAAGACAGTCACCGTGAACAGAAAGTAATTAGAGAGTGGCAAAACCTCTTCCTAAAAGCCGTTCAAAGGATTTAAATTCTCATTTAATCCTCAAACTCTATTTGTATATGTGTGATTATATATATTTTATCCATTTGTTATTCCTGTGTGAGGTATCGTGTCCCTTGATATGAGTTATAGTACGTTACGACACTTTGATTGTGTCGTGACATTTAATTGATAAGAAGTTGGTTTTTGTTTCCAAATTTCTTGTCAACTATTGGTTTATAGGTACGTTTTATATATACAAAAGAAAAAAGAGTTATTTAAGAGTGTTTAATAAAAAATAACTTCATATCAACTTAAAGGGTATTTAATAAAATTGTATTAAAATAGTTAATTGTTATGTTAAATGTGTACTAATTTCTTTATAAAATAGGACTCAAACTTTTTCCCCCTTTTTTATAGAGGTTGAAAGGGTCTTTTGTGTCGAAATTGTTAGCTACCCCAAGGTTTTTTTTGACTCTTTTATAAGATATTCTTTTTGTCTAACACACCAACGACAGGATTTATTATAGACGTCGGAGGGAACTGATGTGTCGACATGTCCGGTTCACACTACATCGTCGGATTTTTGACTTTAAGACACGACGAAGTCATTAGTGTCTAGGAATGACAGGTCCCCGAGGTAGTCGGTACAAGGTTCTCTAACCGAGGGTAGGTACGTCCACCTGAAGGGAAGTTGAATCTATACAGGAAGGTGGTTCCTCTTAACTCCCTTCGTTTTCTAATACGTCTTACAAGAAAATTTCGACATAATCTTTTAGTCGGTGATTGGTTTTAATGTATGGATACAATGTTTGTGTCCCTCTTTTTCCATTGAGAACTGTAACCTGGTATTACCTAAGGTTGAAATCGAGTCTTAAAGTTACCCAAACCTTAAGGGTAGTGGTTGGTGATTTTCCTCTCTCGATATCTAATATCGTGGTATATTTCACGAAATGACCGTGAAATCCGTTATTGTCAATTCCTACTACTTCTTTCATTTTAGTTTCATTTAATTAGTACATATTATGAACGAAAATTAATTATACTAACCTTATAACGATGTAATTGATTTACAATCAAGGACTTTACATACCAAACTCTTCGACTTTATACAAGTACGTCCTCCGTTTAATATAGTCACCCAACCCTTCTTTTTGTCACGAAATGATCGTAGACCCTCTTAATTAAGTAAGTTATTTCATCTTATTATTTTATTTACACATACATATAAAAGTATATTAAATTTGGTTTTTATCGATTGAAAAGTAGTAAGTGTAATTTCCTTTCCTTGACACGCACCGATTAGATTTTAGTTTTTATGAACTAACACTTTACAAAGTCTAATAAAAAGACGTTTGATTTTGAACAGTCTTCCAAAGTGAATTCATTTATAAAATTTACCCGAAAGATTTAATTCATTTACTTCCAATTACCCATTTTGACTTTTAGCACTCTATTCAAAACGTCTTCAACAAAAGAAATATTATATGTTTAAAGGTATATATTTGTACGTTAGTGTGAATTGGAGTATGACACGATGATTGTCACAAGAGTCGATATAAAAATAAGATCGTATTCTAAATTAGTTACACGTTACGTAAAAAGTTAAAAAATTTCATGTTGAGCCTTCAGTATTCATTAAACATAGTTTACTTACTACACCGGTATAAATGTAAAATACCGAGAGTACTGGTATATACTGAGGCAGGTACCAAAATAAGTATATGATTACATCTTAGATATCGAAAGATATTCAAAAGACTTCATGTCTTAATCAAAAAAAAATTTACGTCGAAGTATGATGCTTAATCGGTAAAAGTTAAAATATTTTTCATAAAACTTTTCTATTTTCCAGTCGTAAGATTGAAATGTTGTGTCTCTGACAGAAGTCTTTTTATTCTACAGTCTTTCCCGGAGTACCTCTCTTTATTAAATATATGTAAGAGGTTGTCCCAAGGAAACATTGTCTAATTTATGTCATTATGTCAGTTACTTTCACTGTCTTTTCAGGGTTAGATTGTTGATATATTCCTTTTCTTCGGTCTATTAATAACGTCTATAGACACATTGTTTCTTACCTTTTCTTTCAGATGGTTGTGTTTTATTTTTATTTAATATATTGAATACCTAAGTTTAAATAAAACTTAGTAACCTAGAACAAATTGTGTAAAACAGTTATACATTTAGATCAAACTTAAAAAATGACTTTATCGTTGTTAATTGGAGTATGTCTAAAGTACGAAGTAATTTGATAGGATTACTCGTAGATTCAGATAATAGAAGATCTTTTATATTAACATCTGGTTGAGTTCATCCCTCTATTTTAATTTTTCCCTCTTAAGGAGTCAGATTTTCTAAAAAAGGTTATATTTCTGTTATTTATACTTTATACTTGTCCTTATTCTTCATGTATTACACGTCTATTAGAGTTAGAGGTAGATAGACCATTGAAAAAGGTCCGTTAGTCTCTTGTCTGTGTCCGTCTCCCGGTAAGGAGTAGGGGGTCCTTACCCTATACGAACCGAACCCTCTCATTGTTACACGAGGGTAATATTTTCTGTGGTGGATTTGGTTTTACATAGCTTCTTCTCGAGACGACGTGGGTATATATGAGTATGTGTTGTATAAATATGCATGAATATCCTTTTCCTCATGTAGTTCCGACATATAACAGTGGGACGAATAAATTGAATATACGTCTCATGTAGTACTCTTTACGACCCGACCTTCTTTGTGTTCGACCTTAGTTCTAACAGCCCTCTTTATAGTTAGTGGAGTCTATACGTCTACTGTGGTGGGAGTACCGTCTTTCACTTCTCCTTGGTCTTTCGGAAAACTACTTTCACTTTCTCCTCTCACTTTTTCAACCGAATTTCGAGTTGTAAGTCTTTTACTTCTAGTACCGTAGGCCAGGGTAGTGAAGTACCCTTTATCTACCCCTTTGTCACCTTTATCACAGTCTGAAATAAAAAGACCCGAGGTTTTAGTGACGTGTACTACTGACGTCGGTACTTTAATTTTCTGCGAATGAGGAACCTTCTTTTCAATACTGGTTGGATCTATCGTATAAGTTTTCGTCTCTGTAATGAAACGGCTGATTCCAGGCCGATCAGTTCCGATACCAAAAAGGTCATCAGTACATACCTACACTCTCAACCTGACACTTCTTCTGACTCTCGGTTTCTTAACTACGAAAACTTGACACCACAACCTCTTCTGAGAACTCTCAGGGAACCTGACGTTCCTCTAGGTTGGTCAGGTAAGACNTCTAGTACCGTAGGCCAGGGTAGTGAAGTACTCTTTATCTACCCCTTTGTCACCTTTATCACAGTCTGAAATAAAAAGACCCGAGGTTTTAGTGACGTGTACTACTGACGTCGGTACTTTAATTTTCTGTGAATGAGGAACCTTCTTTTCAATACTGGTTGGATCTATCGTATAAGTTTTCGTCTCTGTAATGAAACGGCTGATTCCAGGCCGATCAGTTCCGATACCAAAAAGGTCATCAGTACATACCTACACTCTCAACCTGACACTTCTTCCGACTCTCGGTTTCTTAACTACGAAAACTTGACACCACAACCTCTTCTGAGAACTCTCAGGGAACCTGACGTTCCTCTAGGTTGGTCAGGTAAGACTTCCTCTAGTCGGGACCCTAAAGAAACCTTCCTTGCTACGATTTCGACTTTCAGGTCATGAAACCGGTGGAGTACCCTTCTCAACTGAGTAACCTTTTCTGAGACTACGACCCTCCCTAACCCCCGTCCTCTTCTTCCCCTGCTGTCTCCTACTCTACCGACCTACCGTAGTACCTGAGCTTCCTGCACTCAGACTCACTTGAGGCCCTCAACCACTACCTGTCCCTCCGGACCGCACGACGCTAAATACCCCAGCGTTTCTCAGCCTGTACTGACTCGCCGACTTGACTTGACTTGACTTGACTATGCGTCCCTACACTCTTTACCTGACACTTCTTTCGACTCGTGGTTTCTTAACTACGAAAACTTGACACCACAACCTCTTCTGAGAACTCTCAGGGAACCTGACGTTCCTCTAAGTTGGTCAGGTAGGATTTCCTCTGGTCAGGGCTCACAAGTAACCTTCCTGACTACGACTCCGACTTTGAGGTTATGAAACCGGTGGACTATGTTTCTCAACTGAGTAACCTTTTCTGGGACTATGACCCTTCCTGACCCCCGTCCTCCTCTTCCCCTGCTGTCTCCGACTCTACCGACCTACCGTAGTGACTGAGCTATGTGTACTCAAACCCACTTTAGACCCTCGACCACTACCTGTCCCTCCGGATCGTACGACACTAAGTCCCCTACCGTTTCTCAGTCTGTGCTGACTCGCTGACTCCACTCGACTTATGTATAGTCTGTCCCGAAACGTAGAGTACCTATCTCCTCGGACCTCCCGATGTCAGGTACCTCAGAGTTTCTCAGTCTGTCCTGACTCATTGATTATGAAAGTGAAAGTGAAAGGGGAAGGGGTTACCGAGTCGTCCAATTTCTTCGAGGAACGTTACGTTCTCGGGACCCAATCTTGGGACCCAACCCTCCTAAGGACCTCCTCCTTAGGGTCATAAGGACGGACTTTTTAGGGTACCTGTCTCCTCGGACTACTCGATGTCAGGTACGTCAGTGTTTCTTAGTCTGTACTGACTCACCAACTCGTACGTATGTTATGTATAATCTGTATGTATGAATCTATGTGATTTTTACATTATACATTAAGGATGGGAATTTTTTCATCATTCTACAATATCTGTACTCGAAACTTTCTTCCGAAATTTCGTTCTTTTGGATCGACTACTTTCTTTTACTTTTACATATATTCCTTATACTCACTAGAGTTTCTGTTATAAAGATATGAATTTGAGGAGTAGGGGTGTCACTTAATATTTCATTTGTATTCACCGGTATCGGTCCGAGTTACGATATGTTCTTACCTTCTTTGAGTATGTGACTTTCACTTTATGTCAGGTTCTCCCTTTCTTCTCATTTTCTTTTTTTTTACTCCCCTTCCCATACTTTCTTTATTTTTTCCTTGTATTTAAAGTCTCTCCGTCCTTTTCTCCTGCCTTCGTTTCTTCGATAATCTCGTCAACTGAATGTCCCTTTGTTGAAGGAAACCCACTTGTCTTTCCAAACTCGTTTAAGAAGGTCAAACCCCTTCTCCTGATTTAGTGTCAGATCGACTTCTTACCGACCTTTGATTATAACTCTTTATATCCCTTTATGCACTCTTTGTCATTGTTGTTACCATGTACATATATGGTTAAATATCAAACGTTACACGAAAGTGATAAAGTAAACTAAAATTGACTTCACTCAATTCGGATGAAATGTTCATTCTGTACGTCTACTGTAGAGGGAATACCGTGTTTCACTTCTTGATTTCTCGAAGAACTACTTTCACTTTCTCCTCTCACTTTTTCAACCGAACTTCGAGTCGTAAGTCTTCTGATTATAGTACCGTAAACCAGGGTAGTGAAGTACCCTTTATCTACCCCTTTGTCACCTTTGTCACCGTCAGAAATAAAACCCCCTGAGGTCTTAGTGACGTCTACCACTAACGTCGGTACTTTAATTTTCTGCGAATGAAGAACCTTAATTTCAATACTGGTTGGATCTGTCGTATAATTTTTCGTCTCTATAATGAAACGGTTGTTTCCAGGTAGGTCGTTTCCGATGCCAAAAAGGTCATCAGTACATACCTACACTCATATGTAGGTGCCTGACACTTCTTCCGACTCGTGACTTCTTAACTACGAAAACTTGACACCACAACCTCTTCTAAGAACTCTGAGGGAACCTGACCTTCCTCTAGGTTGGTCAGGTAAGATTTCCTTTAGTCATGACTGATAAGTAACCTGACAACAATTTCGACTTTGAGGTTATGAAACCGGTGGACTATGCTTCTCAACTGAGTAAACTTTTCTTGGACTACGACCCTTTCTAACTTCAGTCCTCTTCTTCCCCTGTTGTCTCCTACTCTACCAACCTACCGTAGTGGTTGAGTTACCTGTAATGAAACTCATTTGAGTCACTTAACCACTACCTGTCCCTCCGGACCGCACGACGTTAGGTACCCTAGAATTTTTCAGCTTGTGTTGACTCGATGACTTGACTTGACTGTTCATTCTACTTCTTAGACACTAAGTTTTATAATTCACTAAACGGAGAGAGAAAGAGACAGAGTGTGTCTTATTCAATTTACATGGTGGTCCTGAACTTGAATGTAGAGGTTTGTAAAATTAACACAAACGGTTGTAGATGGTTTTGTGAAAGGGAAAGGGAAGTAATATAAATTAGGTAATCTTTTACGAATTTACTCTCTGAAGGGACCGTCAGATCCCCAATTCTGAGACACGGTGTACCGTGTCGGTTTATGTTTCTTTTTTTAGTAATTTGTGATTCACTCTGGATGTTATGCAATTTGTGATTCACTCTGGATGTATATTGATATACCTCAACAGTGAAGGATGCGGTACCAGACGAAAACGGTGACGGTGACATCCGAAACCTTTGTGATGAGGAAAGAAGACCTTTTGAGAGAGGAATGTGGAGGAGTGAGGAGGAGGAAGTGTGTTTGTGGGTAGGAATGTGAGTTTTAGTAATTAAAGATGAGTACTGGAGTTAGTAGTGAGAACGTGATGGTAAAGTCACAATGAACGAAAGTATTTTGGTGTTTGGATAAGAGGTATCGTGACTAGTTAACATGTAAATATCTCATCTAAAAACCCACACTAATAAACTAATTATGAACGGGATGCTGATCTGCTTCAAAGTACGTATGTTCCAGGTGTATACAGGAGAAAAGAAGAGTAAGAATAAATAATTAAGTAATTAATTGACGACACAGGGGTCATGGGTCATGTCGTATCACGGAAGACATCTGTTCAAAATATTTGTAAGGACTTACTCTTACTTACCTTAAATGTAAGATCCCTGTCGTCTAGTATGTCCCGAACATGCATTCGTTAGACCGAAAAATCGACTCACGTTACCCTTCGATGATTTCCTGAAACCCTCACTTCTCGTACACTATATTAATATTTAAAAATTTTTGAATGAGAAAGGGAATATATTTCTTTTCTGTCCTGTATCCTTTCTCCTATTCCTTCTATATGGACGAGTTTCTTTTTCGTTACCATGTCTTTTCCTTAACGATTTCAGACCGTTTCCGTTTAGTCATCTTTGATCTTTCTACGTTTATCTGACCCGTAGATGACCGGTTTTTTACCTGTCCGGAACTACAACCAGTACTCGAGGAATAACGGTTTAAGTCTAATTTAACTTCTTTCATCTCTTTTGGTGATCTGGTAAGTCCGTACTGGATTTAGTTTAGGGAATACTAATATGTCACCTTCACTCTTTATCTAAATTCCCTGATCTAGACTATCTATCTCACGGACTACTTGATACCTGCCTCCAAGCACTGTAACATGTTCTCTTTTTGGTAGGGGTACCTTTTCTTTACGTTTTTTCGTTTTACCGACAGACCCCTCCGGAATGTTTATCGACACTTTTCTTCTCTTCACTTTTCGTTTCCTCTTTTCCTTTCTATATTCGTAGACTTACGTCTCAAGGTTTCTTATAGTTCTTCTCTATTCTTTCGGAAGGAGTCACTAGTTACGTTTCTTTATCTCCCTTTGTTGTCTTACCCTTTCTGATCTCTAGAGAAGTTCTTTTAATCTCGATGGTTTCCTTGTAAAGTAGGTTTCTTCCCGAGTTATTTCCTGTCTTTACCAGACCTGGATTGTCTTCGTCTTCTATAATTCCTCTCCACCGTTCTTATGGGTCTTGACATGTTTTCTCTAGAAGTGTTGGTTCCATTAGTACTACCATACTTGTGAGTCGATCTCGGTCTGTAGTACTTTACACTTCAGTTCACCCGGAATTTTTCGTAGTGATGCTTGTTTCGATCACCTCCACTACCTTAAGGTCAACTCGACAAAGTTTAGGATCTTCTACTACGACACTTTCACGACGTGAGTTATACGGTCGTTTAAACCTTTTGAGTCGTCACCGGTGTTCTGACCTTTTCCAGTCAAAAGTAAGGTTAGGGTTTCTTTCCGTTACTGTTTCTTATGAGTTTGATGGCGTGTTAACGTGAGTAGAGTGTGCGATCATTTCATTACGAGTTTGAAGAGGTCCGAGGTCGTTATGTACTTGACACTTGAAGGTCTACAAGTTCGACCAAAATCTTTTCCGTCTCCTTGGTCTCTAGTTTAACGGTTGTAGGCAACCTAGTAGTTTTTTCGTTCTCTCAAGGTCTTTTTGTAGATAAAGACGAAATAACTGATACGGTTTCGGAAACCGACACCTAGTGTTATTTGACACCTTTTAAGACTTTCACTATACTTATGGTCTGGTGGACTGGACGGAGAACTCTTTAGACATACGTCCAGTGCTTCGTTTCAATTTTGACCTGTACCTTGTTGTCTGACTAAGGTTTAACCTTTTCCTCATGTAGTTTAGACATATAACAGTGGGACGAATAAATTGAAGATACATCTCATGTAGTACTCTTTACGACCCGACCTTCTTCGTGTTCGACCTTAGTTCTAACGGTCCTCTTTATGGTTATTGGAGTCTATACGTCTACTGTGGTGGGAATACCGTCTTTCACTTCTCCTTGATTTTTCGGAGAACTACTTTCACTTTCTCCTCTCACTTTTTCAACCGAATTTCGCGTTATAAGTCTTTTGATTCTAGTACCGTAGACCAGGGTAGTGAAGTACCCTTTATCTACCCCTTTGTCACCTTTGTCACAGTCTGAAATAAAACCCCCCGAGGTTTTAGTGACGTCTACCACTAACATCGGTACTTTAATTTTCTGAGAATGAGGAACTTTCCTTTCAATACTGGTTGGATCTATCGTATAACTTTTCGTCTCTATGATGAAAAGGTCGTTTCCAGGTAGATCAGTTCCGATACCAAAAAGGTCATCAGTACATACCTACACTCTCAACCTGACACTTCTTTCGACTCGCGGTTTCTTAACTACGAAAACTTGACACCACAACCTCTTCTGAGAACTCTCAAGGAATCTGACGTTCCTCTAGGTTGGTCAGGTAAGATTTCCTCTAGTCGGAACCCTAAAGAAACCTTCCTTACTACGATTTCGACTTTGGGGTCCTGAAACCGGTGGTGTACGTTTCTCAACTGAGTGACCTTTTCTCAGACTACGACCCTCCCTAACCCCCGTCCCCCTTTTCCCCTGTTGTCTCCTACTCTACCGACCTACCGTAGTACCTGAACTACCTGCACTCAAACTCACTTGAGGCCCTCTACCACTACCTGTCCCTCCGGACCGCACGACTCTAAGTACCCCAACGTTTCTCAGCCTGTACTGACTCGGTGACTTGACTTGACTTGACTGCAACCATTACCCAATATATATCCCTTACTTGTTCTTCTTTTGTTAATTTGGATCAAAATTCAAACTCTGTTAGTCTTCTGTTGATTTATCCCATTGAAGTTTATGTCCATCTCCTTTCTCGAGACTACCGTCAGTAGTTTTTCTTTATAAGATGCTGTGTCTTTAAAATTCTATTATTATATATGAGAACGATAACAAGACACGAGTCAGTACAGATTGAGAAACGCTGGGGTACCTGACATCGGGTGGCCCGAGGAGACAGGTACTTTAAAGAGTCCGTTCTTATGACCTCACGCAACGGTAAAGGATGAGGTCCCTTAGAAGACTTGGGTCCTTAGTTTGGACGTAGAGAACGTAGAGGACGTGACCGTCCACCTAAGAAATGGTGACCTGGTGGACCCTTCGTTATTATATACATTGGAAGATCTTTAGATTACACCCTTTCGTATTTTCTATTTTTAGTCTCAGTAAAAGATGTTTTAATTCCGATCTATATATCAAAATTTAATAAAATTGTGAACTTACAATTATTTAAACATAAACCTAAAACTTAGACCGATTTGTACTCTGTGATATTAGACACTATGAAGTGTAAAGAAAAGTCTCAAAATGTGTGAAAGAGGAGTCATGAGGAAACTTATATCAAGTCTCAAGGACTTCGGAACTTTGGTTACCTTTATGCTAATTACTTGAGAATTACGGTAAAGGTTCAAGTATTCAGAAGTCTTTTGATAACGGTTCACGAAAACAGTTAATATGCCATGTCGAAACGACATGTTAAATACCAATTGGGTTTCAACCTAACTTTACGATTTGAAGTTTGATTAGTTTCAGTATAGGATCGTATGATATGATTTTAATATACAATTTGTTGATTACTTATTGTTCCTTCCTTGTCCTCTATTTACAACATTATTGTATAATTATCCGTTATTTATTACTAAATCTTAGTCTTTCTAAATATATATTTCACTTCACTTGTTCCGAACGTATACATTGACTCCTTATTGTTCCGTGATTCTATGGACAAGTGGTTACTCATAAGGTGATTCTCTTTTCGAAAAGGGGAAGATGATCTCTGTAATAACTTCCAGACTATTTCGTCCTTAATACTTTTGTGTCGTCGTCGCAAAAGTGTGTATGAAAGGTACATTTAACGGTTTATGAGAAACGCTAGGGTACGTGACGTCAGACGGTCCGAGGAGACAGGTACCCCTAAGAGGTCCGTTCTTATGACCTCACCCAACGGTACGGGAGGAGGTCCCCTAGAAGGGTTGGGTCCGTAGTTTGGGTCCAGATGGTGTAACGTCCACCTAAGAAATGGTAGATTCGGTGATCCTTTCGGGATTAATCATCGTTTAATGTCTCCGAAAGGGTCCATAGAAGAAAGGATCAGAGGATGGTTAAGAGTTTTAAAGAGGGACGAAGAACGAAGTAGTCATCTTCTATGACAGAGTATGAGGTTTTTTATTCTGTTTCGAGAGTGAGGGTTTCCGGTATATACTACGGTCCTAGACTAGACGACAGAAGAAAGGTACCTGATTGGAGTGAACTGAGGGAACACGGTCTCTTGAATTTCTGACTGTTCAAAGTTTGGTCTTTCTATAGGTCAAAGTTTCGTTTATCCGTTCAATCTTGTAATAGAATATTGCCATTTACTAAAAATAATCTGAAGACAACTCCTTTCTTACTGTCTTACCATTCTAATTATCATTTAATTACTTTTTGTGAGGGGTCGTGACACCTCATGATACTCGAATTAGTCTTGTCCCTTGTTTCTACACAGACTTTTACAGATGTCACGAAATTTTGTCTTATAAAAATAAAATTTTTTTTAGGTACAAAAAGATTGTGTAGACGTATATCAGTATTTCTAAATTGGTTATTCAATTTTAAACTTATAAAACTATCGTAAGGACGGATCAAATAACTTCTTATAAAAATGATTTAACGTTCAAAACTCAGGCAGATTTTAATGACGTAAAGACCTAGTAGTACGTTGGTAATAGTCTTAGATGAATTTGAGATTGTATAACTTTAAACGAGGGACTTTTCTTCACGTCATAGAGGTAATTTAGAGCTAACTTCATAGAAAAATTCTAAAAAAAAATTACACCTGGTAAGATTTCTATAAACAACCTAAAAAATGTTAAAAGAAAAGAAACAGGGACTCCGTACGTCCTAGAATTAAGGGGTTGGTCCCTAGTTTGAGTGTCGGGGACGTAACCTTCCTCTTCAGAATTGGTGACCCGACGGTCCCTTCAGGATTAAGTTTATAAAAACTAAAGGTTTCAATGCACTAAAAAAAGAGTAACAGATGTTTTCTTATAATAGAATAAAATTATTTTTTTATTCTTTATATATGAGTCGTATTGATTATTTCTTAAACTCGATATAGTCTATAGTATTGTTTCGACAGGAATACAGTAGTTTGTATTATGATTTTCATGAAAGGAACATACACTAAAAAAAACGATATAAAACAAATTTTTCCCACTAGTATTATAAGATCATGTGGACCCTTGAAATCATCGATATCCTTTAGGATAGGTGTTAATAGTAGAACGTAGAAGAGACCGAGTTAAATCTATTTTTTAAGATTTTAGGAGAGACGTGTTTTTTTATAAAATTTTAATGTGTAATCTGAATATAATTTTCCACATAATTTTAAATATACATGTTTTTATATTTTACTGACTTTTACTCTGTTGGACAAAGTCAGATTTTCATAACTTATTCTTCAGGATCTGAGTCGAGGGTGAAAGAGGTAAATCATCTGTATACTAAACCCTCTCGACGAATTAAAGAGAATAGGATCAATATTGTGGGAATTTATACCTCAACTACGGACATGACTACTCTTTTGACTTAATCTTCCTGTCGTGAAAGATCGGTACAGTGGACCCCGTTCGACGTGTCAAAATGTAAAATGTCCAGGAGTCACAGTAGTGTTCATTTTATTACCACTAATATTCACATAGACGGAGATTCTGACGACAATACTTATTCACTCTATTAGACACATTCCCCGAATCTTTGTACGAAGTATGTGTCATTGTTCTAGTGTCAAGAGTAACAATAATATGTCCCTTTTACGTTGTTTGTCACAGGGGTTTTCTTTTACGAGTCCTCTGAAAGGACCACCGGATCATCAATATTTAGACGGAAGGTTAAGTCCCCTGTGTCCAAACTAGGGACCAGACCCTTGATTCTAGGGTGTACGGTTTCCCGTTGATTCGGTCGTACCCCGTTGATTCGGTCGTACCCCGTTGTTTCTAGGGTGTACGGTGTTGATTCTAAGCTGTGTCGATATTTATTTATTCATTTGTTTTTTAAAATTTTGTTGTTGTGAGTCTGTCTGAGGTATCAGTTACCCTCGACGTTTAATTACAATTCCAGACGTTACGGAGGTCGGGTGTCGGGATTTATCCATGAAGTAATTTATGGATGGACAAGAATACTGTTATCTAAAAGTTAAGTCCACTCAGATGAGATTTTTCTTCTGACAAGGAGAATTTGATGGTTTAGGGTCCCTAATCAAAAGAGTAGTCTACCCTGCAAGACGACTTCCAAAATTTTCTGTGTTCGGACTTGAAGTGCAGAGACCTGACTTTCCTTTGAATTTACGTCCTTGTAAATTGAAGTAACTAAATCAAGAAATACTCCGGTCTTTTTTTTTACAGTACTAGATAATTTTTGTGAGTTTTGGAGACCCTCGATCCTGCCTACAACCTTAAGAAAGTTTGGTACCTTCTTTACTAAGTCCTACTTCCCTGCACGATCCTCCGAAGATTACTTTGAGTCGAGTGTAAGTAGTACACGACCTAGAACCTTGTCTAAAACGAAACAGGGTCTACCACCAAATTTATGCAAAGTTTGGTAACAACCAAATATATCATGTACTGTCTTTTATTAAATTTGTGTTACAGGGTTGACATATAAACAAAACCAATATTGTGAATGACACACACGTTATTTACGGGGTGATGTTTTTATTATTTTTTACAAAAAGAACATGTATTTAGTAAGGGACGAACAACGTCACTAACCTTTCACACCTAATTTATGCACACTATGAAAAAAAATTCAAGAATGACTCCTAGAGATAGGTCAACTAAAGTAAATACTAAATTTAAATACACCCAATATTTATTCCGTATAAAATAAGGAATATAAACTAAAGATCTTTATTGATGAATTTGTGTCGATATCATAATTATAGTCAAAAAAAAATTACAATTCGTGATATTTAATTGTCCGCTGTCTGTTTTCTCTCAGACTAATACGACTAAAAAAAAGTTATAGTAATTTGTATCTTGTATTGACTTTCTAAGTTTAGACCAAAAGTTTAATTTCTAAGACAAAAATTATTTAGAGGTGTTATTCTGATTCACCGAGTCTTTGTGACTCTCTTATTTTGTATATAAACTAAAAGGGGAACCTCTTATATGAAAAGTGGACCTTTTTGTCGACTAGTTTATTTTCGATACGTCCCATTGTCTTGAGTCGTGTCTAATGACATGTCATGACCGAGACGGTAATGACCGACGTCATGTAGCACGGTGACAGTGCTGGGGTGAAAGAAATACACGTGTCACTCCTCAATTAAAGTATTTCAGGGAGATCGTGACATACGGACACTGAGACGTAAAACCACGGACATAAGGTATTCTTATACCCGAGACCTCGGTTAGACAAATCAAGATTAGATGTAAGACGGTGAATGGATCTGCACATAGTCCAAAATAAAAAAATTTAAAATAAATTTTTTATTCAACAAAATGTTATAACGAAATATTATAACAAAATAAATGTTTTTATTCAACAAAATGTTATAATAAAATTAAAGGAGACATATCGTTTCACTAAGTCAATATGTGTTTATATGTAAGAATAGAAAAGGTAGAACCAAATAGGGTCCTATGAGTTATATCAAAGACCACGAAGTAATAATTATGTTATGGTACAAGAACTGTTTTGATATTAAGCTTTTTTATGGACGTGGGAACACAAGTATCGTCGTACTAAATACTGACGGTTCTGTACCTTTGTTGGATTTGTAGGTAATTGTCTACTTACCTATTTCTTCTATAAAAAAATAGGTCCCATAGAAGGGTTTGGTCCTAGGTTGGGTCCAGAGGGCGTACCGTCCGTCAAAGAAACATGTATATATCCATATATGTGTATGTATGTACATGTATATGTATATGTGTATATACATAAATAACAATAAATTAACGAATCAGTACAGGATGAGAAAACGTTGACGTCCCTGACATGGGGTGATCCAAGGAGACAGAAAGGGTGCGTTCCTATAACCTCACCCAACAGTAAAGGAAGAGGTCCCCTAGAGGGGTTGGGTCCCTGACTTAAGTATAGAGGACGTTCAGAGGACGTGATACTGTTAGGCACAACCGATGTTTACGACAATAAAGTAGGAAGAACACTGACTCATTGTAAGGTAACACATATAGTATTTTGTCTTACTTTACTACCGTAGACGTCGTTGTGACTACTTGGATTCCTAACAGAATCATTCACTTCAGTCTTTCTCTTTCTGTATGTGGTATACTATAGTCAATATACGCCTTAGATTTTATACTGTGTGTACTAGTACAAGTACTTTGTCTTTGTCTGAGTGTCTATATCTCTTGTCTAGACACCAACGGTTCCTCTCCCCACCTCCTCCCTTCCTAACCCTCAACCCACAATCACAAAATCAGTGAGTCCGTAAAGACTGAGAAACGTTGGGGTACCTAACATCGGACGGTCCGAGGAGACAGGTACCCTAAAAGGTCCGTTCTTATGACCTCACCCAACGGTAAAGGAAGAGATCCCCTAGAAGGACTAGGTCCCTAGCTTCGGTCCAGAGGACGTAACTTCCATCTGAGAAATGGCAGACTCGGTGGTCTCGGAGTCAACCCAATCACCTGCGTTTGATAATGTATATTTTAACCTCCTGTACATAGAAATAGTTCCATAAATCGGAGAAACTAGTGAACCATTTCTTAGATGGACGTTAAGTCCTCTGGAAGCAAGTTAAGGAACCAGCCCTTCTAGGAGGTCTCTTCCCTATCCGATGGGTCAGATCATAAAGACCCGAAGGGACACCGAGTTGACCATTTCTTAGACGGACGTTACACCTTCTGGACCCAAGCTGGGGACTCAACCCTTCTAGGACACCTCTTCCCTTTCCGATGGGTGAAGTGATAAGACCGGACCTTTTAAGGTTCCTGACATATCAAATACCCCACCGTTTCTCAGTCTGTGCTGACTCGCTGAAAGTAAAAGTGAATTTTAAAACTTATCTATACTCCGTCAGATTTCATACTGGATTTAGTTTAGGGAATGCTGATATGTCACCTTCACTGTTTATCTAAGTTTCCTAATCTAGACTATCTTACAGACTTCTTGATACCTGTCTCCAAGTACTGTAACATGTCCTCCGTCCCTAGTTCTAGTAGGGGTTCTTTTTCTTTGCGTTTTTCCGTTTTACCAACAGACTCCTCCCGAATGTTTGTCGATACTTTTCTTCTCTACACTTTCCGTTTCTCCTTTTCTTTTCTATGTGGGTAAACTTACGTCTCAAGGTTTCTTATCGTTCCTCTCTATTCTTTCGGAAGGAGTCACTAGTTACGTTTCTTTATCTCCTTTTGTCGTCTTACCCTTTCTGATCTCTAGAGAAGTTCTTTTAATCTCTATGGTTCTCTAAAAAAGTACGTTTCTACACGTGTTATTTCCTGTCTTTACCATACCTAGATTGTCTTCGTCTTCTTTAATTCTTCTCCACCGTTCTTATGTGTCTTGATATGTTTTTCTAGAATTCCTGGGTCTATTAGTGCAACCACACTAGTGAGTGGATCTCGGTCTGTAGGACCTTACGCTTCAGTTCACCCGGAATCTTTCGTAATGATTGTTTGTTTCGATCACCTCCACTACCTTAAGGTCAACTCGACAAAGTTTAGGATTTTCTACTACGACACTTTCACGACGTGAGTTATACGGTCGTTTACACCTTTTGAGTCGTCACCGGTGTCCTGACCTTTTCCAGTCAAAAGTAAGGTTAGGGTTTCTTTCCGTTACTGTTTCTTACGAGTTTGAAGTGTGTTAACGTGAGTAGAGTGTACGATCGTTTCATTACGAGTTTTAGGAAGTTCGGATCGAAGTTGTCATACACTTGACACTTGAAGGTCTACAAGTTCGACCAAAATCTTTTCCGCCTCCTTGGTCTCTAGTTTAACGGTTGTAGGAGACCTAGTAACTTTTTCGTTCTGTCAAGGTCTTTTTGTGGATGAAGACGAAATAACTGATACGGTTTCGGAAACTGACACACCTAGTGTTGTTTGACACATTTTAAGACTTTCTCTACCCTTATGGTCTGGTGGACTGGACGGAGAACTCTTTAGACATACGGCCAGTTCTTCGTTGTCAATCTTGACCTGTACCTTGTTGTCTGACCAAAGTTTAGTCCTTTCCTCATACAGTTCCGACATATGACAGTGAGACAAATAAATTGAAGATACGTCTCATGTAGTACTCTTTGTGACCCGACCTCCTTCGTGTTCGACCTTAGTTCTAACGGCTCTCTTTATAGTTAGTGGAGTCTATACGTCTACTATGGTGGGAATGCCGTCTTTCACTTCTTCTTGATTTCTGGGAGAACTAATCTCACTTTCTCCTCTCACTTTTTCAACCGAATTTTGAACTGTAAGTCTTTTGATTCTAGTACCGTAGACCAGGGTAGTGAGTACCGTATTCTACCCCTTTATCACCTTTGTCACTGTCTGAAGTAAAGAAACCCGAGGTTTTAGTGACGTCTACCACTGACGTCGGTACTTTAATTTTCTGTGAATGGGGAACCTTCTTTTCGATACTGGTTGGATCTGTCGTGTAATTTTTCGTCTCTGTAATGAAACGGTTGTTTCTAAGCAGATCAGTTTCGATACCAAAAAGGTCATCAGTACATACCTTCACTCCCGACCTGATATTTCTTTCGACTCACGGTTTCTTAACTACGAAAACTTGACACCACAACCTCTTCTGTGACCTCTCAAGGAACCTGACGTTCCTCTAGGTTGGTCAAGTAGGATTTCCTTTAGTCAGGACTTATAAGTAACCTTCCTGACTACGACTTCGACTTCGCGGTGATGAAACCGGTGGACTACACTTCTTGACTGAGTAAACTTTTCTGGGACTACGACCCTTTCTAACTTCCGTCCTCCTCTTCCCCTACTGTCTCCTACTCTAATCGACCTACCGTAGTGGTTGAGTTACCTGTACTCAAACTCATTTGAGACCCTCAACCACTACCTGTCCCTCCGGACTGTACGACGTAGGTACCCTAGAGTTTCTCAACCTGTGCTGACTCGCTGACCTGACTTGAGTTGACTTAGGAATGTTTCTGGTGAAGAGTACTGAGGAGAGAATAGAGTAGTGAGCAGAGGTGAGTAGAGGGTAGAGTAGTGAGGTGAGGAGAGGTTTCGGGAGACTTGTACAGAAGGACGAAACAGGGACGGGATAGACTAGATCAGAGTTTTCTCTTCGGTTCAGTAAGAATTATATTGTAAGTCTAGTACCATGTCGAACGGGGTTTAGAAGGTTACGAAGTAGAGTAAGGTTCAGTATTGTTTCTGGTTGTTTCTGCATGTTTGAAACCCGGGTAATGGTGAGACTGGTAGGAGGACGAGTTAATGGGACGAGGTCGGACTACTGAGGAGTACAAGGAGTTTGTGAACAGTCCGTGTAAGGTAGAAACCTAGGACGTAAACGACAGGAGAGACGGTCCTTACGAGAAAGGATTCTATGGAAGTGACTAATCACATCGTCTATGTTATAAAGGACTAATACCTGTTTAAAATTAAGAATTTTGAAAGGTAAATTTTATGTTTGAATAATAGTAGTATACCCCTATTACGAGAGTAGACGAGTATTTCTAAATTCTAGAATCAAAAGTCTTAGATATCGTTGAACTCAAAATGATATTTATCATTCGACTACACATTTGTACACGTAATCACACATCATACATATATAAAAGTATTTTTTAGGTTGACGTAACGTCTCGTATGGGTGACTCGATTTTTCAATTTTGTTCGTATGGACTCGTAAACAATATTTCTTAAACAGATATTTTATAGTCTTAAAAACGAACTATTTAAGGTTTAAGTAAGTCGACACTTTGTTAATAAGTTACTTATTCGACATCTTTTTTACAATAACTGAAAACACGTACTCTTATGTATGAGATCTGAGTTTTGATTGTGTTACATAATATTGAGATTATATTAAACCTTAGAGTCCGTGAGTCCATAAGATTAGAGATAGGATAAAGGTTTTACTGATCCCCCGTACCTCAGTAAATCCCTCTGTTTCGGGAGTCGGACCAGAGGGATTGACGTGTCAGGAACTGTCATTGGTGAGAAGGTGAACCGACATTCTTTTTAGAAACATTCTTTTTTTTTTTTCGGTTAGATTTAGATAATGACGAATTTGAGAAAATAACCAAAGGGTGTCAAGTGTGTTGGTTTCAAGTTTGAGGCAGTGGTCCGTAGGTTCCGGAAAATTTTAGAGCGGAGACTCAGTAGATGTTTTGGTGGTAGAACCTGTACAACAAGAGGGAAGGACCTTATGGGAGGAGGGGAAGATACGGTCGTCTCGGATTTATAAGGGGGAGGTTCTTCAATTGGGTTACGAAGGAGCCAGAAGTAGGGTCCGTCTAAATCGATACGAGAAAACATAAAGGAGTCAGGGACCATGAGTCTTGAAAAGTCCACCACGATCACCATTTCTTGAGCGGACGATTACGTCCAATCTGCAATTCTCTGTGACCAAGCTAGGAACGCAGCCGTTCTAGGGGACCTCTTCCTGTACCGTTGGGTGAGGTCATAAGAACGGACTTCTTAGGGTATCTGTATCTCCCGATGTCATATACCCCAGCGTGTCTCAACCTATATTGACTTTACTGAGTCGTGTGTGTGTGTTACCATGAGTCTCGAGTCACTGACACAGTGGGTCGTTTGACGTGGCATTTGACGATATACCTATCCAGTGATAGTAGGAAGACGAAGATTTCAGGTGGTGTGAGAGAGCAGGTTTCACGTGTGACTGGTTTTTCGACCACGTACTTACTCACATAGTCACTATTGGTTATGTCTTTCATATTGTACCACCTATTCTTGTACTTAAGACTTCTGGTTAGGTTTATGGTCGAGGTGGTGGATGACCGAAAATGTAATAAGAAAAAAAATTGACTTCATACCATCTAAATGTTATATCAAAGTCCACATGTTGTTTTACTAAGTCATTGTATGTGTGCATACGTGTATGAGTCGACCGGTTTTTCAAGTAAGTCAAAAGACCTTCGGCATTACACTTTTAGACGTACTTGAAAGACCGGTTGGGTTACGTGTGTCTGTGTGCACGTGTGTGTGTGTGTGTGTGTGTGTGTGTGTGTCTCTGTATTAGAAAAAGTCTAAGAAAAGTAATACCCAATAATGTTCTATGACTCATATCGAGGGACGCTATATGTCATCCAGGAACAATATACTAATTTATAGAGACTCAAGGTCAAAAGGAGTATAAATTTTGACTCTATTTTTTGTCGTAGATGAAATATACCAACATACTTCTAATTAATTATGTGTAATCGTTTAATTGTAAAAAAATTGACTTGGTATAAACTAAATGTTATAACACAGTCAAAGTCCTCTTATTTGTCTTATGAATCGTGTCACTGAGTATACTCATTCTACCGATAATAATAGGATACATGTCGATAAAAGTAAATGAAACATAATCCTATGATGGAAAAAGACTGTAAAAAAAATCTTTATTGGAGTTTTCCGTAAGTCTTTAGGTGATTTTAGAACTATTAGTATTTGCCGTATGCCACTTGGTTCCCTTTTAGACCTTTAAGTCTTTTATGTGTTTCCTTTTTAGAATAGTCAGTTTCTGTTACCACCAATCTTAAGAGTAGTACACAATAATTACCTTATCATATTATAAATCTTCTATTTGCGTCAGTAATCAGTACAAAAGGAATACCTTAAAGAGAAATTTCCCAAAAGATTACTTATCAAATGTATAAAGTATAAATTTCAAAGAATAGTTCTACCTAATTATCTGAATACTAAAATTATTAGTGCGCAAGGTCTTGGGAGAATGTGTCGTACTTGTGTTTGTATGTACGGAATAAGTACTCGTACTAAGTGGTCTATACGGTCAGAGTAATATCAGTTTTCATACGTTTTATACTTTGTATACCATACTTTTCAGTTCTGAATTGATGTCAACCGGAAGTCGTTCTACTTCAAAGAAACCTAAAATTTTTTGAAACGAAAATTGAAGAATTGGTGATCTTTTCATTGACACGTTTGTCTTGTGTCTTCCGTTCGTCTTCTCACACTACTAAGTCGATAACTCGAGTAAGTCAAGTCAAGTCAACGAGTCAACATAGGCTGAGAAACGTTGGGGTACTTAGCGTCGTGCGGTCCGGAGGGACAGGTAGTGGTTGAGGGCCTCAAGTGGGTTTGAGAACAGGTAGCTCAGTCACTACGGTAGGTCGGTAGAGAAGGAGACAGCAGGGGAAGAGGAGGACGGGGGTTAGGGAGGGTCGTAGTCTCAGAAAAGGTTACTCAGTTGAGAAGCGTACTCGACCGGTTTCATGATCTCAAAGTCGAAATCGTAGTCAGGAAGGTTTCTTTAGGGTCCCGACTAGAGGTCTTACCTGACCAACCTAGAGGAATGTCAGGTTCCTGAAAGTTCTCAGAAGAGGTTGTGGTGTCAAGTTTTCGTAGTTAAAAGTCACGAGTCGAAAGAAGTGTCAGGTTGAGAGTGTAGGTATGTACTGGTGACCTTTTTGGTATCGTAACTGATCTACCTGGAAGCAACCGTTTCATTACAGAGACGAAAACTTATACGATAGATCCAACCAGTATTGGAAAGAAGGTTCCTCATTCACAGAAAATTAAAGTACCGACGTCAGTGGTAGACGTCACTAAAACCTCGGGGGGGTTTTTTTCAGACTGTACAAAGGGGTAGATAAAGGGTACTTCACTACCCTGGTCTACGGTACTAGAAGCA
Source organism: Capra ibex (assembly GCA_006410555.1). Lineage (NCBI taxonomy): Eukaryota > Metazoa > Chordata > Mammalia > Artiodactyla > Bovidae > Capra > Capra ibex. The sequence goes on along the minus strand of SJYO01026388.1, from coordinate 53,938,349 downwards.
AAAGACTTACAACTCGAAATTCGGTTGAAAAAGTGAGAGGAGAAAGTGAAAGTAGTTCTCCGAAAAATCAAGGAGAAGTGAAAGACGGTATTCCCACCACAGTAGATGTATAGACTCCACTAACTATAAAGAGGGCCGTTAGAACTAAGGTCGAACACAAAGAAGGTCAGGTCGCAAAGAGTACTACATGAGACGTATCTTCAATTTATTCGTCCCACTGTTATATGTCGGAACTGTATGAGGAAGAGGATAAACCTTGGTCAGACAACAAGGTACAGGTCAAAATTGACAACGAAGGACTGGACGTATGTTTAAAGAGTTCTCCGTCCAGTCCACCAGACCATAAGGGTAGAGAAAGTCTTAAAAGGTGTCAAATAACACTAGGTGTCAATTTCCGAAACCGTATCAGTTATTTCGTCTTTATCTACAAAAAGACCTTGAGAGACTCGAGTAATCTTCCAAATTTTTCTCTAAAACACTCTTAGATAAACATTATGAGAAGGTAAGATTGTGAAAGTAGTTAATTTTGAGTACACTTTTATTGTCGTTAGTTATATTCCTACATAGTGAGGACTTTCTGTGACTCAATATTATGTAAAGTAGGATTACACACTGCTCCCCGAAGGGTGCACCTCGATCTCCATTTCTTGGGTGGAAGGTCCGCCTTCCTCTGTATTCTCTACGTCCAAGGTGGGGACCCAGTCCTTCTAGGGACCTCATTCTTTACCGTTGGGTGAGGTCATAAGAACGGACCTCTTAAGGTACCTGTTTCCTCGATGTCAGGTGCCCCAACGTTTCTCAGTCTATGTTGACTCGTTGATTGTGAAATTAATTCATAGTCAGTTACTTTGTGTGAGTAATAACTTCTTTCTAACCGATAAAAGTCGGTGTATAAACAAGACACAATAAGAGTAATCTAACTGTAAAAATTGACTTCATGTGAACTAAATGTAATAACACAGTCAAAGTCACATAATATTGTTTCACTAACTCAAGATATGAAAATATCTAATAAAAGATAATATACAATAATGTTCTATAACTCATCTTAAGGGTCACGATATTTAGGGACAAAGAATGGATAAAATACATGAGGATTAGAGAGGGGAACATAGAAGGGAAATTAATATTCAAACGAAAGATCCAGACCTACAAAGACAAAACATACATTTAGGAAAATATAAGAAGAAATATAATAAAAACACTATAGTATATATTTACTATATTATCAATAGAAAAAGACAAACTGAATGAAGTGATTCATGTTATAAGAGATACAGGTTGGTACAACGACATTTACCGTTATAAAATAAGAAAAATTAGTGACACAAGTAATATAATTGTAAAATATTCTCTGCTACTCTCTTACTCTCTAGTCTAATAATTATAAGTAGTGTATTTATAGATAAACATCGTGATAACACTTCCGATTGGTGAACAATCGAACTACAATTCACAAATTACAGTGAGAAAGTTACCATTTTTATAGTGATACCGGAACCCAAACGTAATATACACTTTCCACTTTTCTTTTTTAAAAAAATTCTCACTCACTTCTTTATTACATCCTAAGATTACTTATACAATTACGAACAGTATAATGCCTTTGTCCGAGTACTAAGACTCTTAAAAAACAACCATTTTAATTTGTATAATGACGGGGGTACACCAAACAAAAAGATTGAGTGAAAGACCCTGAAGGAGATCGTCAAGTCAAGTCAAGTCAGTGAGTCAGTACAGGCTGAGACGCTGAGGTACTTAACGTCGTGCGGTCCGGAGGGACAGGTAGTGGTTGAGGGCCTCAAGTGAGTCTGAGTGCAGGTAGCTCAGTCACTACGGTAGGTCGGAGAGTGGGAGACAGCAGGGGAAGAGAAGGACGGGGGTTAGGGAGGGTCGTAGTCTCAGAAAAGGTTACTCAGTTGAGAAGTGTACTCCGCCGGTTTCATGATCTCAAAGTCGAAATCGCAGTAAGGAAGGTTTCTTTAGGGTCCCGACTAGAGGAGGTCTTACCTGACCAACCTAGAGGAACGTCAGGTTCTCAGAAGAGGTTGTGGTGTCAAGTTTTCGTAGTTAAGAAGCCGTGAGTCGAAAGAAGTGCCAGGTTGAGAGTGTAGGTATGTATTGGTGTCCTTTTTGGTATCGGAACTGATCTGCCTGGAATCAGCCGTTTCATTACAGAGACGAAAACTTATACGATAGATCCAACCAGTATTGAAAAGAAGGTTCCTCATTCGCAGAAAATTAAAGTACCGACGTCAGTGGTAGACGTCACTAAAACCTCGGGGGGGGTTTTTCAGACTGTGACAAAGGTGACAAAGGGGTAGATAAAGGGTACTTCACTACCGTGGCCTACGGTACTAGAAACAAAAGACTTACAACTCGAAATTCGGTTGAAAAAGTGAGAGGTGAAAGTGAAAGTAGTTCTCCGAAAAATCAAGGAGAAGTGAAAGACGGTATTCCCACTACAAAGGTGGAATTTAGGACCCAGAGGTTAGATTTTGGGGTTGGAAGAGTAAAAGATCTAAAAGTCTGAAACAGAGGACAAGTGTTGACTCAGTATTATTGGGTTCTTCACAGGACGGAGTGAGAGGGTGATATATTTTTCGTGAGAACTCTTTACATTATATGTCGAGGTAGTGAAAGGAGAGTAAAGGAAGTCCCGTCCGTGAGAACATGAATGGAAATTGACGGATGTCATCTTGGACTACGGGTCATGGATTATCCGTGAGTCACTTACTATCATAAGTATGTAAATGATACAATTTGGTATATACTTTAACAGTAAAAACATCCAGTTTTTACCAGTCAAGACACACCAGGTTGGATTATAAAAATCGTTTACGGATATTTCACGTATAAGACTCCTTCCCTGATAAGATTGTGTGTGGTTGTGTGAAGAGTATTGTAGAGGCTTACATCTCCGAAAATTATAAGACTAGAATGTCTACACCTTTGATTCTTTCTTTGTCACACCAATTCGTTTGACGGGTTCCAGTTTATCGGTCATGTAAAATCTTACCATTAACAACTGGTGAGACAATGATAAAGACTGTAACTAAAAATATATCGTTTATTTGAGAATATCAACTCCTATAGTCATATTTGAAGACTAAAATAGAAATTTGAAAAATAAAATATAACCTCATAAAAAAAAAGGTTATCTAGTTTGTTAGAAGTAAAGTTAATCCTTTTATTAGTCCTTTCAATGTATTGATATATTAAACGTTCATATTCGTTTCAATTGGGGTAAAGTGATTGGTTGTCTCAATATGTTTAAATACAGTTGTACATATATACACCATCTCTTGACTCCTAGGTACCGAGTAAGGAAACATTGTATGAGAATTTCTCGGTACTCCGTAATCTAAGTCGTTACTCTGGAGCATTTAAGGTCAAAATTTTGACTTTCACTTCTTTTCCTAATGAGAAATATCATTACCTTCTGATGACGAAGATTCCGAAAGGTCGTGAAAGATTATAAGAAAAAAAAAAAAAAATTTAATAAATAAATAAATAAATAAATAAAAAATTAAAATTTTAGAAATTAAGAAAAAAAAATTCAGCGAGTCAGCACAGACTGAGAAACGCTGGGGTACCTGATATCGGATAGTCCGAGGAGGTAGTTACCCCAAAAGGTCCGTTCTCACGACCTCACCTAACAGTAAAGGAAGAGGTCCCCTAGAAGGGCTGGGTCCTTAGCTTGGACCCAGAGGGTGTAACGTCCGTCTGCGAAATGACAGACTCGGTGGTCCCTTCGGGGGTATAACCTCATGTCAACTAACACTATCAAAGTCCATATGTCGTTTCACTAAGTTAATATGTATATGTACACAGATAAGAAAAAGTTTAAGAAAAGGGTAAATCCAACTATGTATTATAATTAGTCTCAAGGGACACGATATGTCATCTACGAATAACCAATAGGTAAAATTTATATCGTCACACATGTACAGTTAAGGTTTTTAGACTAAAATTTTTTAGTTAAAAAACCAACAAAGGTGACTTTCCCAGATTTGAGTCACTGTGAAGTCATCGTTACTCGTGTAAATCTTGAGACTAGTACCAAATACTTACGGTAAGGGGTGGTATACTTTCTCCCAGGGAACCCTTTTGACCGACTAGGTTCTAGATCGATCACTTTCCTGTTATGTTTCGTTCGGACCCTGTAGAAGGACGAGGTTTCTCGTTTATACCTGAGTTTCAAAATTCACTCTGTATAGTTTTCCTGTTTCCTCAACCACGCTCCCCGAAGGTGAATTTAAGTCCTGTCAAACTCCCACTTTTTATTATTGTCATTTTCTAATTTTTCGTTTTATTAGACACTCCGGTGTTATTCTCTTTTTTTACATCTATCCAGTCCCTTCTTTCGAGAAGGATGTCTTTTTATAGTATATTGTGTACATCTTCTTTTTTGTCTAGCACTTTTAATGGTAAAACATTCGGGAGTCGTATTATCAATTAAGTCCGTTATTAGTAATCACCTACGATTTTGGTGACTTACTTTCCAACTTCTCTTCCTAGAAGTGCGTCGGACTTCCATAAATGGGTGTTTCAACCCTTGTTTATGGTGTCACGATCCGAACCAAAGTTTAGGACACACAAATCTTAGAAGACACGGTCGTTCTTGATGTCACCTGATCTCTTTGGGAAGGATCATTCCGTTTATATTTTTACGACGTATTTTTAATTTATAGAAATTCGTACCGTCCTTTAATTACTTTAAGGAGTCTCCTATTTCTAACTTTCTAACCTTTTAAGACGTCCAAATCACTCGTGTGCGACCCAAAACGGGATATCAGTTAGTGGTGACCTGAGTTTGAACCCAAAATTACTCCGTTTCGGTCCTCAAGTTTGTCCACACTATGGTTCTAGATTTGTAAATATAGTTTCACCCTAGAAACTTACCACCGTAGGAGTCTCTACTTTATCTATTTCGGGACAGGACGAATCACGTTCCTACCCCGGTGTGCGGACAGAACTGGAACCGAACCTACCCTTTTATTCTTTTGTGAAAGGACTCTTAAGGATTGGTGTTCGGGTGTTAGTGAGTTAAACCATTAGTTTTGGGTACGATGTACCCAACGGTTTTTTCAAATTTAGTTTTAAATCAAATTTAATTGGGGTCTACTGTCCTGAAGGTCCGTAGATCATCTTCGTCCAAACTTACGAGGCACCTCCCTGTATAAAATTTAGATCCGGGGTGTCACAAGGGTGTCTATTTCAAGTTTTGATGTTCTCGAGTTTTTATTCTTGTGTTTTCTTACTACCAATATCGATCTAATTATTTTTAAGTTTGTCTGAAATCTCGTTTCGCGTAAACTATTTCTGTAATTGTGTGTGACTACTTTCGATTAAGTGGTCCTTCTTTCTTGTTAAGATTTATACGTACCTGAGTCATTGTGTTAATTTATACACAAAACACAATTCAGTAAAGTCGACACAGGCTGGGAAACGGTGGGGTACCTGATATCGGGTGGTCCGAGGTGACAGGTATATATTTGGGTTTTAGAGGAACGACCTCCCTGAGAGTTTGCAGAAGAGGTCGTGGTGTCAAGTTTTCGTAGTTAAGAAACCGTAAGTCGGTGTAAATACCAAGTTGAGAGTGTTGACAAGTACTGATGACCTTTTTGGTATCGAACTACTATCCCTAGAAACAACCGTTTCACTACAGACGAAAAATAATGTGACAGATCCAAGCAGTCTCGAACAGAAAGGAACCTGTCTTTCCTCTATTTTCGTCAGTTAGGATTTCCTTTATTTGGGACTAATAAGTAACCTTCCTGACTACGACTTCGACTTCGTGGTTATGAAACCGGTGGACTACGTTTATCGGTTGAGTTACCTTTTCTAGAACTACGACCCTTTCTGACTCCTCTTTCCTCTTCCCCTACTGTCTTCTACTCTACTAACCTACCGTAGTGGCTGAGTTACCTATAGTCAACTCGTTTGAGGTCCTCTACCATTTCCTGTCCTTCGGACCACACGACGTCATATACCCCAGTATTTCTCATCCTATACTGAATCGCTGACTTGTTGTTGTTGTTAATTTTATGTCAACCCTCTATTTGGTTAGTTGGGTAGTAATGACACTCTCTAAAATTGTATAGAGTCATTAATTATCTAAGTCACTACGGGAGGGGGGATGTGTGTGTTATTACCGTCAAATTCCCTATTTTTAGACATTATGACTTCGAACTTATTATATTAATACGGACGAAATTACCCATAATCACCTATAGACTATCCACTATTTACTTTTTCTAGCTTCAGGTTACCGTAACGTCGGGTGCCTCAACGTTTCAACGTTTGTTCGCCTGTCTGAATCCGTGACTTGTTGTTATGGGTAGTATTCAGTTTGTTACATATCAATAGTAACTAGGGGAAGGAAGGAGAATTTGTGTAGGTTAAGTAATCCGAAGGTGAAGAGTAGTGAAGGTGGCGGCAGAGTACGGATTTGGTGAGACTCAATCGAAAGATTGACCAGGGTTTGGGAAAGGACACAGGAAACCAGATAGAAGGTAGATTTTATGTTTAGTCCGGTGTAGTCTTTGTGTGCGAGTTTGGAAAGGTCAATGAAGGGTAAAGGGGGACACATTAAGGGTTCAGAACCGGTTCAAAACCAGGGTGTGGTATAGTGTCCATATGACCGGAGTAAAAACAAAGTTTAAGTGTGGTTCGTTCAGGGGTGGAAAGTCTCGTGACGTACACGACAAAGGAGACACACTTCCGACAAGGGCGTGTATGTGGGTACCGAGTAAGAACGTGAAAGAGATGTGGAGACGGGTTTGTAGACGACATCGTTTCCTCGGCAGAGACTGATAGTTGGACATCTTTTTCTTGTGTGTGTGGAGAAGAAGGTAGTGAAAGATAGGGGGATGTGTAGAGACGAGGAAAGGGTACCGTGAATGGTGGTGTCCTTCTTACATGTATAAAACAAAGAAATAAAGTGATCTTATATTTTATAAACTTTCGTTCTTGAACCACAGAAAAAAGGTGATTTCATTAAAGTCGTAATATCGTCATGGACCGTGTCTCGTTTATGAGTTAATTAGAAGCAAGTTATTTAAGGAGTTATTTTTATAAGTACTATGTCGTCTTATTTGTTTCTCGGGCCTTAGTCTGTTGGATTTAAACCTGGGTCAGAAACGGTGGACAATAGATTTAACCCCGTTTTAGTATTGGAGTGATTCTAAGGTACCACAGTAGAAGTTTTTCTCTAACGTTTATGGATTTAACATTGACATTAAAAACGTTTTTATCTGTAATGTATATACATCTAAATTATACACTTTTAATACAACATATATTTAGTGACACTAAATATTAATCATCTATGAATTATTCATTATGTAAAGTAATAAAAAAAAAAAACCTGTGTGGAAAGATGATGTAGAGAGAGGTATTACTAATACGACCTAACGTTGTGTTCCAGGGTCTTATAACGTAGTCTCTTGGTCAACGGGACCACTCCGATTTGTTTTAAGAAACTCATGTCGAAGTTTAGATAAAAAAAGGGGATCCATACAAGTGTCAAGATCGTAATTAGTTACTAAGGTAAACGGTGGTAACCTCCCTTGATGAACTCATATATTTGTCTACTTGAATGAATATCTTACTAGTTTCTTAGGACACTTTGAGTCTATAATGAACTTCGTAATTAAGACATATTCAACCTTTTTTGACACAACTGGTGTTTGTTCAAAAGGTACGTGTCGTATAATGTTGAGTTTATCATTGAGACTGAAGTCAAGTCAAGTCAAGTCAAATCAGTGAGTCAACGCAGACTGAGAAACACTGGAGTACCTGACGTCTTACGGTCCGGAGGAACAGGTAGTGGTTGAGGACTTCGGATGAGTTTCAGTACAAGTAGCGCAGCCACTACGGTAGGTTGGTTGAGTAGGAGACAGCAGGGGAAGAGGAGGATGGAAGTTAGAAAGGATCGTAGTCCCAGAAAAGGTTACTCAGTCAAGAAGGGTAGTCCACCGGTTTCATAACCTCAAAGTCGAAGTCGTAGTCAGGAGGGTTACTTATAAGTCCTGACTAAAGGAAATCCTAATTGAGACTGAATCATCATTCTTTTGTCAATATAAGCTTTTACCCGGTTTCTGGATTTGTCTCTGGAGTAGTTTCTTCTACATGTTTACCGTTTGTTCGTATACAGTAGTCTCTTTATCTTTACGTTTGTTACTCTATGGTGGTGTGTGAGTAATCTTACCGGTTTTAGACATTATGACTGTTATAATTTACGACCGATCCTACACCTTGTCTTTGAGAGGGTTAATAGAAACCCCTGTTGCATTTTACCACGTCGGTGAAATTTTCTATGAAACCGTCAAAGAATGTTTTGATTCGTTAATATAGAAAACTGTAAATGGGGTTCCTTAACTTTTGAATCTTGGTGTGTTTTTGGACGTGTACCCATAACTACAGTGGAAATAAGTATTGACGAGTTCAGATCTTCGTTGGTTCTATGGTAAGTCATCAACTTTCTTATTTATGTGACACCATGTAGGTCTGTTACTTGATAAATAATAAGTCGTGATTTTTTTTTTTTTTACCCGACAGTTAGGTACTTTTCTGTAATTCCTTGGAATTTACGTATAATAATTCACTTTTTTACAGTTGGACTTTTCCGATGTACGACATACGAAGAATAATATACCGTAAGACCTTTTATGTTTTGATACCGTTGTCATTTTTCTAGTTATCAACGGTCTCTACCCTCACTCCCCTCCTTTACCTATTTGTCCGTCCCGTGTCTCCTGAAGATCCAGTCACTTTTGTGAGATTTTAGAATGTCACTACCTATGTACAGTAATATGTAAACAGGTATGAGTTTTCGTATCCTGACTTATGTGAGATAGAAGAACCCCGTAGTAAAAATTGTGACACCAACCCTCTCTCTTTGTCACGAACTCACTCCATTAGACTACTTCGAAAATTTTACATAAAGTATAAAATTTTTGTATTTCTGTGTAATGTCTCCTTTACGTATATAGTTATTGAGAAAAAAGTTTTAATAAAAAAGTATTTGGAGATCTTTCCAAAGTAAACTGTGAAAAGATAACTGTTAATGTCCAAGGTGGGAGTTGAACTATATTTCTCTATTTTCCTTTGTCAATTGAGAAGAGAGTTGACGATAAATTGTACCATGATCTCACAAGAGCGGACCTCTTAGGGTCCCTGCCCCCTCGGACCACCCGACGGCAGATCCCCCAGTGTGTCTCAGCTGTGCTGACTTCACTGAATCGTCGTCGTCGTCTCCAAGATCAATGGTGTTTTTCCGTTAATTTTTTTTTTTCCGTAAAACTGACTCCTTACCATTCCATTTTGACAGAAATCAGTGTCTGTTATAATGACAGATAAATCTTTTGTATCGTGTCATCTTGATTATTAATAAACTGTTCCAATGTGTTAATTTCTAGTTACACGTTTTTAGTTAAGTAAAGGTATATGTTCCTTTCTTGTTAGTTTATAACTTTAAGTGTTAAAGACGTTATCGTAGTTTTTATACTCCTGATTCCGTACGAAGACTGTTCGATATTCTGGATATGTGAGTTTTGATGTTTGTGACGACTCTTGTTACTTTCTTCTGTATTTATATACCCGTTCTTCGGAGTGTAACTAACAATTCTACAGGTGACAGGGGTCGACTGGAACCCCAGCGTTTCTCAACCTGTGTTGAATCGTTGACTGGTTGTTTTGGTACTTTTCCGTACTGTCTGACCCTCTTTTATAGACCTTCATGTAGAGACTATTTTCTAGACATAGGTCTTATATACGTGTGTGTATGTTTGTATGTGCATTTATGTGTACGTCAGACGACGTAAATATAATATGGAGTCATTTTCAAATTTTTAGTTTAGTTTAATTTATTCTGTTAGAGATCATATACTTCCTACTAGAGTATTTTTAGACAAAATTCTTCGGGTCCTAATACGCTAGGAAGTCCAGTCCCTGATACTGAAAGACAAAAAGAAAGGAAAAGTGGTCCTAGACTTGGTGTGTGTGTTCAGAATTCCCTTGTAGAGTTAAATTTTTATATTAATAGAGTGTTCGTTCTTCAGACCTTCCTCTCACACGGTCCGAACTTTCGAGTCATTAAAGTGGGTCCTACGTTCAAGAGAGACAGGACCAACCGGTAGAAATCGTAAGACCGAAAAGTAAGAATCCGAACAGTGGAGTAACAGTCTCTTACCGATTACGGTATTTACCGATTATAAGAGACCGTTGTCGGAGGTTTCGTCATTCGTTACTTCCCTACTCTCTTTCGTCAGGAGGAAGGACATTGTGAGATAAATCTACTTTACTCTGGAAAGGGTCTTCGGGGAACCCAGTGAGAGGATCGTGACCTCGTTAGTGACAGTCCTGTCTGATTCTAATGGTATTTAGACGGGAGTTGGTTAAGGTGTGATCCTGTCACCGACCGGGAGTTGTTTTTAGTCCTAAGACAATTGTTTCTTCTTTTCTCCATTTGTTGATCATCCGTTGACTTTCAGAAGATGGTGACAACTGAATGTTAAATTTGTCTTTGGAACATCTCGAAAATGATAATAACTATGTGAATTGAGGAATATGAGATATAAGGTCTTTTTTCGTACTCATATTATTTACACATAATTGGGTATCCATTTACTAAAGTATTTGTGTAAAGACCACCAAATATTATTTTATGCGAAATTTTATTCCCAATTTATTGGATGTTGGTCAACTTTCTTTTTCTCTTTCCCCCATACTGTATCCATAGCCATTAACACTATACGTGGTCTTGTATCCCAAACTTTTGGGTAAAGACTTAGAACTTCTTTATTTTTCTCTTTATTTCGATTTGAATTACTTTAGTAAAACTACACCTGTTATGTCTTATACTTTATCATTGAAAGAAACATTACGAAAATGGTAAAGAGTACTACTAAAGTTAAAGTGGTCACAGGAAAAAAAAAAAAAAAAAAGTCTTTGTTAATTTTAATCAAGTGTAAGAGACACGTCATCTCGTGATGTCAACCCAAATCACACTCTTTGGAGTCTAAAGAAAATAACGTCCTTCCTAAAAGTTGTACAATATCTTGTCACCCTTTCACTTATATCATCCCTAAGTACACCTAAGTTTAGTCAGTCTTTAATGGGCATTTCGAAATAGGACACACTGAAGTTTTAGGTAGTCACCTTCAAGAGATCTGACTTGTTTACAGGATTCAGTGTCGAGACCCTGTACCCCTTTTTTATTTTTTTGTTCGTACGGACCTAACATTTCTTATCCCGGACCCTGAGTTTTTGGGTACATATTTTAGACGGAGATAGTTGGTGACGGACAGCCACTATTTTGACAGATCAGAGAGACCAGGAATCAAATTAACATAGACACATTACTGTCGTCTCTTCCGCTACCGTGGGGTGAGGTCATGAGGACGGACCTTTTAGGGTACCCGTCTCCTCGGACCACCCGACGTCAGGTACCCCAGTGATTCTGACTCGTTGACTCTCTGAAGTGAAAGTGAAAAGTGAAAGTACGTAACCTCTTCCTTTACCGTTGGGTGAGGTCACAAGAACAGACCTCTTAGGGTTCCTGCCCCGTCGGACCACCCGACGACAGATACCCCAGCGTGTCTCAGCCTGTACTGACTTCGCTGAATCGTCGTCGTCGTCGTCGTTACTATCTTAACCTGATAAACCAGAGACGACAGAGAAATACGAAATTTTATTTCTCAACTAGAGACAAACCAGAGACGATAGAGAAGAACGAAATCTTACAACGGGTTTCCCGGTTATAGATCTTTTTCCTTTTTTTGATAAACGTAGGTCTGTAATTTCCTATAGTAAATTATTATATTTCAGGTTTTTTTCAAAATTATTATGTTTTTAAAAGGAAAAGATAGTTAAGGATTTACTACCGAGTCTATCATTTCTTAGACGGACGTTACGCCCTCTGGGTCGAAGTTAAAGACCCAGCCCTTCTAAGGGATCTCTTCCCTTCTCGTTAGGTGAGGTCATAAGATCGGACATTTTAGTGTACCTGTCACGTCGGACCTCCCGATGTCAAGTACCCCAGAGTTTCTCAGTTTGTACTGACTCGTTGATTATTAAAGTGAAAGTTTCTGTTTTTTCGTCCGTAACCCAAAAAGAAAGGTTAAAGATCATATTTTCAACTATGTGAGTTAGATTACCTTAGATTATCGTTTACTTGAAAGTAGAGTTCTCGGGTTGTAGTTGTAAGTTAGATAGAAGTACATTGTTTGTTTTTATAGGATGTCTGGAAGTCAATTAAGGGAATGTAGAGTTCGAATTTTAATACCCGAGTTCTTACATGTATTGTATGAATGTGAAGGATACTATCACTTTCTTTGTTATTTTATTTGATTCCTCTTTTTTTCTTAATCAGATCGTAATTTTGTGGTTTGTGTAATTTGGTCTTTACAAGTGACATTTTAAATAAAGGAACTTCTAATTGTTTAAGTGTGTGATAAGATTTTATTAATACACGTTGAACTTTAATAGTACTTACTAAGAACTAAATGAAGACGTCTTATTGAATTCGTGTTACCTTATGTAGTCTTAATAGGTTTTTCATTCGTTTATGGTATGTTTACTAGTCGTGACTAGCTCTTTCTAGGGAATAGGTTGGTAGATAACTTCCAATGGTAATAAATTGTTTACAAATTTGTGAAGAATGCTAAAAAGTGTTTCTCAAAGTTTGTGTTTAATAAAAGGATTCTATTATACGTTCGAGAAATTAAAACCTACTGAAAGTTATAAGTTCTATAATTTATTTGTTTGTTTTACTCCCCTTTTTTCGTAGTCAGATCGACCCTAAGGTCGGTTATTTTTGAGATGAAGTACCTTTTTTCGTTCTTCAGGTGTTTTTGTTAGTGGGGTCTGTCCTTACCGACAACAAATGACACGTTTAGTATCTCCTGACTTTTTTCCCCCTCGGAAGTCAGGTCCCACTCACTCGTCTCCACTGTGGGAATTGTTCTCAAAATGACTTCCTGTGGATGTGACGATTTGTCGTTGTCAACTGTCAAAGAGAAAGTAGAATACTTTTACGAGAGTTCTCTACTCCAGTATTTCCGAAAATTGAAACTAGAATGCCTGAAGGTCCGAATGAAGGGACTTATAATTATAGACTTCGTAACGATACTGGACACTGTAGATGGGAAAGGAAACCTTATATTAACGAAATGTTATGACAATCAAAGACGACATGTTACTTCACTTAGTAGACATACGTATGAATATAAGGTAGGGAGAACCTGGAGACAGGGTTGGGTGCACGTAGGTGGGGAGATCCAATAGTGGCTTGTGATTCGACTCGAGGGACACGGTATGTTGTCGAAGGATGATCCATAGATAAAGTGTGTACCGTGTGTGTCATCACGTGTATACAGTTAGGATTAGAGGTTAAGCGGGGTGGGAGGAGAAGGGTGGGCACAGGTGCACAGGTAAGGAGCACAGACGTAGAGAAAGACGGAACCTTTATCTAAGTAGACATGGTAAAAAAAGATCTGAGGTGTGTATACGTAATTCTTTGTTATAAACAAAGAGAGAAAGACTGAAAGAAATGGTACATACTGTCAGTACAGAGGAGTAAAGACTCATGGTATTGATTTGATACCGGTACACGTTAATTTGTTATGTATTTTCGTAGGTTACGTATAGTCAAACAGGTTCAGTGTATAAATTTTTGGTGACCAATATATGTCATCAATAGTTTATGAATAACAACAATTCAGGGAGTCAGTACAAGTTGTGGAACGCTGGGGTACCTGACATCGTGTGGTCCGAAGGGACAGGAAGTGGTATAGGACCTCGAACGAGTTTGAGTACAGGTAACTCAGTCACTACGGTAGGTTGGTAGAATACAATATTCCGAATATTTTATTTGTCTTTAAACTTCGTTCCCGTATGTCTGTTTTAAATCGATTTTATTCTCGTATTTCGATATTCCAAATTTCTGTAAGATTCGTTAGACTTTTTGTTGGTATTGTATGAAAATTAAGAAGTAACTTATTTATAAAATTGAAGGAGACATGCTGAAATTAGATAACAAATTAAGCCCAGTTTTACTTCATTGAGTCAATACGTGAGACAATATATTTTCTGGGTCTCCTACTTTAATGTAGAGAGAAATTATTCTAGCAGACTTTAGGATATGATGTTATTGAATCGTCGGTTTAATAAAAAGAAGACAATTACGACTAACTCGTCATTTATTATTGATCGTCTTTTTGTTCGTACATTTTATTTCACAAAGTGTGGAAACGACGTCGAAAGAATTTACTGGGACTGGATGGTTGTTGAAATCATGTTCGAGTTTACGTTAATAGAGTAGTTGGAGATTTATTTCGTTATTAAGTCACATCAAAAGTCTCCCGATTAAAATTACAGATCTACAATTTTTTGACATATTCTTTAATAAGTTTATAATCACAACTCCGACTTTGTTTAGTTTTGTAGAAGAAAGTTTCGAGTCACGAGAACATTACTGGATCAAGTTATTCCTCGGAAGCGGGAGGGTCTGAGGTAAAAACGTAGATGTTTTGTTTGCCAGACGTGTCATGTTGGAGATTTCCAGGGATGGTGGAGATTTTGTTCGGGTGATCCGGGAGCCATATTTCGTACCGTTATACTTTTCCTCTTTTAATCCGTTCTATAAACTACATTTCCATGACGCTTATACGAAAACTTAGAAGGATTTCTAAAACCACCTCGAGTCAACCATTTCTAAGACAGACGTTACGTCCTCTGGACCCAAGCTAAGGACTCAATTCTTCTAGGGGACCTCTTCCTTTACCGTTGGGTGAGGTCATGAGAACGACCTCTTGGGGTACCTGTGTCCTCGGACCGTCCAACGACAGGTACCCCAGCGTTCTCAGTCTGTACTGAATCACTGATTTGATGGTGGTGGTGGTTTCTATGACCATATCTTTTTTGTCGTCTCTGAGGTTTAGGGTGAAGACGAGTAAAAAATTAGTCATCTGACTTTTTTACTTATTAATATGTTAAATATCAGGAGACATGAATATGAGGAGACAGGGAAAGTGTTGTAGAGACCATACTAGACACTTAATTCTCTTTTATAATTATATTTTTTACCTGTGTAGTCAAAAAAAGAAGAATGTATACTTTTGAGGTACTTCCTCCTTTGTCTTGTCCAAGGTGGAACTTTCGTCCTGAGGTAGAACCCGGCCTGACACCTGAAACTCGATATACGAGTCATAGATACCTTTGCTGTATGGTTGACCTTTTGGTCTGTTCGGGGGTTAGGGGTTGCTACCTTCTCGGGGTCCCAACCTTGGATCTGAGTCGCAACGGATTTTCTTATGGGATTAATAGACACATTGACTTATTTTAGTATTTAAGATAATACGAATAACCCCATACTGGTGTCCGAATAACTATTAACAGGTGACAATTGATGGATCCCAATTCCGTATGTCTAGTGTCCAATTGAAACATAGAAAGAAAAGGAAACAAGTCTGATCAAAGTCTCTTAAACCCCTCCACCCAAACTCGTACATGTGACTACCATATGTCCCCAAAGTGTTTTTGACCAGTCCCCGAAACCGATTCTCCTCTGAGACGGAACCCGGGCGGTCACATTATGTGACGTGAGGTGATAGACGTGACAGGAAGACTCACTCAAACAAAGGGCCTTGCGTGTCGATGTTGTAATCCATGTAACCGGCCCTTTGAGGGGTGAAACTCCTCTGTTCAGGGTAAACCCTAATGAGGCTCCGGAACACCTAGTTTAGAAGATCTTCCCCCTTCCGTGGAGCGGGAAGACCTTCCTAAGACGAAGAGTTACAGGTCTGGAAAGTACGGTCGTCCATCACCTACCGTCGTCCCCTTGACTCGCGAGTCCATTCCTCCTTGGGTGGGTCGTCCCACCTTTTCCCCCGGACTAGTGGTGGGACCCTCCCTGATCTTCCCCGTACCTGGGTGTCCTCGTACCTTGTCCGTCCACCGTCACTAACGAACCATGTGTCCAACTGCTCACACAATCCCGAATCCTTCCTTTAAACACTTACAGTAAATCCTCCACCACAGGTGCGACAGAAACCCTTTTAATAATCGTTCGTTAGTGGTCCTCTAACAATCCTCTTCTTTGAACCAGAAACACACGAACATAAGACGGGAGGGGTTCCTTCCAGGGTAGACGACATTTTAAGAACTGGGGAGCCTTGACAGTCCGTTCTTCCTACCCCTATGTATTTACTCAAGTTTAACCGAAAAGATCTCTACCCGACCCTGCACCATATAAATTGGGTAGACACAAAAGTAGGTGTGGACTAGTATAGGTGGTTCCTTCGTGTCTGAAATTTTCAATTCCCTCTTTGTCAGAACCTGGTGTACCAAAGACTAAGCCGGTGTGACTGATCGTCCACTTCTGTGCGACTAGGGGGAAGAGGGAGACCCTAGACCGTCCATTCCGAGAAGAGTGGGGTTAATCCTTCCTCCTTACCGTTAAATTCACAAAGTAACTCACCTTTATAGTCTTCATGTGTCCTATGGCTCTTAAAGCATCTGTCTTGCCTTTCCTTTTCATCTTCCGGCTCTTCCATTCGTTCTACCCCCCTTCACTTAGATTCCGTTGACATAACCTCACGTACTAATTTTTAAATTTCTTCCCTAAACCTCCTCTGATACCCCACTTCTACTGCGGATTGGTGGAGGTGTATGAGACACTCCAGCCTACCGGGGGATCCCCTCATCTTACCGGTGGTCTTTTGTGGTGCTTGAATTTTTATCGTCTCCGTCAGATATGTCATCAGTGTCCTCTCGGTCCTGTGGGCCTAGTTATAGTTATATAACTGAGTGCCGATCCCAATCGAATTCTGGGAGGATGAACCTGTTCCAAGACATAGGTCTTCCATTTCCCTTTTTATAATTACCGTGTTTTTAACTGACTACTATTTTTCCTTTAAGATGTCCTAAACCTACCCCTACTGGACTGGGGAGGGGGTATGACCTATTACTACGCAGGTGGAGGGTCTCGAGGTGGTCCTGACCTCCGGTGGAATTACGGGTTAGGTCCCGGTCCACTTTAAGGACGTCGTCGACGACGAGAAGGAGGTCGAGAGGGCCTATAGTATCTCGTCGGTAAAGCCGTCCGAGACTAGGGTCGCTACCTCCGGCGAACAGTTACGGGGGTCCTAAGGTGGAGTCGGTCTGGAGGATCTAAACATAGGTGGAGAGGGCCACTCATGACTACCCTTCCCCCTTCTTTTGTGTCCTTAATCTGTCTCCGACGTGAGACGGTTCCTTGTCCCCCTTTCTTGGGGTGATGTCTACGGGGAGTCTCTCGATGTTGTCGGAGGTCAAGTCCTGTGGACACCCGTAGTGGTAGTCGGGGGACATCGGATAAAAATGGTCGGTAAAAGGAGATGCCTATATGATTTGACCGTCTCTGTGTGAAGTGACATGAGCCCCCTCGGTGTTCGGTACTAATGCGACGACGATGATTCAATGAAGTCAGCACAGGCTGAGACACACTGGGGTATCTGTAGTCGGGTGGTCCGAGGGGGCAGGGACCCTAAGAGGTCCGTTCTTGTGACCTCACCCAACGGTAAAGGAAGAGGTTACGTACTTTCACTTTTCACTTTCACTTCAGCGAGTCAGCACAGGCTGGGAGTCGCTGGGGTACCTGGTGTCGAAAGGTCCGAGGAGGCAGGTACCCCAAAAGGTCCGTTCTCATGACCTCACCCCACGGTAACGGAAGAGGCTAATAATACGATTACCTCTGATAAATAGTTTGGGTGGTGGGATGTACCCTACTGTATTAGGTTGATGATTAGAGGGAAAAGTTATGACTCTTTTCTGTGTCCTAGGATTGACTCCGGTCTTTTATCAATGTTCTTTACCGTGGACTCCCATGACGTTTGGGCGTCGCCACCCGTCGTGATCGGTGGGGGCTACTCTCGACGTAAACCCTGACATTGTATCTCCTTCCCTCCCCGGTGGTGGACCTCTCTATGACCCACCGATAAAATGTTCCAGAGTTCTCCCCCCGGGCTTTTGTATACTCATACCGTTTTGGGAGGCGTCACTAAGTTTCCCTTTCGCTTAATGGGAGACTCAACATGTTTTCTGACACGCTCCGGACATCTGAAATCTGCGGTTATTTAGGTCTCCGACGACCCAGAGTCTACCACTATTTACGTCGGAAACACAGAGATCGGATGTAACTTATACAGTGGTTAAGTACTGAGTACTTAAAAGTATGTATGGACTTTTGGGTTATGGAAACAACCCTTCGCTAAACGACAGATTTAACCTCCGTGAACACCCAGTTAGCGGATAAATCAGAAGGAGGGTCATTGGGGAGTTCCACTTACCTCCAACGTGCTAGAGGGTCTTCCCTTTGGTCTGTCCGATTTGTCAGCTCTCTCTCTCAATTGAGTTGTTAAGGGACTCCAGACCCGTCTTCTGTTGGGGAAGTCCCAACGTTTTGTTCAGGGTGACCATTGTCTTGAGTTTGGGTCATGTCAATGCCGTCGTGGGCGGAACCCGGACGGTCTGGAACGATTCGGTAAATGTGAAATACACTGACTTTTCCTGTTCCACCGATACCCTCACAACAGGGTCTGATACCCCTTTACCCTGTCTGGGCACCGAATAGAGGGCTTTGGCGACCTGTTACAACGGTGACCCACCGACCCTACGAATTCCCGTCAACGGCGTCAACGGAATGACCAGGCCCTCCGTTGGTTCCACTGAAACCCGGTTCTAAACTAGCATTTTCAGGGTATACTCCAGTTGTGAGAGGACACTCCCCTGGGGGTATTTGCCACCAGTTGTAGGGCCTAATGAGTTATGGTCTCTGACAATACACTCTTGGGTGTACAATGATAACTCGGAACTGTCCGGGGACTTAGGCCGGTGAGAGGAAGGACACCCTCTTCCACCCAGGAGTGTACTGACGTTCCTTTACACGGTCGTCTGGACTGAACTCTCTGGTCGGTTAGGGCCTGGGTCTAAAACAGGACATGTGGTTACCGTGGTCGGACCACTTTGTTCCTACTGATAGTCCTATACGTCATCAGTACCTTCTTTGGTAGTAACTCCGATCGAGAGACGGTAGTGTGACCAGGCGAGTTCCCCGTCTTGATATACGAGATTAGACCCGGGAGGTCGACAGTTCTCAATTCTTGGTTTGTAAAGGTGTCTGAGGTCCATACGAAAACGGTGTGATGTACATGTGTCCCGAGACATATTCTCTCTCCGGAAAACTCTCAATCACTTTTTCTATAATTTTTATTTCTTCTTTAATTCTGGGATAATCTACGACGGACCCTTGGTCTTGGTCAACGTTAGTATGTGACGACTCCTGTAATTTTTCTCCTATTGGGGGACCCGAGCCCCTTGTCTGACCGTCAATTCTGGCGATTTGTTCGTCGGTTCCCGAACCCCCACTGTTCACTCCGGGGATAATTTCGAGAACATGACCGTCTCTACGAACTCGATTCCGACCTGAGAGGTCTTCGGGTTTTGGTTGATCGGTTTCGTCTTCCCCGGTAATTCTGACTTTTCCTTACCACCCTTAACGGTCTACCGTTTAATAACCATGGCCTCCTCGACCGTGGGTGAGAACATTCGGTTTGTGTGGTTCACTGGATGTATCCGGTACTATTTGACCTTCTCGATTAAGTTTTTATAAAGAACCAAGGGACGGAGAGAAGGGATACGTCCTGTCTTAGAGTCTTGACGTGACGGACGAGTGTCCAGTCACGACTGAGAGCCGTGTCTGTCTAAGTCGATTTTCCGTGCGACGGGAGACTTGTGGACCTTCACCTGAAGTGTTTACTTTGGAGTGTCTGTGCTGGTAATGGACGACCAGTACCATACATGTAAGAGTCCTACCCATCGTCGAAAAGGATGGACCTAACTTTCTCGTAGTTTTCATTGGGACACTGACGAATCCCTCTATCAAAGGTCTAAACCTAAAGGATTGTCGTAACCTAGCCTGTTACCGGGCCGAAAACATCGAATAAATCATGTTGTTCGTTCGTTTTGAAATTTGTAGTTCACCTTTAATGTATGTCGTATATCCGGGGTCTCAAGACCCTACCACCTTCCTTGTTTGACCTGTGAACTTCTCTGTGAGAGGTTCACCCAGTGTCTCTGACTGACGAGGGCCCACCTGAACAAAGGCTACCGAGACGAGTCTGAGTCCTACTGGGGTACCAGGGTATCGATAAGAGGTATACTATAACACATACCCTCCGGGGGAGGGTATTATTTTGTCGACAGTTGTTTAAACAGAGTCCCTACCCCTCTACTCTAAAGTGTCGTCTACCTTGTTGACCCATTCCATTATTTAGTCTATTGATTCAAACATGTTCTTTCCCACGGTAAGGGGGAACCCCTGGTCTATGTGCTAAAACACGGACCCCTAGTCCACACCCAGTTCCTGACATTTGTGCTGAGGTACCGGGGTGTGACCTTCCCAGGTATATGACAACAAGATTGGTGGGGATACCGTTAATTTAAACGTCCACAGTGAGGGACCTAGTTGGTGTACTCGTGCTTCTCTGTATGGTGAGTCTGGGTCTTTTGCGACTCACCTGACACGTCTCCCTGGGGTGGCTGGGAGCCCTCTGATTGATTCTAGTAGGAATTCTTCTTCCTTTTCTTATAGGGCCCGCTCGGGGAAGTCCTTCTTCGGCGGATTAGTTGAGGACGACAGACTGGAGTAGTTGCACTAAAACTTAAATTGAAGGTAAATTTAAGTCCTGTTACAAAAGTAGAGATCCTGTGTAAGGCTTCGTCTGAAGGTGTTGTGGAGGTTGACGACCCATACACCCCGATACGGAGACAGACACTACCTACCTGAAGGAACCACTAAAAATGGTGAGGTGGTTCCTCTAAAATTTGGTGGGACGAGAAAAGACCCTACTGTTTTTCTGAAAGGAAAGAGAACAGTTAGTATTAGAGAGGGACGAGAGAACCACATTCGGTCTGGATGTCAGTTATCTGAACCCGGTACCCTAATGTAAACTACATTTGTGGTCAAAGTATCCTCATTGTTTTTGGATATGGAGTATAAATTTCTTTTAAGGAAAAAAAAGAAATTTCCTTTTTTCGAGAGGGACTGGTCTTTCCCTCTTGTCCGGAGATCCATACAACTTGTCAAGATGGTTCAGACCCTACTTATAAAGAGCTACTGGGGTCTTTTCCCAGTTAATTAATGAGGGTGGCGATATACGACCCTTGTTTTTCTTACTTCCCATCCCAAACAACTGATAGGTAATGTGGGTTTTCTTGATTTTATATACCCCATAGATAGGGGGCTTGTTACATTTACTTGTAAGCTCCAATGTATGGTGGGGTTGGTCAGGTAGGTAACCGGTCCGAGACTAACCTTTATGTTGGGACCTTAGGTGACCCACCGTGGGTTCCCTTGGGTTACCGAAACACCCGGATGGAAAACCGGAACCAATGGTTAGCCGACCCATCCGACGACGTGTGACCCCATACGAAAACGGGTACCATCGGATTTCGGATTGGATGTTGTTCGGGACTATTTAGATGAAATAAATGTACTTCCACCTGTTCCAGACACAAAGTCACCATACTCATATAACGACGGAATAAACATGGAAGATATCCCTGTTGTTTATAATACTAATTTCATCTTCGGAACCGATTAAAGTGTTTGTCCGGGAGGATCCATCACAATTTCGGTAGGTTCGGAATTTACTTCTTGTTTAGGTTTACTCTTTTCACCATTAAGTTTTATCTTACCGAAACCTGTACGAGTGTCGACGAGTTCCTCCCTGGACACGATATTAATTCCAACTTACAACACATATATAACGACTAAATAGACCGTTACATAGTCGACGAATTTACTGTACTTTTTGGTCCATTTTCGTTACAGTTTACTTTTATAAGGAAAGACCTGAAGTCAGGATAGAACCTACTTCCCACTTACAACCTTTCGATATAAATGGTAACAATATCAACGGAGCTATCAAGACGAAACACCTGGGACGTAAAATGTTACATGATACTTGAAACATTGGGTTTCCAACCACAGCAAGAGGGTTTGACCACCAGTCTCTCGGTCCCACGTTATATAGGGATACTCACTACGAGTATGATACTCAATTCTCGTAGTCCTCCCCCCTTACTTCCTCCTTTGTCTGTCTTGTCCGAGGTAGAATTTTCGTCTTGAGGTAGAACTCGGTCTGACACCTGAAACTCGATATACGGGTCATAGATACCTTTGCTGTATGCTTGACCTTTTGGTCTGGGGGGGGGGAGTGAGGCGGGACCGGGGGCGAGGTGGTACCTTCTCAGGGTCCCGAGCATGGATCTGAGATACAGCGGATTTTCTTATGGGATTAATAGACACATTGGCTTATCTTAGTATTTAAGACGATACAAATGACCCCATACTGGTGTCCGGATGACTATTAACAGATGACAATTGATGGATCCGAATTCCGTATGCTTAGTACCCAAATTTCGTATGCTTAGTGTCCAATTGAAACTAATATAGAAAGAAAAGGAAACAAATCTGATCAAAGTCTCTTAAACCCCTCGACCCAAACTCGTACATGTGAATCCCATATATTCCAAAAGTGTTTTTGACCAGTCCCCGGAACCGATTCTCCTCTGAGACGGAACCCGGCCGGTCACAATTTGACGTGAGGTGATAGACGTAACACGAAGACTCACTCAAACAAAGGGCCTTACACACCGATGTTGTTTTTGTAAAGGTAAAACAACAACAACAACAATGACAACTTCCGAGTTTGGTCCCACCTCCCGACTTTTTATTAATCACGTAAAAGAGTCTTCTAAGTGGTCGTGAATTATAACAGTCGAGTCCTCGGTCCGACGGACCCAAGTTTAGGACCGGGGATGGGTGATCGACTCACTGAGGGAGTAGACATTTGACCCTCTATTACTATCACGGGTTGAGTAGTTCGACTACACTCTTAATTTACTCAACTATATTTATTTCGTGAGTCTTTCGGGTTCACTCCTGAAGTGTGTACAGTCGACACTCGTGAACCCTTCAGATCAATGTTGGGTGACCGGTGTGTACAACAGGTGTTGTCAAATCCCTTTTGTTGTTTTCGATTTCTTCGTCCGTCATAAACAGAAAGGAAAAATTTAAGAACAAATGAAAAAAGACGTCTGGAAAAGGGTGGTACGATTCTCAAAATTGTAGTTTAAATTGTACTTGAAGAGGACACGGTTCTCAAAATTGTAATTGAAGAAGGGTGTCATTGGGAATGTTCCCACAGACATAGGATTTCTACAGATTCGTCTCTTTAGTTGAGAGGTAGGTTCTTCTGTACTTTGTTGTCCTAAGACACATGAAACTCTGTTCATGAAAGAGGTAGGTTGAGATATCAGTTTAAACTGGGTTAGGGTAGATTTATTTATCCGAGAAGAAAAACAACCAACACAACTATCGGTTTCTTTTATCTCGTTCGTCAAAGAAGGATTTCTACTCCCCGTAAAAGTAATTGGTGTTTTACAAAAAAAAAGAGAACAGAGAAGAATTACCAAAACTACGTTTTATTTATTTATTTATTTATTTGAAAGGTACGAGTCAAAATTCAGGATCGGTCATACTGGCTGAAACGATTTCCTTTGGACTTTTACAGTGTTATTAGATACATGACTCAAGATCTAGAGATGGTGATGTTGTAACATTTCATCAAGCGGAGGTTAATTTTATTTATTTAAATATAATTTCTTTGTTACGGATAACCACTAGAAGAAATATGATGATTTAGCAAATTAGGATAGTAAGAAGGTAAAGTGAAGGACTAGAACACACTTGATTGTCTGAAGGAAAGATGTCTTGCCGTTTCTTCTTTCAGTAGGTTCCTCTTGTCGAATCTTATAGGTTCCCGTGTCCGTAGTAGATCGTAAAAGTCAGTCTCCCACTTAGGGAGGGAGTAGGGGTGCAATAGGAGAAGTAAGACTGGAGACGACTGGGGGAGGGAGACACTGTTGAACTCAGATAAGAGGTAACTCAGGAAGAGGGGTGAGTGGTTGGTGTGTGTTAAGAGAAGATTAAACTTTTTCCACGAGGGAAGTTAATGACAAGACAAGAACAAAGTTTTGTGTACGAAGGAGAATGAAAGAGTTGTAGAAAAGATACAACTTGGAGATTCTACAGTGGACGGTGTTTTGTTTGTCGTGACATAGGGCTCCCCGGTGACCACCGGAAGATTAGTCGTTTACTTTCTCGAAACAAGAGTCAGGGGTAAGATGAACAGGAGAACTTTACAGTCTTTCACTATTGGTTATGGAAGATTTTTAATAAGAACCAGTAACCGAGAAGTCCATCCTAATGGGACTGGAGGGAGACAAAGGGATAGAGTCAGAGAGGTCTAGGTAGAAGGAGGAAGGTGAGGTATTTGTACCACAAGAGGGTCCACATAGGAGTAGACTCTCCACAAGAGGGTCCACATAGGTCCACATAGGTCCCACATAGGAAGGCAGGAAAACCACCAACAGTAAATCAGTGATTCAACACAGGTTGAGAAAACGTCGGGGTACTTGATTTCGGGTGGTCCGAGGAGACAGGTACCCTAAAGGGTCGTTTTTATGATCTCACCCATCGGTAAATGAAAGGGTCCTCTAGAAGAACTGCCTCCGCAACTTGGGTAAAGACGTAACCGTCCGCTTAAAAAATGGTGACTCGGTGGTCCATTCGGGAAGACAGGAAATCGGTCGATATTAAAGGGGCATCCATGTTGTAGAAATTTTTATGAGGAAACTAGAGAGACTGGTCGGATCTGTAGGGGAGTACCGTGTTGTCTCGGTCAACGATCAAACCGTCCAAGAGTTTTCAATATTTAAGTTTGTGTAGAAAGACCAATGACTTTAGTGACTGTGAACGAGAACTTGAGAGAATGACCATGGGCGATTCGGACTTTGAGATCCCCTTTGGAACGAAAAAGGGAGAGGTGTAGATGATGAGTGGAAGGAGGATAATTGGGACAACCAATTAATAGGTTCAAGTCATTTCAAAAAAAGTTCAAGAAAAATAACTTAAGAGAGGATCAAAAGAAAGTTGATAATCTGGTCCTCGACCGATTCATACCAGGTGTTGAACGGTAAACAAATACCTTTATTTCAAAATAATCTGGTGTCGGTACGGGTAACTACATACACAATGTATACCGACGAGAATGTGAGGTGGTCTTATCCAGTCCTGGACGTGTCTCTGACGTACCGGGCTTTTGAGTTTTAATAAATGACAGAACTGAAAATGGTTTTTTTTTTTCAAACGACGGGGACCAACTCCGGAAAAAATCGAGTGTGTATTTGACGAAGTTCCCGGGGATTTGGTAGAAGGTACGGTTCAAAGTGTGAAAGTGATTAGAAGGATGGTAGACCAATTAAAAGGATTTTGTAGTAAAGTTTTTATAATAAGAGAACGAGTTTTAAATACCCTGAAAGGTAATACAGGTTCTATTTTCAGGTTTCCGTCTCGTCGTAGAGTACGTTGAGACATGAAATACAACACTGTTCGTGGAACGACTTGTGGTTCGTGGAACATTTATGTCTTCAAACCGAAGTTTCTGAGAAAACTCATACCAGAGTCCTGAAGGATCGGACTCAAGGGTCACGAGACGTAGAAATGGGGGTTTTTCAAAGACTAAGTTAGTAAGATTAGGTAGATGTCAAGGTTCCGTCCGAAATGACGGAATATAAAACGTGAAGACTCAGAAGTAAGAATGATAAATGGTCTAGTCCTGTCCAGGAAAACACAGGTATGTTAAGGTAGGAAAGAAAGTTCTAGTTCAATTCCATGCTGGAGTTCACTTTCACTTTCACTTCAGCGAGTCAGCACAAGCTGAGAAACACTAGGGTACCTGACATCAGATGGTCCGAAGAGACAGATACCCTAAAAGGTCCGTTCTCATGACCTCACCCAACGGTAAAGGAAGAGGTCCCCCCTAGAAGGACTGGGTCCCTAGCTTAGGTCCAGAGGACGTGACGTCCGTCTGTGAAATGGGAGACTCGGTGGTCCCTTCGGTTCCGTGCTGGATTGGATAGATCTTAAGGAAAGAACCAGAAAGACTTTGTCTGAATGGGACAACTATCGTCTCATGAATTATAAAATATGTCGATTGGACCGTTACAACAAAACAAAACAACGAATTTAAGACATAATAGTACACGAACGGAAAAGTAGGGTAGAGGGAGTTATTCAGTTGTATCGTGTAATATAATTTACAAGTCCATTTGAAGGAGTTTAAAAAAGTCCCTTATTTAAACATTTGTTTACCGAGTGACTTTCGTCTAGACACTAAGAACCGAGGGGGTTCTTTTGTAGACAGGTATAGATCCCTGTCAAGACTGACTAACAGTGATTTCTCCCTTCACCCCCTCCCTTCTTCCACGATGACTGTAGATCACCCACCTATGGTCTTTACGAAGATTTGTAGTGGGTTACGTGTCCTGTTAGGGGGACGATGTTTCTTAATAGGATAGATTTATCCAATCTGTAAGTTGTTACGACTTCGACTCATAGGGACTACATCAAGTTAGGAAATGCTTTGACCCTAGGATCTTTGTAGTATAGATGTTTGTATCGTTGTTCTTTTATGATGAACAACTCATGAAAGAAGATTGAAACATTGAAACTGTCTTTTCCAGTCAAAAGTAAAGTTAAGGTCTTTTTTCATTACGGTTTCTTACAAGTTTGATGATATGTTAACGTGGATAAAGTGTACACTCGTTCCATTATGAGTTTTAGGAAGTTCGATCCGAAGTCGTCTTGTACTTGACTCTTGAAAGTCTACGTGGTTCACCTAAATCTTTTACGTCAGCTCGGTCTCTAATTTAACGGTTGTAGACAACCTATTGTCTTTTTCGTTTCTTTAGGGTTTTGTTTAGATGAAGACGAAGTGACTGACGTGATTTCGGAAACTGACATACCTAGTGTTGTTTGACACCTTTTAAGTTCTCTACCCTTGTGGAATGGATGAAGGACTCTTTGGACATACGTCTAGTCCTTCGTTGTCAATCTTGACCTGTACCTTGTACCCGACCAAGGTTAAACCTTTTCCTCATGCAGTTCCGACATATAACAATGGGACGAATAAATTGAATGTACGTCTCATGTAGTACACTTTACGGGCCGACCTACTTCGTGTTCGACCTTAGTTCTAACGGTCCTCTTTATAGTTGTTAGAGTCTATACGTCTACTATGGCGAGATTACCGTCTTTCATTCTCCTTGATTTCTCGGAGAACTACTCCTACTTTCATCCGTCACTTTTTCGACCGAATTTTGAGTTGTAAGTTTTTTACTTAGTACCGTAGGTCAGGGTAGTGAAGTACCGTTTATCTACCCCTTTTTTACCTTTGTCACTATCTTATATAAAAGAACCGAGGTCTTAGTGACGTCTGTCACTGACATGGGTACTTTAATTTACTGTGAACGAGGAGCCATTTTTTCGATACTGTTGAAGTCAAGTCAAGTCAAGTCAGCGAGTCAGTACAGACTGAGACGTTGGGGTACTTGACGTCGTGCGGTCCGGAGGGACAGGTAGTGGTTGAGGGCCTTAAGTGAGTTTAAGTGCAGGTAGCTCAGCCACTACGGTAGGTCGGTAGAGTAGGAGACAGCAGGGGAGGAGGAGGACGGGGTTAGGGAGGGTCGTAGTCAGAAAAGGTTTCTCAGTTGAGAAGTGTACTCCACCGGTTTCATGACCTCAAAGTCGAAATCGTAGTAAGGAAGGTTTCTTGTGGGTCCTGGCTAGAGGAAATCTTACCTGACCAATACTGTTGAATTCTCACATAATTTTCCGTTTTCAGATATACCAGTTTTGATACCAAAAGGGTCAACAGAACATACCTGGTATTTCTCGACTACGAAAGCTTTACACCACGACCTCTTCTAAGAACTCTCAGGGAACCTGTCGTTCCTCTAGTTTGGTTAGAAACCCTTTAGTTGGGTTTTATAAGTAACCTTCCTGACCACGACTTCGACTTCGAGGTTGTGAAACCGGTGGACTACGTTTCCCGATGAGTAACTTTTTCTGGGACTACGACCCTTTCTAACTACCGTCCTCCTCTTCTCACGTTGTCTCCTGATCTACCAACATACCGTTAAGGTTGAGGTACCTGTGCTCAATCTCGTTTAAGGTCTTATATGACTTCCTGTCCCTTCGGACCGCACGACGTCAGGTACCCCCGTGTTACTCAACCTGTACTGAGTACTCAACAAGTCGAACAACAAGTCTTGTTGTTGAAACTATCTTTTATTTCTTCACTTACTACAAACTTATGGATAAACCGACATTCGACCGAAAAAGAAGATTTTTCCCAATTAGGTCAAAGGTCATTGGGTCTATATTATAAACTAGTAAGCCTTTGAACTTTATTCCCTTAAGTGACCGAAACCATTGTATATGATTGACACCGTATTGAGTCACGAATGTCTACAATACCAATACCAACACAATCTTAGTTCGACGACAGAATACATTTGACAGTAGACATTTACACTTACGGGATCTCGAGTCAGGAAAGTTAAATAGAGATAGATATGAATTAGAGAACCACTATAGTTGGTTATTATCAAGAAATTTATAGTAGTCATGGGACTTCGGAGGGTTTAAATATAAAGTTCAAGTTGCAAGGGAGGGTCCAAGGTTTACAATGTTGACTGAGGGGTGAGTAAAAAGTTTATCATCCATTTTGAGTAGTACAGGGAAATTGGGTCAACGAAATTAAAAAAGGACCCTACGACAGGAAGTACGTCCCTGAGGTGTTAACTCAGAAGGAGGTAGAACTTCTGGTTGGTAGAAATGGACAGTGGAGGAGGAGTAAAAGGTTTGAGATCCGTTTGTATCTCTGATGTCTTAGTCCGTGTCCAAAGAGTGACGGAGTCAGACCTTTATTACGCATGTAGAGAAAGGAATTTGATCGATATGGTGGGACAGATTCCCATTCCTCAGGTCCTTCCTATCAGAGTCTACGTGGTCTTTTTTCATACTTTGTCTTAACCACTTTCGTATCGTTATTGAGACAACGGCCCAGATTTTGACTTGAGGACTAGATGTCCGAGTTGGACAAGAAAGATTGAGTTAGGTAGAGTCATTTACGGATTGGGGTAGGAAGGGTGACGAGTCCTGTTTCTGGACCTTCAGTTCCAGAAAGAAAGTGTTAGGTGTAGGTTGGATAGTCGTTCAGGAGAGTCGAGATCCAAGTTTGGTATAGGACTTAAGTTGGTAAAGAGTGATGAAGATGACAATAGAACAGGTAAAGTGTAGACTTACAAATCTTATCGGGTCAAAGATGAGAACTGGAGTTTCTCTGGTAAAAGTTGTGTCGTCTGTAAGACTAGAAAATTTTTGAATTTAGAGTAGTACTGTAGGGATTCGAGTCGGAGTTTAATAAAGGGTACATTGAGTTCGAGAATATTACCGGATTTGTGGAGATGTGTTAGACAGAGGCGTGGACGTGTGAGGATAGTACTAGTGAAGGAATAGAGAGGGGAACTGGTGGGGTGATGACCGTGGTTGTGACCGGAGGAAAGATAAGGAACTGGTATAGTCCATACCACGGTAGAGTGAAAAAAGTATCAATGACAAGGAAGATTGGTTTTGAGTGAAAGGGGTCTATGGGTCCACCGAGGAAGTTCAGAAACGTGTTACGGTAGAAGAGTCACTGTCAAAGTCAAGTCAAGTCACCGAGTCAGCACAGGTACACTGGGGTACCTGACGTCGTACGGTTCGAAGGGACAGGAAGTGGTTGAGGACCTCGAACGAGTTTGAGTACAGGTAGTTCAGTCACTACGGTTAGTTGGTAGAGTAGGAGACAGTAGGGGAAGAGGAGGACGGAAGTTAGAAAGGGTCATAGTACCCGAAAAGGTTACTCAGTCAATAAGTGTAGTCCAACCTCGAAGTCGTAGTCAGGAAGGTTACTTATAAGTCCTGACTAAAGGAAGTCCTTCGGGGGGACTGATAAGAAGTTTCGGGTGTGGAACGGGGTGGGTGTGTGGAATCGAGGTCTTACAGGACAGGGAGAGGGACGAAATAAACCAAAAAGACCTACGTGATAAAGAAAGATCATAGATTATAACAAAAGGACAAGTAGAGAGGGACGATTTCATATTATTTGAGGTACTCTTAGTATAAACAGATAAAACAGGTGACTCATAGAGGTTGTAAATTTTGGTACGAAGTTTATATCGTCGAGGGGTGTTTATAAGTAACTCATTTAGTCATCGGTAACGGGTTTAAAGTAAAATTTGATAACTATTGAGATCTTGAATTGTTGAATGTTGGTATATAATTCGATTTCGAACCCGTCCTGTCTTTAACATTATATGATTAGCAAATTTGAAATCGTTTCAAGGACTGTCTCTCATTTGTCATTAATGACCAAATTAGCTTAGACAACTTAATAATGGTTAAAATTATGTAAGACGATAGAAAGGTGAGGGACAAGATTTCTAAATCGACACTGTTAACACACCGACTGAAGGTTAGTATCACCTTATTGGATGTAAAGGGAGGTATAAAATTTTTAGAAAAGGAAAACCAATTTATTAAACTTTAGTTCAACGTGACACTGTTCCAACACTGTCGATCTTTCGATACTACTACTTCACACTCGAACGGTCGAGAATAAGGTCTTAGGTACGACGACGTGTGTAACAGAATGGACGAAAGTAGTTGTATTTACCAAAAGTCTACGAAGTCATGCAGACTACAGAGTTTCTGTGAAGAACCATTAAAGCGGTAAATCCATGAGAAAATAGATTAACGCTTCATTTCGATATTGACCATTAACCCTCGATGTAGTTAAGACTTTGACTGAGTTGAAATTCGTCTTAAGACAACTTAAGACTTCATGTAACAGATCAACCTACTATATTTTTAATGTACAATATTTATACCAAGAAAACTGATTAATTTTCCGGTCCAAGAAGGTTTGTCTAAACATCGGAGTTTTGGTTATTCGACTAAAACCGATATAGACTTATTTTATGTGACACACGTACTACGAATTTAACTAATCTGATAGGTTTTATTTTTTGTTATCTTCTGATTATCCTAGAGATCTATAACTATTACGAAATGATGGTTTTTACTTTTGCACTAAAATTTGACTTTGATTATTTTTATTAAGAAA
Organism: Capra ibex; assembly: GCA_006410555.1. Classification (NCBI taxonomy): domain Eukaryota; kingdom Metazoa; phylum Chordata; class Mammalia; order Artiodactyla; family Bovidae; genus Capra; species Capra ibex. Next base: position 53,907,225 of record SJYO01026388.1, on the reverse strand, counting down.
AGAACGTATCTCAACTTTGTGACTGTCTTCGACAACTAAGACTTCGAGATGTAGTTGTACCCTTCAAACAACCATATAAGTTAAGGTATGTTGTCAATTTTTGGACAGGTTTATCGAGTCTCTCGTCAAGTCCAAAATTTCTACTAGATCACCGATGTCCGTTTTTACTGTAACATCTTAGAGATTCTTATTTCTCGACTCCTTATTAAGATTTCAGTCAACCATCAGGTCCCCACTTTTTGTCTGTCTTTTCTCCAAATAATTCGATTGAGATCTTACAATTATACATAATAATTTAATCGTCCAAACTACGATCTTTTATTTGTGATCAATACAGATGTATATATATATATGTACTTGAAGTTTTATGACGACTTTGTGTACTACATTTTATACTTAGGTTCCCTACACTGAATTAAGTCTGGAGTGATTAACTTTATACAGTAGTCATTACATTCAATTGACTAAGTCATTATTACATCCTTTTAAGTCCGGGAATTTAAAATTATAATCCCTTACGTTAACATAGTATTTGACATTAAGTAAAATGGAGTAAAATAAATCATTTGTGATTGTAAAATGATACATTGTATATCATGAATTTGAATATTTGTTATAAAAAAATTTGGAAGATCGAACTACCATTTAAATCCGGTTTACGGGAGAGTGGAACTATACTTATTCAGTCTGATCTTTTTTTAGACACCTTTTGAAATTTTTTCTGATGTTGAAAAGTCACACATTCCTATGAGATCCTCGATATTTTTGTATTTATGACTAATCAGTAATAAACTTATGTTTCTTATATAAAGTCTCATAGTTTCCTTAAAGACTAACAATCATATTTATGACGGGACGTATTAGATATAAGTACAAATAAAGATAATTATTCTCGTTGTACAGTAATTTTTGACATCACTCGATATTGACCTATATTGTTTGACGAAGATTCATTAATATTTCAAGAAGTTTATACTTTCAATTTAACGTGAAATTAACAAATGGAGAATTTTAAAGGATCTAGGAGATTTGGTCTGACGTTTTTCATTAGGACGACGACAACGACGATTCAGTGAAGTCAGTACTGGCTGAGACACGCTGGGGTATCTGTCGTCGGGTGGTCCGAGAGGGCAGGGACTCTAAGAGGTCCGTTCTTGTGACCTCACCCAACGGTAAAGGAAGAGGTTATGTACTTTCACTTTTCACTTTCACTTCAGTGAGTCAGCACAGTCTGAGAAGCGTTGGGGTACCTGACGTCGGGTGGTCCGAGGAGACAGGTGCCCTGAAAGGTCCGTTCTCATGACCTCACCCCACGGTAACGGAATAGGTTTTCATTAGGTCTATTTACGTTTTTTTTTTTTATGATTCCTGGTTTTAAAGAAAACTAGTGTACGACAATTTTTGATCACAATGTACAATATGCGTTGACAAAATTTATTCACTATATACTTAAGTACTCAGTCATTTAGGTAAGACTCTTATTGTAGAACCGAAAGATTTTAAACAGTCCGATAAGTGATTGTGTGGAATGATTGTCATATATTTTCGAAAACTTCTTTTGTAAATAACTTACAGTCATTCTTAACACGATTCTTCCTTCCTATGTTCTACTAGTTCTGGGTAATAATGAGAATTCATCAAATATTAGATCATCTCTCCGTTTATTTGTCTATTCTAAAGTCGAGACACCCCATTCAGGACCCCATCTCTCCATTTACGGTTTCCCATGTCGTCGTGTCTCGTCCCCGGGACTGGGTCACGTCGACTGACGGACCCTTTCTTCCTCCTTTGGACTCTCGGAATGAGCTCCCTCACTTTGGGCATCGCTCAGAAGTTCTAAATGTACAAGAGGTCACTCCTTCTCCGAGTAGACCCTTCTCCGATCTCATGATCGTTTCTGTATCTTTGGTGTCTCTCGGACGCTCTAAGTCCCTTGGTTCTCTTCGGTTTTGATTTTGATATCTGTGTCCGTTCGTTACTTCAGACTCAAGAAATGATGTGTGAAACCTAAAAAGAGACCTTCCGTTCTTTCTCGGACACTTCCAATAATTTATCTTATTCCTACCCTAATCTATACATTTCCCGAAGGGACTTTCGAGTCAACCATTTCTTAGGTGGACGTTACATCCTCTGGGGACAAGCTGGGGAACCAGGTCTTCTAGGCGACCTCTTCCCTCTCGTGGGTGAGGTCATAAGAACCCGAAGAGAACGCCGAGTCGACCATTTCTTAGGCGGACGTTACGTTCTCTAGATCTAAGTTAGGGACCCAACCCTTTTAGGGGACCTCTTCCTTTTCCGATGGGTAAAATCATAAGACCGGACCTCTTAAGGTACCTGATATGTCAGGTACCCCAGTGTTTCTCAACCTGTGCTGACCTGACTCACTTAAAGTGGAGTTTATACATTTAATCTTTCTGGTGAGATCTTTTTTGAATTTCGTCTTTTTATGTCCTCTATTTTTATTTCTAGGTTTTATTCCTAAACCTTGGTTTTCTTGTTGAAACTCTCTATGACTTTTAATTCTTACTATCCTAAAACTTTACCCGAACTTCCTCTTTTCCTACTGAAGGTCAAAAGGTTTACTTGAATGAGTCATCGACTACTACGGTAGGTGACTCTACCTTCTCTCCTCATTCCCCCTTTTTGACCCTCTCCTTTCGACCATCCAAGTCAAGTCAAAAATAGACGACTCACATATCTGGGAACACGAGGTTCCGTCGATACAGAGGACCTTCCGTCGACTTAAACGTTCTTACTTGTGTGTATGAGTAATTTTTGGTTGACTAAAATCCCGGTCTATTTTTATCGACTTTGAGGTCATGAAACCGGTGAACTACGCTTCTTTACTGAGTAACGTTTTCTGGGACTACGATCCTTTCTAACTTCCGCCCTCCTCTTCCCCTACTGTCTCCTACTCTACCAACCTACCGTAGTGGTTGAGCTACCTGTACTCAAACTTATTCGAGGTCTTCAACCACTACCTGTCCCTTCGGACCGCACGACTTCAGGTACCCCAGTGTTTCTCAGTCTGTGTTGACTTGTTAACTTGACTTTTTATCCAAACTAAGATTAGAGACGATGAATTTTCGACCAACTGGAATTATAAGAGATACGGTGTTAAAAGAATAGACATTTTACCACTGACATTGTTTGTGCTTCGTTCCTATACCATTCCTAACTTCAGTCATATGTCTTTTACGATCTACTCGTATTTTACACGTTATTTACTGTGGAGAACGATGTAGATACGGATCTCTTTTTTGAAAAAAAACTTCATTTTATCGATACTATATTCATTTAAGAGAGTAAAATAATACTTGAAAAATTTTTAAAGTCGGATAAATAGGATATAGAATTATTACGGTTCGTAAAAAAGTTTTTCGAAACTCTGTAATTAGATATGTGAGACGTTCTAAATTTCAGTAAATTTCTAAAGTAAGTTCATCCTTAGTAAAGTGGGATTACTCTCAAATAAGATACCACTACTTTCAGGTTTGTCCTTTTAAGTTTACGTAAATTCCGTACACCTACATTACCCCTTTCGAAACCTGAACCTCAGTCTTCTGACGACACTTCAGGGTTGAGACTGAACCCTGAATTATCAGGGTTCGTAGGGAAATGTGTACGTGTTCTACTTGTCTAACCGGACGTACAAGACGATTCAGATTCCTACGACTTCCTCTTCCTAAATACTACAAATGTTTTAATTTCGGTAATTCGGTACTTGGGAATTGTGTTTGAAGTGTAAAGGACACCCAATTTTCTCTGCTTGGGTGAGGACTATTGGTCTCTCGTCTCCGAAGGTAAGACTGAGACTAGTCTAGTAGTAGACGTCCCCCTCTCAAATCATGACCCCTCCCTCTTTTTCTCTCCTCTTACTCTCGTTAGAAAAGAAGAGAAATTTAGAGAAGGTAAGGATGGTGGTTAAGTCGTCGACCCAAATTCGACTTTCTGGTCTTCCAGTCAGTGAGTTATAAAGACTAAGAGTTTGGACCGACTTGTACTTGTTGTGGTTCTTGAATTAAAAAAAAATTTATGGTTTAAGGTGTCGTAATTTTATAGTGATCCTCATTTTGGATATGCTAAATGTCCCCAACTCAAAGTAAAATATTTTCCACTTCGTAGAACATATTATTGGAGTGAGATGACAATTTGGATTCTGATATAACAGAAATCGAAGTAACTTGACACGACTTAGTTTTTAAACAAGAATTCATATGTGTGTGTGTGGGATTCCATTAATTGACCCAGTAGGACCAAACGGCCCTGAGATGGCCGAAATCGAAACTTTCAAGGTTCAGTGTCCTTTGAGGACCCAGGGACCTTTTGTCCCTGTCATCCAGTTAGATCGAGTGTGCACGTGCGTACGTGTGCGTGTGTGTGTGTGTGTGTGTGTAGGAATGTGTCTTCCTGTGTTTGAAAATTCATTACGGGCCACACAGTCTTGTTTCATGTCTATCTGTCATCGGGAGAGTACTTCGTAGCGGTGATTCTACTGCAGTAGTAAGTGAGTCCATGTACCAGTGTGAATGTCTGGAGTCTACGGTGACCCTAGTTTTCTGTCCGTCACTTACCGTACTCACTGCATAGTAGTACGACTGATGGTGGGTAAAGTGATCTCGGGTACGATGATTATAAATTCAAGTTATTGGTCGTAAATTTTTTTGATGAAACTTCGGGGACGAAGGGATGACGGAAAACAGATGAAAACATTTTTGAGTCCGTAAAAAACTCCTTATTGGAGATGATAAACTACTTAAAAAATTGTCAGAAACATTAAAAAACGATTTAAAAAGGACGTTACTATGGTCCACTTTAATTTATTATTATATATTTCTGTAATCTGTTACCAGTATAGACAGATATTTAATTTTTGAGCTAATAGTACAGTAAATTTACTTTGTGATTATCTTTTGTTTGATTGAACCTTGTTGTAGATATATAGTCTTGCGTGTAATGAGACTTAAAATTTTAACTTGAGTAAAGTCTTTAGTAAAGGTCTTGGTATAATAACATTGTTTATATGACAGGAAACAACGGATTACCCTTGTATTCTAAGATTTTAGATCAGTACTAGTATGTTCGTTTATTATGTGTGTACCATTCATATGTAGAGGAGTAAACACTGTAGTGATTAACAGACACCCGTCTTGTCGACCCTACGTTGACTGCCATGACACCCTCACCCCTCACCTCCCTCTTGGAAGGTGACTGAGGGTGACGTGTGCGACTTCCTGATCATAGTGTTTCTGTGATGATTATTTAATCCTCCTTTCCGATATATTCAGGAAAGAGTAACTATTTAGACTTAAAATCTTACCAACGGTGGTTGGAGCACGTAAGGAGGGACCCGTTTCACTTTCAGCGAGTCAATACAGACTGAGAAACGCTGAGGTACCTGATATGTCAGGTACCTTAAGAGGTCCGGTCTTATGACCTCACCCGTCGGAAAGGGAAGAGGTCCCCTAGAAGGGTTGGGTCCCTAGTTTGGGCCCACAGGGCGTAACGTCCACCTAAGAAATAGTCGATTCGGTGTTCCTTCGGGACGTTTCTGGAATCGTTTTATTCCTTTAGGGAAGTCCTGACACCAACGGTAGGAGTTTCACTTGTTATCCGTACGTTCACTATACGAAGTGAAAAGTATGAAGACCGTAAGTTGGGGTGTACGTGGTAGGTTCATGGAGACCTTATTTTGGGTTATTTCCTCCACACATTTTGACAAAGCTGTTATTTTTTTGTGAAACGTGTTAAAGTTACGGGAGTAGAAAGATAGTAACAGAAATGTTCATCTGTTAGTTCCTTCTGGAGTTTTATACTATAGTAATTCGTCTTTGTCATATGTAAAGGTTTCCGTACAAAATACTAGAACTTTTTCCTAAGTTTTAAACTGATTTTTATACAAATTGTTTTTGAACGAAAAATGTTATATAGGGAAGGTCATACTAAAACTCAGCACAATGGTGTTGTAAAAAGTCATTTTGACTCTAACTTAATGCTGAATGCCTAACGAGTAAATTTAGGACCCTCAGAAGGTACACCAAAAGAATGAAGAGGACGGTGAGGGGTTCATCTTCGTCGAAGGAGGTTAATTTTTACCTGTTAGACTTTGTTTTGTTACTTTTGTTTCACCTTTTTACTTTTTCAATAGAAAATTTTAATAAACATTTTAATGATTTTGAAACTAAGTACACTATTAGACATCTGTGCAATAAAAAGTTCTTGTTTTAAAGAATCATAACAAGGGCATAGACTATCTTTACTACTGGAACTTTTAGTGTAGTATCATTATGACTCTATTCATTTGTCGATGAATCCGTAAGACGTCTATTTGTTTTCATAGACTCCTGTTGAAGTCTCTGGGTCCCACCTCATTTGTGGGTCACACGATAAAACGACTCTCTCCAGACAGTAATTCGTTAACTGCCTAATTTTTAATTTTCAGACACAAAACACAATCAACGAGTCAACATAGGTTGAGAAACTCTGGGGTACTTGACAGCGGACGGTCCGAGGAGACAGGCACCCTAAGAGGTTCGTTATTATGACCTCACCCAACGGTAAAGGAAGAGGTTTTCAGACGTAATTGGTAAGTAAAAGTTTTCTTATATTATAACTTTTTTATATTACGCATAAAATTATACTGTCGAGATATGATGTCCTTTTAAACAGAATTAACGGTCTACTAGTTTAAGACGAGATTTTTTATATTGCACTATTTTACGTACGTGTTCAAAAATTTTTCTTACTTTTATTCTGATAGTACTATTTTTCCACCATGTCTTTATATATTCTTCCTTTTGACCAGTCATTTGATGAGTTTTTTACAAGTAGAAATGAACTATATTATGTAATTTTTGAAAGGTCCGTTTGATTTCAGATTTATATGAGATTCTTTTTGTTCGTATATATAAAATTTAAGGGTATATCTCTTCTGAATATATTATCTTCGTTACCTTATATTGTGTTTTTTTCGGTTTGTGGGGGAACTCAAGGGGGGGCGTGTGTGTGTCAGTGTTAATTTTCTATGTACTTTTATATTTTTCATAGAGACGTTTATAGTTTGTATTATTCGATTACAGGAACTGTATTATTTCTCGAGAATGTTAGATTTGTCTTTTCGTACACGTGAGGATGTCTTTTTACCAGTTAGTGTTGTTTTGTTACAAGTTCGAGTGATTAGATACTTTACATGAAATTTAATCATTACTATGTAAAGATCGGGAAGTATCAGATTAAGATTTTATTTTAATTTTCTTATACTCAAATATTTTTCTAGAGATATTTTTTCACAAGTAATGTCCGTATTTGTGTCTATATTTAATAATTTGAATGTAAAGTTCCTTATAAATCTCTGTAGTTTTCAAAAGTTTCTATAGTAAATTCACCTTTTATTTATAAGGTCAGACGTCTTTGTTATACAAGGGTTGAGTGAAATGTCTTGTAAGTTGTATAACCTCCCCAAAATGAACCAAAATTCATAAGGGATGATGTTGATCTCTCTGCACCAAAATCAAAGAAAAGAAAAAACGGGACGTCATGTCAGAAATTATTTGGTCAATGAAAGAAATAATCTTGTATTCTACAAAATTTTACATGTAACAAAATGTATATGTGTTTGTGTCTCTGTGTTTCTAAGAAAAGATTTTAAAAGAGATTAAATTTAAAAATTTAAAAATCTTCAGTATTTTACCCTTACCGTTGAATATACATTCATAACACTGTCAGAGTCATTCTTTGACTAATGTTTATGAGGTTTTGGTCTTTCCACGGTAAAAATTTCTTTTCGTGATAAAATTTCCCGTAAATTCCACCCCTACTCCTTCGCATCTATAATTGTATGACTTTCCACAATATCATATGTAGACTTAAATCCTTCTATCCATCCGTCCCTCAAGATCTAAATTTCTGCAGTGAGAAACACAACCTCCACTGGGACTCTTTACCACTACACTTTTTCGGGTCGAAAAAGGAAAAGTGGAGCGTAGAAGCAGAAAGAAGAGGGTGAGAGGGGGTAGAGGAATGTCTGGGAGCGTAGTGTAGACCAAAAGGGAGGGACAGGACGAAGAACGACTAGAGACCGAACGAGGAGGGTAGGTTCGCCTGGAGGACTAGGAACCGGGGTAGTGAGACCGGGTGGGAACGGAACCTATTCCACGTGTTGAATCCTTTACACCGGTGATCAGGTTGGCTACAATTTGACGATTCTAAGATGTGGACAGTCGTAGTACTCGGGAAGGAGAGAGAACGTCCTTCTTTGACACTACCTAATAAAGGAAATGTCGATAAAAGAGGGACGATGGACCTGTTATTTAATCGGTTCGTGAGAGAATTTCCCCCTTAGACTACAAGGAAAAGTAGATTATCTACCCATTCTACTTACCGTTTTTATGACATGGTCTCATAGTTCCCTTCTTTGTGATTTAAGTCGATACATTTTTGTTTTGGTTTTGAAAAATAAAGACTTATCTCTTTTTGTCGGGCGTTTTATTTTTCTATGTTGTCTAATACTTTTTATAGAAGTTATTTATGATATTTCTACTGAAATTTTTGTTTTTATAACGATTCTGTTCCAAATTCCTTGATAATTTACTGATTCGTTTCTATACTTTTTAGTAATAAATTTTACATTCATTATTTATTTATAAACTTTTTCATAAGTGAAAGTGTCAACGGTTTTATACGTTTGAATTCGTTGTTCATATGTCAAACCTAAGGATATGTATAGAAGTTATTGATTGGTAAAATTTATAATTATGAGTCACAGTCTTTCCTATGTCACTTTTACCACAGGAGTAAGTTGACGGTGACTATTACGGTTCAAAAGATTATAAAAATCTTTCGGCAGACAGTGACGTAAAATTTTATACAGATTTGAGAAAATGGGTTACATAGTCGAAAGGATCCCTCATTTGATAAAGGAAGGTTTTCACTGTTCCATAAGTGATGTCACCGTAAGTACTATTTTTTTTACTCTACATCAAAGTAGAAACGTCCGTAGTTAATTTGTTTAATACCAGTTATTTAAATTATATTTACGTTTTGGGGTTTCACGTTAATATTTATACTGTACTTTTCGTTTTTTATGACTAATATATCATTCATTTTTTTTAGCCTTGTGTTTTAAAATCGATACGATTATGATTACATTTAAATCACACATAAACCCATAACCGATTTTCCTTTGTAATTTTTATATGTATAAAACTATTTCTTAATACAGAAACAGAAGTGTATAAAACTAATAACAAATAAAATAACGGACAAACGTTATTTAATATAAAAAAAAGGTGGTATTATCTCCTTCTGTCTTATTCATTTTGGTTTACTACGATTTTACTAAAGGGTTTAGTCGCTTGTTACTTACCCTTAAAAGGTTCATCATCTGAGATAGAAGTTTACTTGAGACACAGAAAGAGATCCTTTATTTAAAGTTTTAGTCTCATTAAAGAAATTCCGTTCATAAGAAATAGGATAAATAATCACAGTAGATGTCGTGGATAGAGTCACAGACCATTCGTAATACACCAATTGTTTATAACTGACTGACTTACTGTTTTAATTACCTACTTTAGTATGTATTACATAAACCGTTACGTTTGTTTTTCACATTTGTCGGTATATAGAATTAAAACTTTTAAGATAGAGTTTATACACCGATAAAATTCTTTTTACGACACGAAAAGTCCATCTTATAACATTGAAAAGTTTTTTAAATTATAACTTTAATCGAGTGGTCCATAAAAGGAAAAACGGACTGTGTCATGGACCACCTGATTAGAGTTATAATTTAAAAGCCGAAGGGACCACCGAGTCTACCATTTCTTAGACGCTGGTTGCGTCCTCTGGACCCAAACTAGGGACACAAGCCTTCTAGGGGACTTCCTTTACCGTTAGGTGAGGTCATAAGAACGGACCTTTTAAGGTACCACTCTCCTCGGACCGTCCGATGTCAGGTGTCCCAGCGTTTCTCATTCGGTGTTGACTCGTTGACTCGTGTGTATGTGTTATTTTATGAATAATATTCTGTTGATAATATTAGTTTACATCGGATAATAAATAAATATTGTATCATACAGTAAAATCAAAGGATTTCAACGACAATATCTCATGATTCTAATCCACCGAACTTGTTGTCTTTAGATAAGAGAGTATCAAGACTGTCATGCTCCAGGATTTAATTGTGTGACCTTCTAAGTACGGTAGAGACCTCCGAGATCTTTCCTTAGTAAGAAACAGAGAAGGATTAAAGACCACAAACGGTCATTAGGAATCGTAGGGGACGGAACATCTACGTAGAATCACACCGGTAGTGTGTTATAAGAGGACGGATAGAGAGATTTCTTGAAGAAGACATACACGCAGAGAGATAGGTTTAAAGGGATAAGAATGTCCATGTGGTCGGTGACCTGATCTTGGGTGAGATTAGACCAGTTTAGAGTAAAATTGAGCTAATGTAGATGTTTCTGGGATAAAGGTTCATTCCATCGTAAGGATTCATTCCCCCAATCTTGAATTTGGATAGGAAACCCTTTTTGTTAAGTTGGGTTTTGTGTACATGTTACTAGTGTGATTTTATTGTAATTCTACACTAGTTCCAAATTTACATCTTCTAACTTCCGTCCTCCTCTTCCCCTAGTGTTTCCTATTATACAAACCTACCGTAGTGTTTGAGCTACCTGTACTCAAACTCGTTCGGGGTCCTTAACCACTACCTGTCCCTTCGGACCGCAAGACGTCAAGTATCCAGAGTTTCTCAGCTTATGTTGACTCGTTAAATTGACTTTTGTATCGTAAAGGTCTTTTCTATGTGTTCTTAATTTAATTCCTATAGCTAGTGATCCTTTCTTGACTAGTATAAGATCTTCCTGGTGGTAGAGACCCGTGACCACGATTGAGTTCACTTTAATTTGTAATTCTGTCGGTCTTTTGACAACTTCCCATTCTCTTATTTCGTTTCTGATCGGAAAAAGACAATTGGTGACGAAGTCTTAGATGAATTACAAGGTCAACCCCAATAAACGTAGTTACAAGGTACAATGTTGTATTATGAAACGAAATATAAAGGAATTTTAACTCTAACAATGAATCAAATTGACAAAATGTCATTGTACTTAAATAAAGAAACGGTTTGTGAGATTTCATGATTTTATAATACTCGGGTCACTAAAATATACTGACCTGGTTCATTTTGATGGACCCGATTAACGTCTGTGTCATAATAAAATGTAGTATTAAAACGTTACCAACAATACGATTCAGGAAATTGTAAATCATAAGTGTTTATATACTCTTTTTCTGTTCTTGTAAGAAATTTAGTTTATTCTCTTCATAATGGAGTATTATTTCTATATTTTAATTCCTTATTGTCATTGGAGTACGACAAAATACTCCGTTATTAAATCAAGGTTCGAGATAAAGTTCCAGTAAGAGGGGTTTTACCATTTAAAGCTTGTCTTTAGTGTCGCTGGAATGAGTAAGATATAATCTAATAAAGAAGAGTTGAATCCAAAAGTTGTATGTCTTTTAACTAGTATAGGAAAAGAACTTGAGACGGGATCTGTATTCCACCTTTGAGGACAGGGTACCTTTTAGTCTTATTTTTTTAGTAGTTTAGTAGATTAAATTTGTATATTACTCTAATATACAGTTTATAATTTTTGTAGAGAGTCTTTGCCGTACTCTATGAATCTGAATCTTTACCGTGTCTTTCCTGTGACACGAAAGTTCTTTTTCTTCTACGACTTTCTTCATCCTTCTCGAACACCTCAGACACACTACATTGGGATTAGGAGACAGAAAGATTCGTTTGGTGGTTATTTTTGATCTGATAGGTCCGTACGAAAGGGAACGCCCCCACACACACACACGCACACAAACACACACACACACAAACGAGTCAGTACAGGCTGAGAAGCTCTGGGGTACCTGACATCGGGTAGTCCGAGGAGACAAGTACCTTAAGAAGTCCGTCCTTATAACCTCACCCAACGGTAAATAAGGAGGTCCCCTAGAAGGACTGGGTCCCTATCTTGGACTCAGAGTAGTTAGTGGAAGTAACGTCCGTCTAAGAAATGGTGAGCGTGGTTGACCCTTCGGGAATGAGACCGATTTCCGTTTACACTTCCCACTTCCCCACGAGGGACAAAGTCTCGACCGTACCTTGATTCTGTCTTCGACGTCCGCCATCCCACCCCCCCGATAAGACGACCTGATATATATGTCTACCGTTCCGGAGGGTAACTAGTAATTTCGAATTGTGGACAGTGACTGAGGAACAGTGAGGAGAGGTGTAAGTTATTTACTGAATCGTTATGGAGTACCTCAAGTAAGTTTAGGAAGGTACAAAGAGAGGAGTGTCTATGATATCATCAAGTTCGGTAGTGGAAGGGATGTAACTTCGTCGTCGAAGGATTCCCGGGAGGTAGGACGATGGACTTGGAGTAAAAAGTGCCGTATCAGTCTCACTATCGAAATTTTATTTCTAGACTAATACAAGAGAAGTTTAACAGGTCTCGAAACAGGGAAGAAACCCTATTTGGTAAGAAAGTAACCACGATGACGTTGAGACCGTCATGGAGTGAGACGGTTTTACTGGGTACTGTCCACTGGTCTTCAGTCGACGAAAACAAGGGACCCCGGTACCTGGTTTCATCTTTAAATCCCTCTCGAGGTAGAAGGAAGAGGGACGCCAGGTCCGAAATAAGGTGTCAGGAACCGTAGGGAAGTAGGATAGTGATGGTAGTGTGACGAGACGCCGGTTTCGAACCCTTGAGGTGGTCCTCAGAGGATACTCCCACGTACGCGTCATCTCCGATACAAACGAAGGACGACGTCACGTTTCCTTTTTCTTCTTCCTTTCTCTGATGTAAGGGGGTGGGTAGAAGGTTTGCGGATCATACGTACGGATAAACGATTTAACGAGTCAGTACAGGTCGACAAAAACGCTGGGATAGTTGATATCGGGTGGTCCGAGGAGACAGGTACTCTAAGAGGTTCTTATGACCTCACCCAACGGTACGGGAAGAGATCCCATAGAATGGGTGAAGAGAACGTAATCGTTCGTCCAAGAAATGGTGATCACGGTGGACCCTTCGGGTTTACAGATCATGTAAGAATTCCATTCTATATTTCTAACGTGGGGTGGGTTTGAGAACAAGATCGAGGACACTTCTAAGACGTCACTTCTACCTTCACACACCTATCAAGACAGGTATTGGAGACCGTGTGGGGGTAAGATGAGATCCACCCCCGAAATCTCCTAAATAATGTGTACTTTTCAGAAGACCTGGTTCCGTTCCACAGACCGTAAGGTAATATAAGATAGTAAATCTTGTCGATTAGATAACAAACTGAACGTCTAATAGTTTAACGTTTACTTAAAAGTTTTTGTAAACACATATTTTAATTCCAAACGAACGTACTCCCATGAATAGTGGATAACAACAACAAATCAGAGATTCACCACAGGCTACGAAAACGTTGGGGTACCTGACAAAGGACAGTCCAAGGAGACAGGTACCCTAAAGGGTCCGTTCTTATGACCTCACCCAACGGTAAAGGAGGAGGTCCCCTAGAAGGTCCCTAACTTGGGTGCTCAGGATGTAACTTCTGTCTAAGAAATGACGACTCGGTGGTCCCTTGGGGTATATGTAGAGACTTTTGGTGTGAACTGGACATAAGTAGAATATTGTGTAATTCAGAGGGTCCTGGAAGGATCACTGTAGTTTAATGAAGTCAGATTACTGAACAGTGATAGGGAAGGTTACCGAATCCTACATCCGGGCTCTTTCATGGTCCGATGAGGAGGTAGTCACCGTTTTAGAGATCGTATATTTTGAACCCTCGAAAAATAACGGTACTCATTTTTCGATTAGACGATCCCTCTCTGTCTTTCCTCGACTGGGTCTTTCTCTTCGTTTTCGCCCTCTGCCGTTCTTTCAGGACCGTCTTAAGTTCAGGGACCTAGGACAATGAGAACTTTGGAGTGACAGAGACACGAGAAGGACGAGGTAGCAACGAGTCACGAAGCAACCTAAGGTACTCGTTAGGAGTATTAGAGGTTAATTTAAGAGAGGAAATGATTCTCTAACAGAGTGTATTTTGACGTTAACATATCCTCCAGATTGTTCAAAATAAGGGTGACGTAAGGACTCAATAATATCGACCCTAGTTGACAGTTCTTACTGTGACGGAAATGTAGGAGACGTGGTTCAAGGGGAGTAACGGGAGGTTTAAAGTAATTACCCAGAGACTTCGATCCAGTCCGTGACCGAGCAAGGTCGACGAGTCCTTCGTACGGTCTCTCCCTTCGGTTGTCGTGTTTCTTGTGGATCGAGGTTAAGATACCGGTTGACAAGTCTTTCCATTCTACCTGTAAGACACTGGTACGTGTACTGAGAACAGGGACGAACATGTTTTCCTTTTGTCTTTTCCACAGGTTATTTGTCTAGTTCCACTTGTCATTACAGACTGAAGTTAGAGGAATTTACTTCAGTTCGATTTTTCATCTACGACTCGATAAAAACTTGACAAATGTTCTATCCCGTACCTAAAACGTTTTACCAGGTAAATTGTGTTTTACAAATTTTTATTACTCCAATTAAAGAGTACGATTTTTTACTATTGTTCGGTTTAAAGTACTATTAATACGAAAGGGTCGACCGTGATCACCATTTCTTGCGGTGACGGTTACGTCCTCTACGTTCTCTGTGCCCAAGTTAGGGACCCATTCCTTCTATGGGACCTCCTCCTGTATCATTGGGTGAAGTCATACGAACGGACCTCTTAGGGTACCTGTCTCCTCGGATCGTCCGGTATCAAGAATCCCTATGTGTCTCGTCTGTGCTGACTTCGCTGACTCGTCCGTGTGTACGTAGACCCAGGAATCACTATATGTCTAAGTAAACTATCGTCGGTAGAGGGACTTTAATATTTAATGGTAGTGAACTAAAAACTGTCATTCCCGGTCGGCTCTAATATAAAACAAACACAAACGATTAACAACTACCAACCGATCAGTTGAGTCTTTTGTGTCTACATTAACTTTGGTCGATCAGAGTGTCTTTGTAGAGCTTCTTAAGACGCGAACCGTTGAAGATAACGTGGATGTACAAGACATTGGGAGAAAGGAAGAGTACGTGGGGAGCAACAAGAAGGGTAAGATGTGAAAGTGTCTGACACCTCGAGATACGAAAATGACATTATCAAGTGACTTGATACATCGGACGGTCTTTTCTTGATAAACTCGGAAAGACTTATTTGATAGACGAGAAGAGAGGAGAACTCTGGGATCTTCAGATTTTTTACAGAGAGACCTCCTTTGTCTTTACGTCACTGAGGATCATTTCTGAATCCCCGAAGGGTCCACCGAGTGACGTATTTGTTAGGTGAACGTTTCGTCCTCTCCGTCCAAACGACGGACCCAACCTTTCTAGGGGACCTCCTCCCGTACTGTTGGGTGAGGTCATAAGAACGGACCTCTTAGGGTACCTGTCTCCTGGGACATGTCAAGTACTTCGACATTTTCTGATTTGTTGTTGTAGTTGTTTCATTTCTGAAATCCTTCTTTTGTTCAGATATACACTCAGCAACGAAAGGATGACCTATTGATACCGGAACTCTAGCAAGTATTTATGGAAACTTATAGTAGGAGAAGTAGGTAGTGTATCCTTGTTATTATTATGGATATAATATAAAACAATCCTAATTTATTTTAGTGTATAAAGTTTTTACATTCGGTAAATGATTACTGTCTGACCTTCTTTTACAGACGAAAAAATAAGTAAGAAGTATATTAATTAATGTTATAAAACAAAAAAGATATGTCATCTTAACATGAATACACTAAAGGTACTTTTATTAAAAATTGAGACAAGTTGATTCTTATAATATGATTAGTCAATAAAAGTCCTTGACGTAATTGATAGATATATATCCGTCAATCATCGGGTTCAGTGGTCAGAACCTGGTTAAAAGACTTGAGTGTGATCTAACATTATTACTTGTTAAAGACTGTAAAACTAAATGGATAAAACTCAAACGGTAAGATGTTTGGTTTCTTCAACACCAACCAAAGAAATCGTGACTCTGACTACAAATGTCATTGTCTTAATATCTACTCATGTACTTTCTCTTGTGTAAAAGTCTTTTCTTTCGTACTCGTTCCTTACCGTAAGTTACAATTGTGTTATGACTCTTCAAGACTTAACCGTTTTCGTCCTCATTTCACGATTTATGATCACTTATGTATGTGAAAAAATAATGACGAAACTATGGAAACTTTGTGTTTTTTTACTTACCATTTATACTATATTAACATTGTTATGTAGATGGAGGTTAAATACTTTTTATCCCTGGTCACTGACCTCAATTCCCCGTCCGTTGAACTTCCGACAACACTATTAGATTTATTCTTTAGTCCTCTTGGACCTGACTGTTACTGCTGACTTTCTTCGGATCTCTTTTCTACATATACACCCTAATGTACTTTCTGTTTAGAAATATTCCGTTTGCGTTGACTATACATTGGTCATTCTGTTTGTATTAATAGTCCACAGTGTGGACCTAAGACGTCTTTGACCTCTATACTTTTTCAACCCGTCTTTTAAAAAAGACGAGACAAACGTATATTGACAAAACGACTGGAATACGAGTAAATATTTCTACCCGTCTTTTGTTGTCGTTCTCCATTGTGTCCTTCCTTCTTCAGACTCTTCAAGCAGAGAAAATGACTTCCTTTCGATCCTGTTGAGTAGGACAGTAGATTGAGTTGTTCCTTCAGACAGTCCACTTTCTCGGAAACCCTTCTCTCATTCTCTTTTATTAACTCTATTTAGTTTGGAGTCGGAGTGTGTTTACATTAAGATTTATCAGTGACGTAGCGATCGTACCTTTGGCGTTAGGTTTTATAATTTTAGTTCTAACTCGGTCTCTAAACTTAAGGGATCCGAGGTCCCTTCGTTTACTTTTTGACTAGGTGTCCCGTATTTCCTAAGACTTTATTTTTAAGTAGTTTTCACTATTCGATGTGGTCCTTTGTTTTGTGGTGTCTCTTTTATCTACGTTGTTGTCCTCTAAACCTTGGGGTTTTAAACTCTAATTACTATTAGCCTTTCTAGAGTATGTATATCATTCATACGAATTTTATTAATTTCTTCTTTATCTTTGTTTTAACTTCCTGGGTGTTTAGCGTTTTTTATTTGTGTGTTTAAACCTTTTCTTGGAATTTTCACAAAAATTTTTATATAGGTAACTTTAAAGTTTACTCTTTACTTACTTTATTTGTCGACTAATCTAAGTCGATCCCTTTGTTAAACATTTCATCTTCTATTTTGAGCTCTTTATGGGGTGGGGGTATTTTCTTTCTTTCTTTTTGTTTTTGTTATCGTCGTTGTGTTTGGATAGAAAAGGCGATGTCAAAAGACAGAATTGGTTGAAGTTTCTTTACCTCCACACTGTGGACTTTTAGTACAAAAAATAAAACGCTCATCCCCTAGGTTATATATTGTTTCATTTATACTCTATATTTTATATCGTCATTTAAACTGAAGGGATTTATGTTCAAAGTACGATCTTGACACAGATATCTCTTATTGTCAATTCTTAAATTAATTTACATTACGAGAAATGGAAGGATTTTAAACCCTGTGCATTTCTCTTAAAATAAATGGGTCTAAAAAATTAACTCCGTAGGTTCTTTCCAAAAAAGGGTTCTTTCAAACTTATAGAAGAAAAGAGGGTTTAAAGGGATGTCGTAGTCTCATATTTTCGTAGGTGACTGAAACATTGACGTAATTGTTTTCTTAGTGTAAATGTTTTAGACGGTAAATCGTAGATCATTAGGTTTCTTAAAGGATTTCCAGTTTCGACTTTCTTAAGTCTTTTATTAGAGTTTATTTAAAATACAACGTCAAGTTAAGGTACGAAACGAAGGGATTTCATACTGAAATTTCCGTTTGAATCTCTCTGTCTCTGATACTTACTTTAAGTATCGTAGAATGAAGAAACAGAACCCTAGTATTCCCCATATCTTCTTCATTCCCCCCAAATAATTTTCTGACTAGTATACTCAAACATCTGTGTTATGAACTTCGAAGAATCTAAGTCACTTATCTTGGTAGATGAAGAGGAGAAAGGTAAGAAGAAATGGATAATCAGAATTTTTAGATGAAAAGTCTTGAAGATGAGACCAGACGAGTGTCTCGTCTTTAACTTAGGACGAAAATATGCACACCGTCTATGTATCTATAATCTATAATTCTTTATGGAATTATAAGAATTCTATGATCTCATTCATAGAATATATGATCTATAATTTTTCACGTTAATAAATACAGTGGGGATTTATAAAAAAGGAGTTCAATTCATGGGGATCAATTATACTGGTGTAGAAATTATTCTGTCAGGAACAAAGGATTATCCTTAATTCTCCCTTAAGTCAGTCGGTGTTTTCGTATTGACGGATTCTTTACGTAATTTACCTTCCACCTATACTTTATCCAGTCACATGTAGTAATAAAAGTTTGGTAAGTTAATGTTCAACTGTAATTTAATTATAGTTAGTCATACTACACACACACGAGTCAACGAGTTAACGCATGTTGAGAAATACTGGAATACCTGACATCTGGTGGTCCGAAGGGACAGGTTCCTTAAAAGGTCCGTTCTTATGACCTCGTCAACGGTGAAGGAGGAGGTCTCTAGAAGGGCTGGGTCCCTAGTTTGGGTACAGAGAATGTAGAGGACGTGACCGTCCGTCTGAGAAATGGTGATCACGATGGACCCTTCCGGGGTCCAGTAGTACTTACATATAGTTTATAGTGTAAGTATGGGTCGGGGCGTGGGGGGTTTTTTTCCCTTTCTTTAGGTTTATCTACTTTACCTTTAATCATTGTTATTTAAAAGTTTCGATATTCTTACGAGGAAACTCTTTCTGGGCTCCCCAAAACAAACAAACGACCAAGTAAATTGTGACTTAATAAAGAAATCTTTTTAAATTTTTCTTTTTTTTTCTGATTAGAAATTTGACGTCCTTTCAAAGGAAGCAAATCCAGAACCGGTACGGACCCAGACAAGTCAGGGGTCCCGAGGTTCCCGAGAACCCGGAGTCCTGATGGAACCATTTCTTGTACCCTTTTCGACCACTCGGTATTTCGACCTCGGTTCAGACTCAGGATTCAGAGTCCTGACGTTCTTTTCCTGTTCTTTTGTTTGGTTGGTTTTTACACAACTCGTTTGTGAGACCTCTTCTCCACCTCCCATCTACCGTCGGGATATAAGGAACCTAAGAGACAACGTCACACGACACGACCCCCTTTTACGTTATGCGACGACTACACTTCGATGGACACCACAATCGATAAGGTAGTTCTTCACTCCAGACTGAGTCTCTTTATGATAAACGAAAAATTTATACTGAGAATTTCGTACCTCTTTTTTTTTACTTCGTCCACTTCGTTCAAACCCTTTTGTGACCAATTTGATCAATTCTTTTTCTAGTGTTACTTTTTCTTAAATTTTATACTTTGAACTTTGAGTCCTTCTAGTCTCTCCTCGTCTTATTGGCCGGGGGAGAACTAATTTCATTTATATTTCTATGACAACAATCTCTACACCTGCGACCAGGAAAGACATGAAAACTCTCCACCACACCAAAGAGGACCAACAATGAGACAAGGTATAGATGGACCCCGAAGTCGGTTCAAGAACGACTTTGTGAGTTTGAGATAATCCAGGACTTCTTCGATTAACTCAACGATACGTCACAGATAAGAAGTCCGAGAATATCTGAGACGACACCGGACTTATTTCTATTAAGTTGAATCGAAAATTACAGAATTAGAAAAGAAAAAAAAAAAGGTACAAGTACTTTTTCTTTTTTTATGTTACTCAAAAAAAAATTCTTTTATAGATACTATATATTTAAGTTTAATAAATATCAGGGATGTAATTCTGATATAGAACGTTTTGTCGAAGGACATATTACATACTTACTTACTCGTTTATTCATTGATCACTTTGTGAGAATTCCGTGTACAGTTCTTTATTTATTCAAATTAAAGTACTTCAAAGTCTGACTTAGTCCGTTTGTCTTAGTATCTAAAGGTACAGACGGTACTGAGTCACATATCGAAACCCTTTTGGAACATTAAAGAGGTATGAAGTCAAAGAGTGGGATATTTTCCTCATATACCGAACTTTAAATTAAGGGAGTGTCGTCACACTCAAAAGTAAGTTGTAAATATTTTCTGAAAAATTGAAGGGACTAATTATCCGTTTTATGACACCATCGACATATTAGCTGAAAGGTTTTACATATTTCCATTGACCAGTTTAGACTACATTTTATTATGAACTCAACTCTTTATTTATAGTCAGTATAAATATTGAAACGGTAAGGTAAAAGATTCATTATTTTTAATGAAGATTGTCTTTTCCATAGTTTAATTATAAGTTCCGTCAACTTCACAATAGTAGTGTCCGAATGGATGTAAACCCTCTTCCCCTCAACAAAACAAAAAGGTCTGACAGGGCGCACAAATATACCATTTCAGTCCTTACAACCCGTACCAAAACTTCCGGAGATCGCATAAGCAACCAAAGACCGTAAGATTACGTGAGATGAGAATATTGGTATTTTCATGAGAACTCACGAAGACCTTTATATATTGTTTAGGAATTAGTTAAATTCTCACAAAATTGACGTATGTACTTTAAAGAACCCTCCTTTTACAATCGATAAGATGTGTGTATATCATGAATTCAATCGTTCTCTCAAGAAAGAGTTTCCGTGTCTCGTCAAAGGGGTATCATTATATTAAAAGTCAAAATACACGGATTCAGGATAACTTAGGGAATTTTATTGTCCTTTAAGACGTCCTTTTTTTTTGAGTGTTTTTAACTATCGTTATAAATAGGTTGTGACCCTCCTTAGTCAATTGATAATAAGACTCAACCTAATGAGAGAATTCCATGATCTATGGTAATTTCCAATCGGTCTGAGAATTAATTGGTCTTTAATATTCTGACTTATAAGACCTATATCTTGAAAGATGTGTATTCTGAAAGTGTCCTTTTCGTTGACTGATTGTTTGAAGTGAAATTTGAAGTCCACAGTATTATTAAATCAATCCTGAACTTATCGTTAAAAGACTTAAAACTACGAAAGTTGAAATTAAAAGTATAATCTAACACTGTAAAGTGTCTAAATGTTTAGTTTTATAGCTATTCTATGTCGACTATCAAACTGTGTACCATTATAAATTATTATGTAAGTTATACCTCACTAAAGTAAATAGTATTATGTTACAGATTCGGAAAGTAGATGTACAAATTTACGAGATCAGTATATACATTCCACGAATGTTGACACGGACCGTGTATCGACCGAGAATTGTTTTACTTTTATATGGTACGGAGTATTCAAGAGTTGTTATTGTCTCGAAGAGACTTGTTAAGAATATTTATAAAATACCACGATTCATTTTTGTACAGTACTTATAATATGTGTCTCTCAAAAAAGGAGGATGGTTCACCAAATTCTTGATACTTATGTATATAATTATTAGTAAGTACATTCCTTACCTTTTTCTTTACCGTTGGGTATGGCCATAAGGACAGACCTCTTAGGGTACCTGTCTCCTCGGACCGTCCGATGTCAGATACCCCAACGTTCTAGCCTGTGTTGACTCGTTGATTCGTACGCACACGTGCATTCCTCATCACTGGTGGGAATTCGTTCTATAATTGATGTATATTGTATCTAAACAATGTATACACCAATTATCTTATAACGAGAATAGTCACTTAAGAAGGTAAATCACACACTCAGAGTTCCTTAAATGACGATATTCGGTAGAATAATTGGTTTCGTGTTTATGTTGTAAGTTGAATCGTATATTATAACGGAAACAGAAATACTCTTTCTACAGGAGTATTCCTATGTACCAAAATACTGGGAGAAATATAAGACCGTGGTAAATACGTTTCGCGTGTACGAGAAAGTAGATAATTGGGATGTAGACTTCAAAATAGATACCCTTAAACCCCGTCTATATGTTTTGCTATGTATTCGAGGTACTGACGTTGTGAAGTATTATCATTTTTAGAAGTTCGTTGGATTTTTATATAGTTCTTCTCTAATTAATTTCATCTTTTGTATAAGTATGTAATTTGTCTTCATCGGGTTTGGTGTACGTGAATATAGTTTTTGATAAGTTTTATGTCGTTTAGTTTCCGTTCAAAATTCTGTTGGTTATTAGATAAAACCGAATTTTTACATTTTATTTTTATTTCGTGTTGGGGTATATGACGAATGTAAAGGTTCACATATCTTTTTTTACGGGTTTTCCTTCATATGGTTACATGTTGGTGAACAGGAGTAAACACCCCACACCTTCTCTATGTATTTCACTCCCTGTGGGTTAAAAACACAATTTATATAGACAATAAAAAAATCCAATAATTTCATGTCAACTAAACGTTATGACACAATCAAAGTCCATGTCTCGTTTCACTAAACCTCTATATATTTAAATACGTATATATCTATATGAAAAGTCTACGAAAAGAAAGTATCAAATAATATTCTATAATTATATCAAAGGACACGATGTGACATTTAGGAAAAACAAGTAGATCGAATATATTTATATGGACATAAAATTTTGAAAAATCATTTCATATTGTAAGTGTGTCATTTTATACGTTTAGTTTTCATCTGTTGGTTAATTCATAAATAATGGAGTTGTGGGTGTGGAGTGGTAGTTACTCTAGCTCTATTTCCCGAAATAGTCGTAAAGTCTTCAGAGAGAGGAGCGGATAAGGTCAGTCTGGGGAGTGTCCTGGAGGATAACATAGACAAAATTGTAGTTATATGTACTATTGAAAAAAAAAAAAATTTCTAACTAATTTTTTAGAACGAAGTCGTCCCAATTGTCGGGAAAAAAATTATAATTTATATGAGTCGTTAAATAAAATTCTTTAATTAAGTTATATATACACAATATACGTACATATACATACATATATATATATATATGTTCGTAAAAGTCACAGAAAGACCATATTTGAGTCAATAAGGAATGTTGTAAGGTACTCCGTTCATGATAATAATGAGGGACAACTGTGTACGATGTTGAGACCGATTTCGTCCTGTCATTTATTGAAGAGGTTCCCATGTGACGACTACTTACCGTCCTTCCGGGCCTTCCTATGTATGTTTCCGTCAGACTAAGGTCATAAACGTTGAGGAACAACTTGAGTTTCTTTCCTTTTCCGTCGTTCAACATCTCAACCCTCGTGATCCCAAAGAGGTCGTGTCCTAAGAGAAAAATCGAAGGAAAACTTATTTAGTGAATTGTAGAGATTAAGTCCTAAGTAGACGTTTTACCTCTCAATCCGATTTAAGGAGAGGACTAGGATAAGAGACTATTTAATACACTGGATGTTTTTATGGTTCGTTTATCCGAAGTAGTGTCACATCGTGTTAGTGTATGAGCCAAGTCTTTACTGAGTATGCTCCTTTATTTTGGTGTTAAAGACTTTGATAACCTTTGTTAGTAAAATTAAATTACAATAAAAACCTGGGTCTTCCGAAAGAAAGAAGGGGATTTATTCGTTTGACCACCAAAACTTCCCAGAACGAGTAGAAAAACACCTTTTACGGACTTTTGTTTGGTGATCTTTGATTTGTCTTTAAAAAGAAGGATTTAATACGGACTTTTGTCTGACTTAAAGAGAGTGGTTTACCGGTGTATATGAAAATTGTCTATGGAGATCCTAAAAACCAGCGGTATAAGACTTTGTAACTGTATTTGTGTTCTGCATGAAGGAGAGCCTATTTTAGGTATTAAGACTCCCGATTTTTGAGAAGTTTTATTGTACTTTACATAGAGGTGTCTTTAGTTGGGTCCTGCGGTTTCACAAAGATTTCTTTTGACCTTCATTCTTTTGATATTTGGAGGTGATCTTAGACGGCAAAATTAAAGTCAAACAAGTTTTATGGTCAAGTACACCGGTATAGAAAAGGAGACGATCCTTCGGGACCGATAGTCATTGTGAAACCATGTTCATTTCGAAAGTTATTCAATCTTATTTTATATTGGTTACTTGATCGAAGGTACTAGTGTATGTTTTTTTCTTAATCGAAGGTTTGATATTTGTCCTAGGTAAGAAACATCAGACAAACCGAAACCTACATGTAGGAAACTTCTGTACATCCGTTGTCCCATTGATCACTTAAAGGTAGTCATAGGGTCCGTAACCCCGATGTCTTGCTCTTTCTATTTCAAAACGGGGACCCACGTAAGTCTTAGAGAGATTTTCTGTCTGAGTGTATTTTCATCAGGGTCGTGTCACACGGGAATATGATTATCGGGTGTATTCCACGATACCATAATGTCTCTCTTTTCTTAAGGAAGACGGACTCGAAACCCTTCCGAAGGGTCTCCTCCACGGTAAACTCGATTCGGAACTTTCTACTCATCTAAAAAAAACAGGTCCATGCGTCGTTTTGTATTCTCCGTTCATCCAATTCCCTCGACCCCGTCACCTCCTGTCACCACCGGTCTTATATGGACTCTCTCTTTTCCTTTACGGATTAACATGAAATACGGTATCTCGTAAGTATTTTATCCATTCAGAGTGTAAACATAGGTGACATGTTTCTTTAGTTGGACTCTTTCGTTTATACACTGAACTTAAGAGACTCCCCAAGGGACTAAATACTTGGGTTCCTCACAAGTAAACCTTTTTGTCTTGAAGACCAAATGACCGATAAGAGGTTACTGAGTTCCCGATGGTCCGAAGGACAAGTTACAGTCCTTATTTCACGGACCTATCTGAACTCCAAACGATACGGAAGAAACCTGAAGGACAGTTACGTACCTCGTCTTGAGAGGAGATGACAGACTCTTGAATACTAAATTCGGGAACCAAATGTTGAGGGTGGATTGAGGAGACCTTCCCAGGGGTAGACAGTAACCCAACGGGTCGTGGGTGAAGTAGAGAGACGATTGTTCATCGACACTCCTCAGGAAGAGAAAAATCTTTTGTCTTTATGTAAAACTAGTGTATATCATACGATATAAACATCGGTGAAAAGGAAAAGTTCTCATGTAAAGATTTTAATTTCGTATTTAGTTTCGTCTCCATTGTCTCTTTCTGTCTGTCTGTCTGTCTCTTTGTTTCCCTCAAACAAAAGTTCATATAGACGGGACAGACGAACTCGTAGTTAATCATTTACTACACTTTAGGGATCCAGACAGACTGGCGAAGGTCCATTGTACTAATGGACAGATTATGTTAATTTCATTTTGGTGAACTATTATGTATGTGCACCTTAAAGTTCATAGAACGTTAATGATCACTCTAAATTTAAAAGAGATGACAAATCTGGAGTGTATTTGTAATCAGATTAGTATATAAATATCATAACAAAGTATGAGGTTTTATTAAAAATGTACGTTGTATTTTGAATACATTAGTTTCAATAGGAGAAAGTGAAGTACAATTATCTATATATAAGGGTCAAATAAGAAGATTCATTAAAAACTTCACGGAAAGTATATGTAGATTTGATCCATTCACAGTCTACCTCATGAGACTGATATCAGTGTAAGTGAACATCAGTTGACGTATAGTTAAGTCTCTGTTTTACACGTACGGTTCTAATTTGGATATCTTAATCTTGTATTCCAGACCTAAACCATTTAGTCGTTTCGTAGAATGTACGTTCTACGAGTAAAAATGAAAGACGTCTGACATTGTTATAATAATTTGAGTTCTGGGACTTTGACACCATGTTTAACTTTCGATTGTGCATAAAGCAAACTTTGAAAGAGCAATGTTTGTTTGTTTACTGAATTGACTATTTCATAAAATTAAAATCCGTCAACACTAATATCTATTATGAAATGAAAAAGACTGTGATGTTTGATTTTTATTTTCAAATAAAATGACTTATAAATAGATACCCTTTTCTATTCGTTAACAGTAATAGTTTTTACTTAGTTTTCATAGATGATTACTAACTGTCGTTTTCATTACAAAATTTTTATCAGTATATCCACTAAGTTTATTTATAGATAAAGACCTAGTCACCTTGTTTTATCTTTCGGGTCTCTATTTAGGTGTGTGTATACCTGTGGAATAGAAACTGTTTCCTCCGTTCTTATATGTTACCTCATTTCTGTTAGAGAAATTGTTCACCACGACCCTTTTGACCAGTTGGTGAACATTTTCTTACTTTGATCTAGTGAAAGATTGTGG
>SJYO01026388.1:53712997-53880504 GCA_006410555.1 Capra ibex | reverse complement strand
TAATATGTCTCACTTCATTCGGTCTTTCTTTTTGTGGTTATGTCATATGATTG
Organism: Capra ibex; assembly: GCA_006410555.1. Classification (NCBI taxonomy): domain Eukaryota; kingdom Metazoa; phylum Chordata; class Mammalia; order Artiodactyla; family Bovidae; genus Capra; species Capra ibex. The sequence continues at coordinate 53,880,451 of SJYO01026388.1, read as the reverse complement.
TGTATATATACCTTAAATCCTTCTACCGTTACTGCTGGGACATACGTTCTGTCCCTTTCTCTGTGTCTACACATATTACCTGAAAACCTGAGTCTCCCTCTCCCTCTCCCACCCTACTAAACCCTCTTACTGTAAGATTGTACATATGATAGTACATTCTTAACTTAGCGGTCAGATACAGACTACGTCCTATGTCGTACGAACCTCGACCACATACCCCTACTGGGTCTCTCTACAATACCCCTCCCTCCACCCTCCCCCCAAGTACAAACCCTTGCGTACATTCTTAATTTCTAAAATTTTAATTTTTTTTTATTTTATTTTTTATTTTGTAAAATTTAGAATTTTTTTTTTATTTATAGATAAAGACTGTATTAAAGGATTCATAAGACGAGGAGGTTGAGTATGTGTCAAAAGTCTTTTTTTTTTTTTATACGACTGTTGTCGGTTAGACACATTTTCCGTACGTACGAGACCACGTAGGTTGAGAAATGTTGGGGTACCTGACATCGGGTAGTCCGAGGAGACAGGTACCTTGAAAGGCCCGTTATGACCTCATCCAACGATAAGGTATGACGTACCCTAGAAGGGCTGGGTCTTACCTTGGGTTCAGAGATCACAGAGGACGTAACCGTCCCCCTAAGAAATGGTGACGTGGTGGACCTTTAGAGGGTAAATATATTTCGGTAGACATTTAGGGGAGATCCATTCCGAATAGATAGTTATGTCCGGTTATTCTTAACTAACTTAAACACAAATTTGAATCCTCCTTACATATTTCTAAGAGGTGTGAATTGATTTTTATTATTGTCAGGAGAGTACGTCTACGGACCTTTAAAAAACTGAAATTGTTCACTAGAATTTTGGCTGAAACTGATACTAAAGAGTCGACTCCCGTTAAAGTGAAGGTCTCCTGTACACTGTTTTCAGACCTCTGTGACAATTATTAGCCCCTTTCGACGATGACCGTAGAGCACCCATCTCTGGTTCCTACAGTGTGTTGTGGGATGTGACACGCGGGATTTTACGTGTGTGTCCAGTCAGTATGTGTGTGGAGGTTGTTACTTAATAGGTTAAGTTTTACAGTTATTAGTCTGAAACTCTTTGCGACCAGATTTATGTGACTCTCTAAGTCTGTGGTGTAGTTATCATTGTGGTATAAAAATTTGTCTACGCGGACCGTCGTTAAGGTCCATTCGTCAATTTTGTTTGTCTTCGGACTGTTAATTGCAAATTGGAAGGGAGGAGGAAGTCGGGGAGAAGTGGTATATAAGTAATATAGACTTAGGTTCCTAGTTCAGCTTTTTACTTTTACGATTACTGAAGGGACCACCGAGTCTACCATTTCTTAGACGGACGTACGTCCTTTGGACCCAAGTTAGGGACCTGACTCTCCGAGGGGACCTTTTCCTTTACCGTTAGGTGAGGTCATAAGAACGGACCTCTTAAGGTACCTATCTCCTCGGACTGTCCGGTGTCAGGTACCTTAGTGTCTCAGTCTGTCCTGACTCACTGATTGAAAGTGTGAAAGTGAAAGTTACTGGAGGACGACTGACGTTTCTATCTCAGTATCGTTCGAAACCACAATAGAAAATTTTTTCAAATGTGACTCAAGAAGTTCACACACGTAGATACGAGTCAGTACAGACTGAGAAACTCTGGTACTTGACATCGGGCGGTGTGAGGAGACAGGTACCTTAAGAGGTCCGTTCTTATGACCTCACCCAACGGTAAAGGAAGAGGTTCCCTAGAAGGGGTGGGTCCCCAGCTTAGACGTTGAGAACACAGAGGACGTAACCGTCCGCCTAAGACATGGTAACGTAGTGGACCCTCTTAATATGTTTAAGAATATTAACCACGGAAATCCGACCTTTTTTTTCGTTGACCACTTTATTTATAACCGATATTTGTTTTTCTAGTAATATCTTACAAGAATTTTACCGAATCTCATCGACTCTTTGGTGTTTCTACTTTCGGAAATTTTTAAGTTTATATATACATATGTATATCGACTAAGTGAAACGACATATTATCTTTGATTGTGTTGTAACATTTCGTTGATCTGAGGTTATTTTTAATAAAAATTCATTTATTTATTTTAGATCTACTGACATATCCTTTCATAAACAATTTTCTTTGTGGTACGTTACAATTACCGGTTTTGACTCAAAAGATTACAGAAGAGAATATTGAGGTTTGGGTCGGAGTCTAAATGGTTCTAGTGGGTCCCATAATTTACACATGAACCTGGTGATCCCTGAGTTAAAAATTAGGGGTCAGATACTGAGGTTTTTACTGGAAGTCGAGATTTATAGAGACCTTATAAATCGTATGAAGTTACCTCCCTTCTGTTGGTGTAAGTATTATCGATCCTAAGTATCGTAGTCGAGTCAAGTCAAGTCACCGAATCAGCACAGGTTGAGAAACGCTCGCTGGGGTACTGACCGTCGTGCGGTCCGGAGGGACAGGTAGTGGTTGAGGACCTCAAATGAGTTTGAGTACAGGTAACTCAACCACTACAGTAGGTTGGTAGAGTAGGAGACAGTAGGGGAAGAGGAGGACGGAAGTCAGAAAGGGTCGTAGTCAGTATGTGATAAGATTTACGAAGTGTCTATAAATACACAACTTAAGAGTATACTAGAGGTTCTTCATGTAAGGTGATGTGTACTCTTTTGACTTCGTTTTGGGCAAAATTCATTGTACTAGTAGTAATGTCAGTAATCACAGTTTCGACCCAAAGTTTGGGTGCCTCAGGTCCAGGTATAAGAAACATGAATTGGTGATACGGTATTGTCTTCAAAGGAGTCTACAGTTCACGATTCTTTATGAGTGTAGAGGTCTCTAAAAGTCCTAGGAGGAAAATAGATGATCTAGTGACTGAACGGTTACCAGTACACACTATATTTATGCAGAGACGTAGTATGTATGTTCGACCCGGACTTAAATCTCTACGTCAAGATGATCTAGTTATGGGACGCAGGGACTCCAGTAACGATTCCGACAGGACGGAACGTTACCCTTGATAGGGGTCACGATGGTGGTGACGGAAGTAGGGGTAAAGAAAATCGGGTAACTAAGTCATCCTTAAATCACGGGGGATGGATGACCTTTATATCTTACCGTTTATGACAATTCTCGTAGTCGTTTAAGAGGCAGTTTTCTTCTTAAATTTGAGTACGTTAGATAATGTAAATTTACACCGTTAACGATACGATTTTCCACCTTTGATCCGAGAAACCCTTATTTCTCTGATCTTTATAGGTCTAGTCAGAGACCACCAGTCTCCCCCATTGTAAAAAGTAGAACTCAGAACGTTTTCGTCATCTTTTCTTTCAAAGTCCCTCGCCCCTTTCTACAGAAGGTCTATCTTTCTTAGTGTACGTGTTTCTTTACCTCGTCTTTACTCGTCTCACATAAACCCCCAACGTGAAAAGGTAGGTCGACCTCTTCTCTAAAGAACACTCACCGACCACTCTCCATTTTTCCCTTTGAACTCGTTTCAAGAGTCGAACTTCCCAGAATGTCTAGGAAGATTTCCTAAAGTCTTATACGGGACATCCGTTGTCCCTTAAATAAAACAAATCTTAAAATTCAGTTCTTCCCTAGACTATTTTTGACACTTGTCTACACCAACTAGTAGGAACCCTGTCGTCCTTTCAGAATCTCTATCTAGGTCGTGTCTGGTCTCACCAGGGGCTTGTCTCTTCCAGTCCTATAGTGTTGATATGAGTACTGTTGTCTGTTATACTGGTTCACACACACCGTGTTCACAGGGGGATATCGATCATACAAGTAGACTCCTAATTTGGATATTGGAACAATGGTACTAATTGAGTGAATGGTTCGATTGATAAGGATACTTACCATATACGGTTCTTTTTCACCTTGAATAATAATCATATTAGTATCTGATTATCAGGGTTTCGGAAGTTTTAGTAACTCTCATCCTTTTTTTAGATAAACAACGTAATATTAAACCCGTAGAGTAGTCGTTGTAACTATTACTTTTTTCGTAAATTATTCATAAATGGTACACAGGTCTTGAAACGATCATAAAAATACTTACCTTGGAAATTTTTGATTTCAGACAACTGACTCTACTGTTTTGTCTGGATTTACTTTTCAGATGAACCCAGCTGATACTTTTTGTTTTTCTCATCGTAGTAGATTTATGGATTTCAAGTGTTTGTTTAAAAGTCATTATAACTCCAAGAACTGGTTGACCGACTCCAGACGTAAGATTTCAATGGATGATCTTCATGTTCAACTCTAATGACTTTTGGACGTTTTCCTTTAACCTTGCACTGAACGGGTGGAACACTAAGTTAAACCGATCTTAATGAACTCAGTTTTAGTATACACTTATGTGTAAACGTAATTTTATATTTTAAACTTCACTTCTCTTAATCGATTAAGTCTCTGGACACCTGAAAGGTTCAGTAGTAGTGAAAGTTGTATGACGTACGTAATTCAATCTTTATAAGGTAGAGAATCAGCCTTGTAAGTCCAGGAAAGTTTAGGAGATTGAACTCCCTCAAGTCAGTCTTCACTTTACATTACTTATCTAGGGAGGTGACCCATATACGTCTCCGGACACTTGACACATATAATGGCACGTCTCTTATTCGGGAGAACGATACACCACCTGGATGAACTAATTCCTAGCTTAAAGTTTAAATTACGATAACGAAAACACTCGTCTTAATTTGAATTACCATATACTTGCATTTAAAAATACTAAATTAACATCGGAAAGTGTTCTTTACAGGGAAAGTAAAATTTTTCCTTCCTCCTTTCTTGTTGTCTTTGCCATCGTTATTAAATACACTTTTGGATTCCAGTTCAGTCAAATACGGTGACGACTACTCAGAGACAGTTCAGAAATTTCCTTCTTTTTTTTTCTTTTTTTTTCTTCTACGAGATTAGTTTGTTTGGAAAGGTTCTTGTTTAAGATACACTGAATAAGTCTGAGCATTAAGGTACACCCTTTGTAAAACTGATGAAAAATAAAAGAGTAAAGGTTTGACTTTCAACGTCTATCCAATTGATTCTTATGGGTTCACTGTGATCCCATTTGGCTGCGTGGAAAACTGCGACACAATGTGACCCTCTATAAAACGGAATAAACTCTCAACGAACAACAAGACAAAACCAAAAAATCACTTACTGTATGAGTGTCTGACGTCCTCCATGGGACTTGACTGAAAAGTAGTCTTCCAAACAAAAAAACGTTTGACGTCCTAGGAATGTCTCCGCACCCCTCCGTGGTTACCAGCCTTTGTCCTAATCACTCACTAAGCGTCCGGTGCGTGCAGGACGAAGTGCTTCCGTCACCTGAAAAGAGATCACCCGAATCACAATCGAAAGTGAACTTTCTTCTCAAGACACCGATTTATGCATTTAGTTTTCTTAGTTCCTTGGCGACGAAGGAACTTTTCATGTAATTTCAATATTTTGTCTAATAATTGTCGTCTTGTTCCTACAAGTGGATTCCTTTTGGAATTTTTACGTTTCAGACTATAGATACATTCAACTTTCATAAAGACTTTATATTCACTCGGGACAATAGTAAAGCCGAACGGAAATCTTTAGGTAATGCGTCAGGAGTAATCGACCAAGCTGTCTTTGTAGATGTAGACTCTAAGTATTACTCGTAAGTTCGAATTTCGTTTTTCTCTTTTTGATATTTTGACTATTGTAGATAGATTTCCTATTCCGAACTTTTCGTTTTCTGTTCTGATGTACATTCAGTTTATAACTTCTTTGGATCTGTCTTCAAAAGTCACAAGTCCCTCCGAAGATCTTATGGTCACAGAGGGTTAACATCAGGAAACGGTAGTTGGAAGTACTAAAACCCATAAAATTGAATCGTGAACAAGTGACAGTGAATTATACAAAGAATTTTATCCACGAAATTAAAAAAAAAAAAAAAACGAAGTTAGGAAAAGACCAAAACGGAATTTGTTGTAATAGATCCTTTTATATCCAAATTAAACTTTAGATTGTATATAAGGATCATTAGAATCTTTATTTATATATTGATTATTATATTTTTATTTTACACACCCGTGGGGGATTTTACTTGAGTCTAAACTGACCACCCTCGTTTGCCAGATCCCGTTGTAAATTCCTATCTCTTAGTCCCAAGTCCGACGTCTCGATTTTAGGACCGAGGTGAGACGACGTATTGACTCAGAGTCAAAAGAGTAGACATTTTACCCTTATTGTTTTTACCGTGTCAACTTTGTGTATTTATGGAATTTAAAAAACGTTTTTTTCATTTATTTATCATTTACAGACGATGCTACACTACCGATACTATTACTGACTACCACTTTTAGTATTAATGAGTGTGACCGTCTTGCCAATGTTGATATGTTTTTGATTTCACTGTAAAAAAAATTTATGGAATTCTAGAGGTAAATGAATTCTTGTATATGAAGTATATACTTTAAAGTTCTACCGATAAGACGTAACGAAATTACGTTCAAGTGAAAATTGGATTAGTTTACACTAGTGTCGTTAGTCTCAAACGGATTTTTAAAGTTAGATTTTTATTTTAAATGGACACCTTTTTTTTAAATTTTTGGAATTGTACTATTATATATTATGTTCGGGAAGAAAGGGTCTTCATTTAATTTTATTTAAATGAATGATGTGTATGTATTTTCGAAATTTTTATAGTCAACGACATAATTTTACAAAATGTACCTCTTTTTTTAATCTTAAGGACTGTAATATTGTACTACAATGAGAAGTAGTCGGTACGTGACTTTAGAGTCCCACTCTTTTCCCGGTCTGGTTACGGCTTTCCAAAGTTTATAGTTTGATATGATAATACAGTCACGGGATTCTAGTTAATCGTGGAAAGTTACTGTCTTTTCCAATGTCACTCTGAATCTCCATGTGTGAGACGTTGACAAAATTTGGTGGAATATTTACACCAAAACTATTGAATTTTACCAAAGATAAAAATTTAAGTAGACAAAGTAGAGAAAAAGACCTTCTTCCTTCCTCAATCCCCTCATTCGCATCACTATAAATAAAAGTCATGGTGGGAGGATCATCTTTGGACCTACCCTGTACCATTCTTAGTGTTTGAAGTTCTCTTTTTGTCATATAATGGTTTCGGATAGGATTACACGTCTCGGTGTTCGTTATAATCCACTGTCATTACAAATGTTTCAGACGTTTGGAGAATTTTCGTTAGTCTCAACGAATATGATGAACCCTTATACACTAAGAACAAATAAAAGAAGGTGAGTTCAAGTTTGATTCACTTCGGTTCAAGTGAGACGTATGTTGAATTAGAAGCCACAGGGGATTCTGTTTTGAGTAGACTGACGTTTTACGTCAGAGTGTGTATGACGTTAATTTATGTGCCGACGTAGAGAGTGGGTAGAGATCTTACTCACGGACTTTCTTGTACAGTAAAGAATCAAGTGGTCCTTTTTAAGGACTCTCCTCGTCCATGTGACTTTCAGTAGGATGAGAAGGACCACACCTAACGTAAGTTGGTCATTGACGACATTATTTTGGGGGGTCGCCATAAAGACTTATGTTAATAAATTCTATGAGATGTTCCTCTGTGAAATATTCTCAAATCTTATACATTCTGATTATAGGTGAACTTTTTCTTTGACAGTACTAATATAATATATGACTTTTTTTATTGTTTCATAAACTATGCAAAACAAGACGAGAAGTTACTCTCCTAAGTCTTGTAGATGAAGACTATTGTGTGAGAAGATAAACAAAGAACCTACTCACTAGATTTTATAAATGTTGGTCTGTCATGGATTAAAATCCAAAATTCACGAAATTGTCGAGGTACTTTATACTGGTCGTCGACGTTATGTCTTGATACCACTTATTTGAAGAATATTTCCCCCCGGACGAATATGACTTACAAGTCACAAGGAGGTAAATGGATTTTCTCCCTTTTTTCTATTACTTTTTATTTTATTTATGAACGTGATAATTTAATGAATTGTGAAGTGATTCGGAACTTTTCCTAATAAAGGGGAGAAGAACTTAAGACCTATTTTTCACACTCGAAGGTGGACCACTTCATTCACTTAAACGCTCAATCTCACACTTAAAAGGTTGTAGGATTGAAAAGTATTATTGTCAGTACCCAAAAGATGGTAAGATGAAAAGATTTTGAAGTCCGATTAAAGTAAAGTCACGTATTTTAAAAAAATTTACTTTATGGTTCGGTGTATTTACATAAAAATCTGTACCGTAGTCAGTAAATCTCGAACGTTGTCTCTAACTTTTGTACTTTAACCTGTGGAATAAAGGGCACCGATACATTTTAAATAAATGTGGGGTTTAGTATTATATTTATTTTTCCTTTGAAAGTCTTTACCTCCAGAATAAGAAGAAAAACAAATTGAGTTTCTCCAAAAACTTTCTTTTTTGTTTAATGTCGTTTTACTACTTGATGACTAGGAGGTCAGACGGGAGTTTTTTCTTTGAAGCTGCTTTCTGTTATAAAAAGTTGACCGAAGATGTTTAGGAGGTCTTGCGTCATAGATATAAAGAATTATCCTTATTACTAACGAAAATATGTTTTAAGAAAAACATACTTAGAGTTCCAAAAAAAAAATTCGAACTTGTATTATGAATCTATAAGAGATTTATACACGTATATATTTAAAAAATAACACATTTTCTCTTTAATTCAGAAATTATAGGACATTTTATGAATAAGTATTTTTTCTTATTAGTTCATTTAGAAAATTAAAGTCAATATTAACACTTTGTTAACGATTAATACCACTAGAATCCAACTGTACATGATAAAAGTCTATTGACCGTTTCCTTTTGATAGAGAACTTTTGGATAACTAAAAACTGGAAATGGATCATACTTTCCGTCCCTATCTAGGGATTATTAGTCCCCCACCCCCCTTTCCTTGTCAAAAGTCTATTAGATTAATATAATGAAAGTTTCGACATTGACAGTTTCCAAAATTGGAAGAGGATGTCGGTAAAGACCACCCCTTTTTTTTCACTAAACTGAGACTTACCGAACGTTGAAAATTACTCCGCCTTGTTTGATAAAAATACCAAATATTATTGTTATTTTTTACTTACATCAATATGACGCAAACCATAGCAATGGTATTTTTAGTCTAAGGTCGTCGGATCGAGGTGTGTCTCATCAAAGGACAAGAATGATAACGATAGATAAAGAACCCTATTCCAATATGGTGTGGGACGACACATAGTTTGTAAAACAAAATCCTAAGAGAGTGAAGGGTTGGGAGAAGGATCAAAAAGCAAGGAGTCGATATTTAACCGATCTTTATTAAAAAATTTTTATTTCTCCACCCCCCTCTGTTCGGATTAAGATGGGCCCATCTCAATAGTTCATATTAGGAACACGACTCCGCCAAAACTTTATTTTGGTTTTTACGTTGTCTGTTTTATGGTAGGAGTTGAAAGTTCAGATTGTCAGTGGCTGCATATTTAGTTTGAAGTCCTCGACACCTTCTCCTTGGGTACCAGGAATTTACGAGGATTCCGAGGTCAGATTCAGGTCTGCCTCGCGCATCACTTCGACTGTCTGCGGGCTCTCACGTTTTTCATCGGCGTCTCTTCTCCTTGTTTTAACGGGATAAGCTCTTCTGCACAAAGACGAGGTAGTTAATGCAACTAGGGTCCCACGGTTCGGTTTTCCCCATTCCCTCTTTCTTTTGACAATTCATACTCGAGAATTACACTTTGGATTGGACAGCCAAGAGAATCCATAGTCTAAAACCTTCACAGACATTACTGTCGGTCCTTTCGTTTAATTACCGGTTGCCGGGTGACCCAAACTTGTGCTCGGAGGACAATGGAGGAGTGTCTAGTTCATGTGTTGTGTGTGCGTGTGCCTCCACGAGGTGCACCTTGACGAGACTTTGGTTTTGTGTGCGGGGCAGCGATAAGAGGTGGAACCGTCTTTCCCGGCTCCCTGGACGTGGAAGGAGGTGACGGGAGCCTACTCCTAAGTACTTACTGACGGGCGACCTGTCACGTCTCCTGTCTGCGGCCGCCGCTCCTCTCTCTTTGCGCGAGGTTTGCTGTAGGAGGGTGTGTAAGTGAGTGCGGATTGTGTTTGGGGCAATCGAAAGTTCCCGTCCTCTTTCTCTCTACCACCTCTCCCTTCTGCGACGGTGGGGTTGATCCTTTCCCTAGTGTTTTTAATTTAGCACGAGAGACCAAAGCGGTGGCGAGTCGGCACCGTGATCCTGCCGTTTAAGGGATTAACGAGGTTCGACAAGGCTTATGACAAATGTTTTCTTTCTCTGTAGAACGTTCACGATGATTCCTTTCAAGACCGACGACACGCCGCGTTTTATTTTGTTCGTGTGTGTGCTAGATAAAGGTTTAGAGCGAATTGCTGCGATTTCGTAGCTCGGGAAAGTTCGGGGTGTCGGTGGGGTCTGTGACGTCCAAAGCATTCCTCTTTTGGACGATGGGGGCTGGGCCCAGTCAAGAAAGGCAAACCTCTTCAATCCTAAGGAGTGCCGTAGGCGCAGGGCCCGGTTACTTGCGAACAGGAGACTTTTCCGCGGAGAGCAAAGTGTCTGCGACCCTTTGCCGTTCCTGTAAGCCGGGTGCGGTGTATTTTTGATACTTTCCCCCTGCCGGCGTCGGGTTGTCGGGCCAACCAGGGAACTCAAATCTTGTGTTCGTAATATGCATGTGTGCGTGGGTCGTGGCGCTTTTGGGGTCCGCGGACCCCGGGAGACACCCTGGACCCAGTCGTAGGAACGTAGACCGTGTAGATCCCCGATGATCCGTTTCATTGTTTACAGTGTTCTTCCTTCGTCCTCTCTGGGTCCCCGCGCGTGGCGACTCTCCGCCCTTATCTCACGTCCATACCTCGACGCGCGGGACAAGGCGCTCCCGAGGCGCTCCGTGTTTTTCCGAGACGTCCCTGGGAGCCCCGAGGTTCCGCAGGAGGTACCGTCTTGTGTGGTTCAGTGAGGCTCGTCGGGCCCGGGAAACCGACCCCCATGAGTCGTTTCCTCGCTGGCGCCCCTGGGGCCGCGGGTGTGTGGAAGGCCGTCTCGCGAGTAGCGAAGAGCGAGGGCCGCGTCGGCGCGCGTGATAGGGCCCTCTCAAACGCCCTAGGGACTTTGCGCCTGGGGCCCTGTCTCCCAGCCTTCTTCTCCGTGAGTGGAGGACGGCGGTCCTGGCAGAGTCCTAGGGTTTCAGGTTCACTGAGGGGGTCGTTGTCTAGACACGCAGGCATAAATACATAAATAAGAGAAAGGAAGGTCACAACTTCAAAGCGGAAGTTCGACACGGAGACCACTTTTCTCCTGTAGGGGAAGCCGGTGGTGGGGGGGGGGGTGGAGGTTGTTTATCGCATGTGGTCACCCCCTCTCTGCCCCGCCCCCCTCTTCGCCGATGCTCCCCCTCCTCCTTTCCTCTCCTCGGTTTTGAGGGCTACCGCTGTCCTTTTTTTTTTTTTCCTCTTCTTTTCTTTTTCTCTCGCGCGCGGGTCGGTGGCGCCAGGTGTGCCGGTCCGAAAAGACGTCCGAGAGAGGGCGAGGCTTCGACCTCGCTGTCGAAGTGCGCCGGTCCGAGCTTCAAATCGCGCCTTCGGCCCTCGCCGCCTCGCACGCGGCGTGCCGCCCGTCGGAGCGTGAACGCGCGCCCCACCCCCACCCCCTGCGGCCGCGGGCGCCGGGGACCTCCGGCGGCCCCCGTGGGGGGTTGGGGCCCCAGTCCGACACCGCCCCGCCGCCGTGGGCCCTTTCGCTGAGGAAAAATAAGCTGGAGCCCGCTACCGGACAACAGTAGCGAGCGCTAGGGCGCACCCGTGGTGAGCCCCCGGGACCCGCAGGGGCCACCGCGGCGCCATTAGAGGCGCGGGAGGCGCGGCGGGGGTGGGGCGGGGGTGACCGGCCCGCGGCCGACGTCGGTGGAGGCCGGCCTCCCCTCCCTGGGCGCCAGCGTCAGGGGAGGGGCCTGGCCCCTTGGCGTCAAACATGGGTGGACGAAGACGGGCCGGCGTTGGGGGGTGGGGTCAACAGAGATTGAGCCAGCGATGGGCTAGGGACCACACCTGCTGAAGCCCGCGGGTCGCCCTGAGGAAAGGTGAATGGGGGCCCCTCTTCTCTCTTCCTTGAAGCGGATGAACCTTGATGCATTTCATGTTTTGTGGGGAGCAGCCTGACGCCTTGAAAGAGACTTGCCTCCTTTATGAGGAAAGGCACTTCTACATACGCTTCGTGCTCCTCACTCGTCACACCCCTATCGACACGACCTTTCCCGGACCCGGGGGCAGGTCGCAACCCGCGTCCATCCGTAGGGAGGGTCTGCGGGTTTCCAGTCCGACGCTGCTGGCTGAAGGTTCTGTCGCAGTCTCGGAGGGGTCCGTGTAACGACTTCGCTGTAAAGGACGCATTCGGAAGACGCGTACGTTCTATGTGGGTGCATCCTAGATTATAAGATATACGTGGGTACACTTCTAGTATTGGACTCTAGACTCGTTTCAACTGTTCGTTGTCATGTATTTAAAACGTAGGTAAAGTAGTGGAGAAGCCATTTTGGATAACAGTTTCAATCCTTGTAGAAATCAACAGTGTAACTAATTTTCACAAAACTAAACAACTCTTAAATGACTCACCGTCAGTAACTTGACCAGTGAATACCATGTGCACTCAAGTATATTAAAAGTGTAGAGACACCACCAATAAATTAGGACATATTCTCTATTCCTTTGACTCCGGTTTTCTTTGGGTTCCTTACAAGGGTTTCTATTTGGGTCATCGGAGATATTTGTGTTTCAGATAATAAGTTGTTCGTCGGGAAGTTTGACGGACTCGGTGCTGAGGTCTCGAATGTTCATTTGATCATCCTTACTGTGGGTTTCTTTTAACTCAAAGCCATATAATAGTTGGCTTAATATAAAACGTATTTCAAGTCCTTTATTAAAGTGGGAGACGAAGTGGACTCAGAATTCGTTACCCGTGTCTGTGACAGCTCAAGTTTTCGTTAGTTGAATAAAAAACTAGTCACCCCTTAATACATGTTATTAATTATCCGTTACCCTTTTCACTTCAACATTTAAATTTGACTATTTACATGAGTAACGACGTGAGTAGTGAGTGACCCACAAGAAAGGACGTCTAAATAAAACCTCCCGAATCCGTGACGGTCCGAACAAAGGAAAAGACCAAGAGTTCCATCTTCCCGAAAACCGTCACCCAAACCGAGTTTCCCCTAAACTTGGTACTAGAACTATTCTCGTGTAAAACCGGACTTCCTACGGTCGAGGATATGTGAATTCTCCCTTTATAAGTACCCATCTAAGTCAATTGAAACGATCAGAATTAAAGGAGTAAAATGTCCACTCCTTTATTCCCGAGTCTTAAAAATCGTTGAAGGATTATTTACCGTCTGGATTCTAAGTTTGGTCGGAGACACATTGGCGTTTCCGGTGAGGATCGGTGACAGTACGATAATAATCATCACCATCATCACTCCTTTTTATCATTAATAAAATCATGTCAAATATACGATGTCCGTTTTATACGTTAAATTTACAAAACAGTTGGTAAGTGACAGATCCTTACGAGTCGTTGATATCATTAATAGTACATTTTTAATTCATGTTCCAACTTACATGATGAGAGGAGGATTCCGGTGTCTAAAAATGTAAAGTAAAAAACATACTTTGTAATACACAATCAAACTGGAGATATATTTTCACTCTTCTACGTATTAAACCTATTTTATTTTTAAGTATGAAATCATGTCGTACAAGTGTGTCTATGTCTAAAAGTCGTACAACGAAAGTCAAGTCAAGTCAAGTCAGTGAGTCAGCACAGGCTGAGAAACGCTGGGGTACTTAGTGTCATGCGGTCCGGAGGGACAGGTAGTGGTTGAGGGTCTCAAGTGAGTCTGAGTACAGGTAGCTCAGTCACTACGTTAGGTCGGTAGAGTGGGAGACAGCAGGGGAAGAGGAGGACGGGGGTTAGGGAGGGTCGTAGTCTCAGAAAAGGTTACTCAGTTGAGAAATGAGTGAGGATTTTAGTATAAAAGTCGTTATGACTAGAACGAAAGTTCAATGAAACGAGGGTGTATTAAAAAATATTAGATGTATTCTTATACAAAATATCTTCAATGGGAGGGAGTTTTTTTGATCTTAATATAGTGTGATAATCAATTGAAGAATAATCATGAAAGTTCAAGTAAATATGTATAATGTATCTATAGTAATCCTCATTATATTTTAGAGTGCAAAAGTCAGATGGAAACTTTATTCAACTCGTGTTCTCTAAATTATTAAAATTTCAACATATCCGTTTTCACATAACGGATAAATCTGTTCCGTAATAAAGGTCGTAAAGATGATTTATATTGAAAATATTAATAACGGTATAGTAGCGATTATGACATTGAGTTATAATAAGAAATTCGACAAAAATAATATATTAATATATACTATTTCCTTTGAAAAATAGTAATAGTATTTACCTTTTAGTTATATTAAACGGTACTTATCTCCTACTGGAACGTTTACTCAGTAAAAATGTCTTTATTTTTAATAGAACATGGTGGATTTTAATAGATTGTGGTCAAACTCTTTGTGACCAAATTTTCTAAATGTGAGGAACACAGGGCACCCGAAAGGTTTTGTATAAAAGATCGGAAGGAAAAGGTAGTAACATCTCTTTACAACTCAGGATTAAAAAAATCGATAATATAAATTTTAATAACATAATCATTTAATAAAGGTATGAACTTCATAAACTTTAACTTCACAGAAAACTTTTAATTAAAACAATAAAAAGAATTATAGAATGAACATTTTACGTTTGTTAAATATTTGGGTGTTAATTTTTAGTTTAATGAAAGTTCCTTCTATTAAATCTGTCAATGGAAGGCTTAGTGGGGAGTTGTTAGAATTTGGAATTGGAGACTTTTTCTTTGAAAGGTTGACTTCACCGTCGTAGATAACCACGTCAGACCATGACGTCGGTTGTCTCAAGATGTTCCGTCACTCCTCTCCTTCTATCTAGTAACCCTCTTCGAGTTTGTTAGACTTTACTGTAGGTCCCTCCTTTTAAAACTTCATACTTTAGAAGACCTTTTCAGACCTTCACTAAGTCTTTGTGATCTTCCAAACTATACTGTACTTAGTCCTTTAGTCTTATAGGAACTTACATATTAAAGTAGACTTTTTCCTATAAACAACACCCCCCTCTTTTTATTTCTACTGAAGTATCACATTTGACCACCTTTATTTTATAAGTGAATAATCTTTCAGGAAATTGGTTAGGAAGGACGTCAATAGTAGATAATAAATAAAAACTTCACACGTACCGTGACAAGACCGTAACCAAACGTACAAGTCAAGTCAAGTCAGCGAGTCAGCACAGGCTGAGAAACTCTAGGGTACTTAGCGTCGTGCGGTCCGGAGGAACAGGTAGTGGTTGAGGGCCTCAAGTGAGTCTGGGTGTAGGTAGTTCAACCACTACGGTAGGTCGGTAGAGTAGGAGACAACAGGGGAAAAGGAGGACGAGGGTTGGGGAGAGTCGTAGTCTCAGAAAAGGTTACTCAGTTGAGAAACGTACTCCACCGGTTTCATGACCTCAAAGTCGAAATCGTAGTAAGGAAGGTTTCTTGTGCGTCCTGACTAGAGGAAATCTTACCTGACCAACCTAGAGGAACGTCAGGTTCCCTGAGAGTTCTCAGAAGAGGTTGTGGTGTCAAGTTTTCGTAGTTAAGAAGTCGCGAGTCGAAAGAAGTGTCAGGTTGAGAGTGTAGGTATGTACTGGTGACCTTTTTGGTATCGGAACTGATCTGTCTGGAATCAGCCGTTTCATTACAGAGACGAAAACTTATACGATAGATCCAACCACGTACATTCAGTTTAATTTTTTCGTTTCACGAGATACTCGAGTATCAGGTTTTGAAATTAAAATTAAAAAAAATTTTTATTGGAATTCCCCTTTGGTAAGGTAGTGAAATCATTCCTGTTTACAATACGATCTTTTACCTTATTCTGTGAATGACTTGTGTTCAAGTACACGGTCTGTGGTTTGACTGACTTTGAGTCTTAAACCTCATCTCTTTCCAAATAAGGTCCCGGTTTGTTCCTCTTCCCAGTGCCAAACCTCAAGTCCTTTCCATCTGACTTACTTCGGATTATGGGTGTTTGTTCTTTACCCTGTATCTTTCCTAAACATGGCGTCTCCTGGGATATCCCGGGACGAACGAAAGTTATGATGTAAGTGGTTTTTTCTTCTGTCTTCTGAAATACGAACATCTTTATTAGGGTCTTATCTAGAGAATTTAATGAGTAAAAACCATGTAAATTTCGGGTCGACCTTCATATGTGTTAAGAATTTTTTATTTCAGTAAACCATTAACAGAGTATGTAAGATTCGGTTTAGGAAACTCGAAACCCTCTCACTTGAAGGGGCACCACCGAGCCACCATTTCTTAGACGGACGGTTACGTCCTCTGTGTCCAAGATAGGGACCCAGTCCTTCTAGGGGACCTCTTCCTTTACCGTTGGGTGAGGTCATAAGAACGGACCTTTTAGGGTACCCGTCTCCTCCGACCACCCGATGTCAGGTACCCGAGAGTTTTCTCAGGTTATTCTGAATCGCTGATTTGTGTTGTTAGTCCTTGATCTAAATTGTGACAAAAGAGATGATGAAACGGTTATTGTCTTGTTTATTTCTATTTTGTACTAACGGGTCTTCAGATTTCAAGACACGAGGACCAAAAGATTTTAGATATTTGTTTGTGTAAAAGACTCATTAAAACATGTTTGTCTAGTTCGAATTTTTCCAAAAGATGACCAAACACTTTCACTCCTTTAGCCTAGACGTCCCCTGGACAACCCAGTAAGAGAACACGACCCGAGAGACGATTTGAAGGAGTAAGAACCGACTCAGAGATTTCTTTTCCTTTGCGTGTCAGAGACCCTCTGTCGAAGTAATATAAATGAAAAGTTAAGAGAGAACTTTAAAAAAGAGTTCAGTTTAGGAAAATCATGGTATAATACGTTAGGATGAGATAGAAAGCACAAATGTGGGTTGAAAGTCTACAAATATTTGTCTATAGTACGGGTGAAAATCAGTAGACAATCGGCGTAATTTGTTTACATTCCGGAAAATTAGACCAAAGTCGAGTCAGAGAGGTCTGGGAATTAGTAGGAATAACGAACAGAGACTTGATAAAGGTCAAAGGATCTACAAGTAAAAGTAATCTGCTTAGGGTGTGACTTACTCAATAATGTCCACACCAGAGTAATTGTATCGTCTTACTTAGGATGTAAATAAAAAAGAGGACACCGTAATTCAAGACTGAAGGGCCGTTTAGGGATGGTCGAGACGATGAAGGTATAAGACTGTTTGAATCAGATTACAACAAAAGGAGTTAAAGTGGAGTGTGTCACAAAAAAAATCATTTGATATTGCTCGGACTAAAGAAGGGGTCCTGAAGTTTTTGGGTCAAAATTTACTATCATCTTCAGTTTTATACTTATGCTAATGAAGTAACACGAGAACTAAAGTAACCGAATAGTTATGGATGTAGAGTTTTATCCTTTACAGGTCAGTTAGAGAAAAACGTGTGTTGAGAAGTAGTATATCAGAATACTATGTATAGACGGACATTTTTTGTTTGGTGACTAACGTTAGACTTTCAGGGGTTTACGTGTTAAGTTACCAACCACCTTCCTCCTTCTAATGCCTATCGTTTATTTGACTAAACTGTTAAAATTTCACTACATAAACCGTATCAGTTAAGGTCATAGGTAAGTAAAATATTTTAGTGTTTCAATCCTTCTAACGATTTAACGTCTTTAGGTAAATTTGACTTATAAAAACTCACTTTGATAATATTGTGGTGACTTTTGATATGACTTTCGAAATATTACAGGTAAGGAAGGTGATATAAAATATCGTGTAAATCTTTGATAAATATGTTACAAAAAGTTAAAAACCATATATAAGAGTCGTGGTTGAGGTTGTGACTAATTTTACCGACAAGACAAGTAGAATAAATAAGAAGGTGGTTAGGAGAGGTTTTATAATCAGTCCTGATTCACGTGGATGAACGACAACAAGTCAGCGATTCAACACAAGTCGAGAGACACTAGGGTACTTGTCGTCGTACGGTCCGAAGGGACAGGAAGTGATAGAGGACCTCAAACGAGTTTGAGTACCATTTAGGATCTTTAAACTAAAAATGGGGGTAGGAAAATTAGAGGCAAAGTCTTCAGACCCTTCAGAGTGAGGGTCCGCCGTGATCATTATTTCTTGGGCGGACGGTTACGTCCTCAGTAGTCTCTATACCCAAGATAGGGACCCAACCCTTCTAGGGGACCTCTTCCTTTACCGTTGGGTGACGTCATAAGAACGGACCCCTTAGGGTACCTGTCTCCTCGGACCACTCGATGTTAGGTATCCCAAAGTCCCAGTCTGTCCTGACTTCGTTGATCGTGCGTGCCCTTCGGAGTGACATCCAGTACCACTGTAGAGTTCGGTCTGTGTGAGGTTCCACTTGCGTAGTCGAGTCGCTGAGGGGGTCGAAGAGGGTGGTGGAGGAGAAGAACTTACTTAAGACAGTGGTGAAAGTAATTACGAAGAAGTGGAACGAAAGAAAGTAAAGTATTTGTGATTTAGTTCTCCTGTTCCAATAAAACGTAGCCGTTACAGAGGGGTAGATAAGAAAGTAAAGAAATAGTATCGACGGAGGGGTTCGACCCAAGGTGTATACGGAGAAGACAGTAGTAGTCGTAAGGGGGGAGGAGATCCAAGAAAGGACGAGTAGTCCTCTGCTTAGAACGTAAAAGGAAACAAAAGGTACTTATCGTGGAACATAGATCTTGAACTATTTGTTAACGATTTTTATATTTTAATCTACGAATTTACTTCTTACTTGTGTATGAGGTCAACTATTGGACTGAAGTAATATCGTCTTCTGTAAGTCATACTACTTCTGAAAGGAGGACATTCAAATTAAACACATAAAATTAGATTGAGAACATCCTAAGGGAAACCCTTTAAACTATATGAGGGATTCGGGTTTGGTTAAGGGAGAAAACATAAGACGTAAAATGATAAGGTTTAATCGTCCCTATTTCACAAGAAACACATAGGATACCAAGTCCTGGACACTACTTGGTAGGGTCAAAGTACTATCTTAAAGGTTTCGTCGGATACACAAATTTTTTTGTCTCTGACCCCGTATACCGAGTCCTCCACTCGAACTCCTGTTGGGTGACTCTGTCCTTCGAAATACAGATGTCTACTCCCTCCAGACCCAATCTTTTTCCGTCCTCCCCTTCCTAAGTCTTATTAACGGAAAGAGTCACGGATACATCGCGACCCCTTTATGATTCCCAAGTAATGATAACGGGGCTTGATTTATTTGACTAAATCGGTGTCACGGGGATGATCGAACAAAAATTGGAGTTCCCTCGGTTTCGATGGGGTAGACTTTACTTTCCTACTCGGGTGTTTGGAAATAAACTTCTACTTTACTCATCACGTGGAATCCCTCCGGAAATAAGACCACGAAGAGATAAGACGGAGTAGACTTAAAAACTCAAGACTTTTGGGACATCGGAAGGAGAACACACACATACAAATCAACGAAGTCGATACAGACTGAGAAACACGTAGATACTTGACATCGATCTGACATCGGTCTGTCCGAGGAGACAGGTTCCCTAAGAGGTCCGTTTTTATGACCTTATCCAACGGTACGGGAGGAAGTCTCTTAGAAGGACTGGGTCTCTAGCTCAGGTCTGGTGAAATGTAGAGGACGTAACTATCCACCTAAGAAATGTTGATCGCGGTTGACCTTTCGGGAAAGGGAAGTTTATTTTCCGTCAGGTTAAATATTCTTAACTGGAAAACAGACGTATCCTCGGTGACTTCTTCGATAAAATTAAGACTTACTTTTTTATCGGGTATTTGTGAATTAAAAAAGGGTTTAACCGGAATAACAATTTTCTTTACAAGTATTGACGGTCTTGATTCCGGTGAGTCCTTTAAGTTCCCTGGTCACCGTAACGAATCGTAAGTAGAACCCAAAGTCCTATAGTTTAAGATTTTACGAGAAAAAAGTGACAGTTTAGGAAAGGAGTCAAAAGGATAAACTTTTGGACAACAAACCATTAACCAGGGTGACTGTTCGAAAAGTGACCTTGAAAGAAGAGGGAACTGAAAACGACCCACGAGACCTAAGTCAGTGGAGGTGGAGAGACTAGTGAGAAACAAATAGGAAAGGAACTTAGGGGAGACCGGTGAATTTACACCTACAAGAGTCGTAGACAAGAATCGGAAGTGTTTGTGAATCAGTTAGATTCCTCTCTGTCTCTACTTGGTCCGTCTCAGGGACAGGAGGTCCTTCAAAGTCAGATCTCCTCTTTTATCCCGTACGATCCTTTCTAACTCCCGTTCTCCTCTTCTCCCGTTGTCTCCTATCTACCAACCTACCGTAGGGACTGAGTTGTCTGTACTCAAACTCGTTTGAGACCCTCTGGTACTTCCTGTCCTTTCGGACCACACGATATCAGGTACCCCAGTGTTTCTCAGTCTGTACTGAATCACTGACTTGTTGTTGGCGGTGGGCGGTCCGAGGAGACAGGTACCCTAAGAGGTCCGTTCTTATGACCTCACCCAACAACGGTAAAGGAAGACGTCCCCTAGAAGGGCTAGGTCCCTAATTTGGACCCAGAGACATAACGTCCGTCTGAGAAATAGTAGACTCAGTGACCCTCTCGGGGGTCGAATGTGGGAACGGTTGTCCATTTAGGGTTTACACCAAGATTTGAAAAATCGTCCCTCAGTTTTTATCTTTGAACTAATCAATATGTTAAGAGTCACGGTACTTTTATATCTATCGGATATTAAGACTACTATGATTCCGAACAGAAGTGTCATTTCTGTCACACAATACAGTGTATGATTAAGAGATGTTGTCGGTCGATTCATCTACATTACTGAGGAAGGTGACCGGATAAGAGTCACAATTCCAAGTCAAGTCAAGTCAAGTCAAGTCAAGTCAAGTCAGCGAGTCAGTACAGGCTGAGAAACGTTGGGGTACTTAGCTTCGTCCGGTCCGGAGGGACAGGTAGTGGTTGAGGGCCTCAAGTGAGTCTGAGTACAGGTAGTTCAGCCACTACGGTAGGTCGGTAGAGTAGGAGACAGCAGGGGAAGAGAAGGACGGGGGTTAGGGAGGGTCGTACTCTCAGAAAAGGTTACTCAGTTGAGAAGCGTACTCCACCGGTTTCATGACCTCAAAGTCGAAATCGTAGTAAGGAAGGTTTCTTTAAGGTCCCAACTAGAGGAAGTCTTACCTGACCAACCTAGAGGAACGTCAGGTTCCCTGAGAGTTCTCAGAAGAGGTTGTGGTGTCAAGTTTTCGTAGATAAGAAGCCGCGAGTCGAAAGAAGTGTCAGGTTGAGAGTGTAGGTATGTACCGGTGTCCTTTTTGGTATCGGAACTGATCTGCCTGGAATGAACACAGAATTTTTATATACATAACATCGACCCTTTCTGTCACGTCCACGAGGTTTTCTCGGGATGTTCTGATTCGTTGATTGGGAAAAGAGAAAATTACCATAGTCGATGACATCAAACGGAAAAACATGATCAGAATCGGGATATGGTAAATTCGGGATAGAATAAAAAGAAGATAGAGTATACGAAAATTAAAAAAAGATTAGTATCAAATCGGTGTATTTGACGGATATTTATTCCTCGAAAATATTTACGAGAATGATAAAACTTACTGATGTATGGTTTTTTATCCCGGTTTCAGTGAAACTACTAATGTTAATTTTCGTTAACCCTTTTAGTTAATATACCACTATATTTATCAGACGTATCTCATTTGCCTCTTCCGTTACCGTGGGGTGAGGTCATGAGAACGGACCTCTTAGGATACCTGCCTCCTCGGACCCATCCGACGTCAGGTACCCCAACGATTCTCAACCTGTGCTGACACAACTCTCTCACTTCCTGTCCCTTCGGACCGCACGACGTCAGGTACCCCGACGTTTCTCAACTTGTATTGACTCACTGACTTACTGTTGTAGTTTCACATAGGTCCCAATCTCAAAATCCTTAGAACGTAAAAATTTTATATAGTAGGTAAGGACTCATTAAGGAAGGTGACAAAGAGATTGAACGAATGAGTTGGTAACAGTCGTTGGGTGGTTTCTTGAAGTCTATTTTTAAATAAAAGAAAAAAGTTATTGTCATTCTATTAGTTCTATTAGTAACAGTTTCTTATTGACTAAAATATTCCACATTTATCCAAACTAACATTAGACGGAGTTTGAAGAGTAACTATCGACGTCTTGTGATTAACGTCTCTTAAAGTCACTAAACGAGTAATTAACAACCCCTTTTCCTTCATCTTATGTTTAAAGAGTTGAGAAGAGTACGACCAACTTCAACGACTCGTGTAGTGTAACACGTATAATATTGACTCCTACTGTTTAAAATTATCCTTGAGATTGATATTAAAAGATATTTCAATACATTGATTAATTCTTCATTGTCTTTACAGTTCTGAGTAGGAATAATACGGGAGGAAAAAAAGAATGACAAAAAAATTTTAAATAAGAAACGTCGTGAAATAACAACGACTACGACAAATCAACGATTCAGTTCAGGTTGTAAAAACGTTGGGGTACTGTCATCTGTTGGTCCAAGGAGACAGGTACTTTGAAGAGTCCGTTCTTATAACCTCACCGAACGGTAAAAGAAGAGGTCCCCACGAAGGACTGGGTCTCTACCTTAGACACGGAGAACGTAACGTCCATCTAAGAATTGGTAACTCGGTGGTCTCTTCGGGTATCGTGAAATATAAACGACCGATTTTAACTTTTGGCTATTTTGTTAAGAAATCGTATCCAAAGGACAACATATCTTAAGTCTTATAATAATGTTTCCCTCTTACTTACTCTAGATAAATGGTACCAATAGTCTAAAGTCCTTAGTTTTTGTGTACTTAAATGATTAAAATGATTGTGAGGAACATCTTTGACCTACAGTTAAGTTTCCGTTCAATATTTACCGTTATTCTTATTTGGTACTTACAGTATACATACATAGTCAAGTCAGCGAGTCAGTACAGGCTGAGAAACTCTGGGGTACTTAGTGTCGTGCGGTCCGGAGGGACAGGTAGTGGTTGAGGGCCTCAAGTGAGTCTGAGTGCAGGTAGCTCGGTCACTACGGTAGGTCGGTAGAGTAGAAGATAGCAGGGGAAGAGGAGGACGGTGGTTAGGGAGGGTCGTAGTCTCAGAAAAGGTTACTCAGTTGAGAAGTGTACTCCACCGGTTTCATGACCTCAAAGTCGAAATCGTAGTAAGGAAGGTTTCTTTAAGGTCCCAACTAGAGGAAGTCTTACCTGACCAACCTAGAGGAACGTCAAGTTCCCTGAGAGTTCTCAGAAGAGGTTGTGGTGTCAAGTTTTCGTAGTTAAGAAGCCGCGAGTCGGAAGAAGTATCAGGTTGAGAGTATAGGTATGTACTGGCACCCTTTTTGGTATCGGAACTGATCTGTCTGAAATCAGTCGTTTCATTACAGAGACGAAAACTTATATGACAGATCCAACCAGTATTGAAAAGAAGGTTTCTCATTCGCAGAAAATTAAAGTACTGACGTCAGTGGCAGACGTCACTAAAACCTCGGGGGGTTTTATTTCAGACTGTAACAAAGGTCAAAGGGGTAGATAAACGGTACTTCACTACCCTGGTCTACGGTACTAGAAGTAAAAAACTTACAACTCGAAATTCGGTTGAAAAAGTGAGAGGAGAAAGTGAAAGTAGTTCTCCTAAAAATCAAGGAGAAGTGAAAGACGGTATTCCCACCACAGTAGACGTATAGACTCCACTAACTATAAAGAGGGTCGTTAGAACTAAGGTCGAACACAAAGAAGGTCAGGTCCCAAAGAGTACTACATGAGACGTATCTTCAATTTATTCGTCCCACTGTTATATGTCGGAACTGTGTGGGGAAAAGGATAAACCTTGGTCAGACAACAAGGTACAGGTCAAGATTGACAACGAAGGACTAGACGTATGTCTAAAGAGTTCTCCGTCCAGTCCACCAGGCCATAAAAGTAGAGAAAGTCTTAAAAGGTGTCAACTAACACTAGGTGTGTCAGTTTCCGAAACCGTATCAGTTATTTCGTCTTTATCTACAAAAAGACCTTGAGAGAACGAAAAAGGTACTAGGTCGCCTACGACCGTTAAACTAGAGACAACGAAAAATTCAAAATATAATTAATGAAAATTTCTTTCGCTCAGAACGTAAATGTCGAGATAAGAATCATAGTTTTAAGTTTCCACAAATACAAACTATTCCACCTATAAGATAGTTATGATTATAATACAATGAAAGGAGTTTTGTTACGATTACGTCAAACTTGTGTTGTGACACTACAAATTGAATTTTTCTGACAGTTTCATTTTTACTTCATATTATAAATTTTACCTATTGGTTGTTCCTGAATGACATATCTTGTACCTTAAGACGAGTTACAATACACCGTCGGAACTACCCTCCCCTCAAACCCCCTCTTACATATACATATACATATACATATACATATACATATACATATACATATACATACCGACTCAGGAAAGTGACAATGGACTTTGATAATGTAACAATTAACTGATTGGGGTTATATTTTAATTTTCAATTTTTTTATTTTTACTTGTTATTACGTCCATGTCATGTAGTCCTGACGGTACATCCGACTCCTGTGTTGGTTCGTACCTAAATCCATGGGTAACTAACAGTTGACTTTCATAAAGTAAGTACAAAAATTTTAGTCTCGTAATTTTTTATACAAATAACCTATAAAACAGTATTTTGAAGTATTTTGTTAATGAGAATACGATAGTAAATTTAAGAACAACTCTTTTTGGAGTTTGAAATTCAATTAAACCCCTCAGATGTATAAAACACAGTTAGGAGTCTATTTATACCTTTTAATTTTGAAAAGATAAAGATTTATCGTTTGTAGTGTCTAGTAGTTCCGAGTGTGAATAAAGTGTTTAATTTGGGTGTTGTCGTAACAAATACGTAAATCAAGTTACACGTTTGTTACGGAGTAACTCCCAACATAAAGTTTTGTTTGTTGTTGAACGAAATCAAGGGAAAAGTAAAGAAACATTGAAACTTCACACACGAATATACTTTGTCGAAGAGTACCGGTAGTCACCAGACATATGGTACTCATTGATCGATCTAATTGAGGATCGAAGTACAATGACGAACAATATCTCAGATGTTTAACACAGAAACCACGGTCAGAACTAGTATGTATTTAATGTTACAAAACAGAGAAGTAAAAATTATACATGAAGGAAATCTAGGGAGTTTAGTAGTTTGTTGTTGAAACAATAAAATTACGGTAATCGTAAAGATAATTTCATCACCACTGATTAAAAAAGTGTAATTTTGATTATTTCCCAATAAGTAGAGTCGTGAATACTTTAAAACATGAAAGTTTGTGACATATGGTCAATCTTTTACTTACAGATATCAAAAGAAGAACGAAATTTTTAAATATACATTGGACTATGAACTCTAACAGATCGTTTGTTTTTAAGTAGGGTTGTAAGGTTGAAAATAATTATTGGGTCATAATCTATACTCAATTAGATATGAATTTTTTTTGAAAAGAATATTCTGAGAAAGGAATAAAATTTTAAAGATTTACTAAGAAGTATTGAAGTACTGAACTACCTGGAGATGATTTTCTGAAGATCTTAAAAGAACACTCCTTTGACTTCGTAAGGTTAAAAGAATATTTTACTTCTTTACTTATGTATGTTTTGAGTTGACGTAAAACGGAAAACAAACCTGAAACGGTTTAGGTTACTATCGTGGAAAAAATACCTTCTTTAATGGTTTTGGTATTAGAGTAAGGTACACGTCTACTTAATATTAAGATTCGTTTCCATCTTAGTGGCAAATAGAATATAAAACTCAATTAAAGATTTCTTACATTTTTTACATTGTTTCATGAAACACTATCAGAGTGGTCTTGAACCTTGTCAAAGAAGTCCTTTTTTTGGATTAATATTATCGAAAGGGAGTCCGTGACGTTGGATATTAAATCGTCAGTAGTAGAGTTCCATAACAAACACCATGAAAAACGATTTCAGTTAGCGTAACGTTAGGTGTAGGACTTTAGACGGAAAGTTTCAAGCAGTCCGTTGGTAGAAATTTTGTTTTTACAAATGAACTGTAAAATGTTTGACCTTACCGAATCATAGTAGATTTTCTAATCGATCAATTGACTTGTGAAGAGGAAGAATTAGTAGAAGTTTTTGTGACATAAGAGATAAATTACAGAACACGACACGAAGTAGTGAGTCAACACCGGTTGAGAAAAACATTGTGGCACCTGACATACATCGGACGGTCCGAGGAGACAGTTACTCCTAAGAGGTCCGCTCTTATGACCTCACCGAACGGCACGGGGGACGGTCCCCTAGAAGGGTTGGGTCCCTAACTTGGATCCAGGGGACGTAACGTCCACCTAAGAAGTGACAGACTCGGTGGTCACTTCGTAAATCACAAACCAACTATAATATAGAGTATTCAAGGAAAAACAGAACATAAAACAAAATTTCGACTTTCAGTCGATAATGATATGGTTTTGTTATGGATAGTAAATTTTATATAAAAACGGTGGTAGAATGTGGTATGTGTGTTTAATTGAGTTTTACCATATTTTGAACTTACATTCTAGACTTTGGTATTTTAAGGATCTTCTTTTGTATCTAGAATCGAAGTGACTGCAACTAGAATTGTCACAAAAACACCGACACTACGGTTTCCGTTCCTTTTATTTTCGTTTTTATTCGTTTATACTGATGGAGTTTGACTTTTCGAAGACATGTCACTTCCTTTGGTAGTAGTAAATTTGAAACGAAAAGTTTTGCTTTCCGTTGAATGACTTACCCTCTTCTATAAACGTTTAGTGTCAAGGGACTAGTGTCTATCTTACTCTCGGGTGAAGTCACCTTCGAGACTCAGAATTGGTAACGTGACGGTCTCTTCGGGACCATTAAGTTAGAATACCCAATTGTAGTTCCCTTTCTCCCCTTTTCTTCAACTTCTTTTCCGACGGATTCATGATCCTTTATATTTCCCTTCCTATATCCCAATCTCTTTCCTCAATGTACAACTAAGATCGACGTCAGTATTTCTACAGTGAAGGGTGTGAGTCGTTCTTAGGAAACTCAGTAGGTGTTAGGTATTAGAATTCGTGATAGAGTACTGGACCGTGTATCATCTATAGGTTGTTTATAAACAATGTATTTATTCGACTAAGTTAAATTTTATATATCGAACTAGGAATTCTGTAAAGGAATATAAAGGGATTCTGGTGGAAAGGACTCAAACCTTCGACAGTATCGTCGTTCTTAAAACTCCGAAGATATAGTGTTTTTGTTCTTTTACCAACTAAATGGAGTAAAACTTAATGTCTTAGGTATGTTTGATCAGTTTCGAAATTCCAATGAAAGTCAAAAAGTAATTTTGTAGGATAAAATTTACACGACTAAACCGTTTCTTACTGGAAAACCGAGACTTTTAGTAAAAAGGACATTACAATTTACTCACAGTTCTTTAATTAGGAGGGTCGTGTGAATATCTTCGTTATTATCATACTCAACCAATTCTCGACGAAACTATCCCATGACATTTCGGGAAATCAGAAATTTCTCGGGACCGTAATCCATTGAAATTAACAACCAAAGTCTACAGTCAGAGGTAGTCCTTGTGTCGACCTCTGACTATCCACAGCGAACCCTTATTCGTAAAACACAATGAAACTTCAGTTAACCTGACTTGTACTTTTAAAATATCAATCACCGTCTAAAGAAAAATTCTATAAATTCAATTCATAGGGAATTTGGTTAATGTAATTTTTGATAGGTCTTATTCTTTGGAGTTTCCCTTTAAGGGGAGTCACCGTTTCACAATTAGTTTATTTGGTTTTTTGTCAAAAGGGTTTTGGTATTAAAGGTTCGAACCCCCACAAGAGTAAACCAACGTCGGGGGAAATTGAGAAGGGTAAAGTAAAAATTCATAGAAAACATAATTCATCAATAAAAAATTTTACAAGTCTTTTCTGTCGTACGGCAACTGTTCCCGTTTACTACACTACCAGTCCATACCGTCTCTCGTGTGGGTCCTGATTAGGAACAAAAGAAACCTTTTGTACCCGAAGGGACAGGACCCTTAACACAGGAAGTATGTCTGTCCCCAAAGCTTGACTGAGTAAAGGAGAGACTGCTCATGTTCTCCTATTGTGCCCATATAAAAGAGTTAATAAGTTTACGAAGGTAAAACAAAGGATGACATTCTTAACATGTATGTAGTCAAAAATTAACTAGGTGAATATATGAAAAATACTTAATTTTACTTTCATTGGACTATAATTTAAAGTACCTAATGTTTAATCGTCCACCCTCATCTGTTCAGGATTTGGTCCACAACAAGACTGTACTCCGTTAGTTAACAATGAAATGTTAATTTTTTTTTTCATCTCTTTTCTTTCGTTTACTTATTTATTATACATTATATATTTAAGCAACTGAAATCATAAAATAGTTTTCAATAAAGATTGTGTAAGAGTTCAAAAGGTCGAGAACAAACTGGGGATGAAATCGTAGTGAGTTACAGACTCATAACTATGGTTTGAAGTAAGTACGAAATAGGGGAGTCAAAAGAGTGAGAACTGTAAGGGACAGTATAGTAATCTATCGATGAAGATAAGAAACGAACTTAGTGGCCTCTTTGAAAACAAGATCTGTGAAATACATGACATAAATAACCAAATGTATTTCTTGTCCCACTGAGACCCCCACTACTGAGACAATATTCTTATAGACGGTGGTTTCCTGTAAACGTAAAAAGAGTAGTAGGTAAACAACTTGTCGGCGTTTGTTTACGCAAACTTGAAAAAAACAAAAAATCTTAGTTTCTGGGTTACCAATTCATGCATTTACTTTTAAGACATTCTCATCTTCGATAGTATTTGTAATATATCAGTACCTCAGCCTCCTCATTTTACATAAAATTCCTTATATCCATAGTCACTCTGTCCATCCAGAAAGATTGTCAACCACTATTGTGGTATGTCCCAGTCGAAATGTGACAAAATACCAGGATGCAAGAGAGGAAACTGTACGTCTAGTCTCTGGTATCTCGCCCTTCGTCATATGATGCTTGGGTCTCGGACCCATGGTACACTTTAAACACGGTTGCAAACAACAGTAAATTGGAGATACGAGTCAAAAGATTGACCGTCGTTTTTGTCTAGGTCTTGAGTCACTAAATAAAAATGAACTGAGATAGTGGGAGGAAAAGAATATCAACCAACAAACGGTCAGTTACTTATTCGTAAATTAACAACGGATTATACATGGATCTAAACGACTTAGAGAATCGCTGATTTATTTAGACAAAAGGTTGACTCCCGTTCAGATATTTACCATTCATTTACTTTGGTTATCGTATGTCTGACGAGATGAGTCTATAGACGTTCAAAAGACACTTCTCATTGACTCCCAGTCCTTCGTTGACGTACGTACCTAGACCGACGATGAAATCGTACTCTCCTGAACACGATTAGATCCTATTAATGAAAAGTCCAGGTCAAATAGTACCCACACACTTATACCGACAATAAGTCTACCACAGGGTATTGTTGAAAGTTCACTACCCTCGTCCCCTTCTACACTTTGTATACTCCTCTGTACGAAGAGATTACCGAGTCTACCTTTTCTTAACGGACGTCAAGTTCTCTGAACTCTAACCAGGGACCCAGTCCTTCTAGAGGACCTCTTCCCTTACCGATGGGTGAGGTCATGAGAACGGACCTATTAAGGTACCAGTCTCCTCGGACCACCCGATATCAAGTCCCCCAACGTTTCACGACCTGTGTTGACTCGTTGATTGTGTGAAAGAAAAATGTACATCACCTTTTTTTCATAATATTTTCAAGTTAGTTTGGGTATCTTTATATTTATGTGTTCATCTGACAAATTAGTTCCGATCCTAACGGGTATTCCGACATATCAGTGACTTTGAAACTGACTAAATAGACAATTCTTTTAGACAAAAAAGGTTTTCAGAGTAGGTGTCGAGACATTTTCTAAAAGATGTAAGGTGGTTATTCTTAATTAATAAAACTCAATTTGGTTTTAAAAGGACAAGAGTACGTGTAAAGAAAACAAAACGTACATACGATTCAGCGAAGACAGTGCAGACTGAGATACGTTGGGTTACCTGACACCGGATGGTCCGAGAAGACAGGTACCCTAAGAGGGTCGTTCTTATGACCTCACCCAACGGCACGGGAGGAGGACCCCTAGAAGGGCTGGGTTCCCAACTTGGGCACTAGAATTCAGAGGACGTAACCCTCCACCCAAGAAATGGTGATCACGGTTGACCCTTCAGGGAAAGAAACCGAACCACCATGGTATTACAAAAATTCGATAGAATCACCCTGAAAGGAAAAAGGTTACATTACCGTTTGACTTGGTGTGAAGTTCTTACATAGTACATTACTTCTACAAAACTGTACCCGATCCCTCTGTGTCACAAACTCATCGCACCCTTTGTATCCAGACCCTCTTCATAATGTTACCTCGATTTTCCCTTGGTCTTTCCAAAATCCTCCCCTTAGAGACTGAGATCCTTTTCTTTCACTTGTTTTTCCCTTCTATCCTCTTATTGTTTTATTTTCGAATCAATTGAAGGACGAGATAACTCTCGGACGACACCTAATACAAATGTAGAACTCATAAAAAACATAACTTCATATCAATTGAATGTTATAATATAGTCAAAGTCCACATGTGGTCTCACAAAACTATAAAATATCTAATGTGTGGTATGTTTTACTAATATCTTATAAATGATATTAGGAACTCAACATGTAATATATGGACACTGAACGAATAAAATATTGACCATCAAGACCATCAAACCCACAAAAAGTATTTTACAACTAAGAATAAAAAAACAGACTCATGAATTTCTTAAAATAAATGAAAATATGGTGAACTCTTGAATACATTCCGTTTCAAAAGGATAATTCAGATAAGTGAATTTATAATCCTATTGGTACCGATTTACCTAACTAAAGAGATTGATATTGTGTCTCTATTTTTCAGTGAAAAGTATTAGAGTCTAAAATCTTTCGAATAACCCATTTCCCGTCCATCCTTTTCTTCTTAGTAATGGTTTTATCATCGTTTCAACTTTTATGACGTGTATCGGTAAAGGAAGAGGTTTTATTATACAATATCCCAGAGTTTCTCAACCTGTACTGACTCGCTGACTTGACTTGACTTGACTTTCTACATACAGTATAAGAAATACATCACTCCATATACCATTATAGTCGGTTGAAATAACACATGAATGAATTACATAATGTGTCTAATAGAGGAAATTAAGACTGTTGAGATTTTCCATCTATGGTAAAAATCGAGTGAAATGTCTATTCTTTTACTTCTGAATCTCCAGTTCAGTGAATCAGTTCGAGTGAAATGATTCGGTCTTCGTGTCGTCTCTAAATTTAAGTCCAATTGCTCTAAGACCTTTACTTTAACAGGTTGTTAAGACCTTCGATCAAGAGATCCCAGTAGCCCATAACTAACCGAGTATCCCTTGGTAATTCCTTTTCTTTTGTCTGTTTTTGGTTTTGTTTTCCCTTAATAAAACGACACCGTGAATACCTTACTATATCCTTATATATCTAAATAGCTGAATCTCAGACTCCAATTTAATTCCGTTCGACTCGACTTTAACATTGATTGGTCGTAAGGACGTCGTGGGAAGGTTCGTCGGACTACCCAATAGAGAATACATTCAACTTAATTCTTCAGTAACGGTTTAGATCCTTGAATATCATCTCAACACTGATTCATTCTACAAAGTCTTTTTTTTACTTTTGCGTGTCGGCTGTCTTAATCATTGAACCGTAATGACAATAAAAGACTCAACGACGAACTTAAGAAAATGTTCCTCGTGACTACCCTTGTAAGAAGTCCGACCAAGTTTACGACACCTGATTAATCAAGGCCCACAGAAAGTCACTTTGAAACGAAAACGAAAAACCAATACCACCTACATCCATGTACATCCTAGTATAATGGTGGTACCGTAACACCGACTCTCTGTGTTGTAGATTCCGATCTCACAAGTAAGGTAGGATGGAGTGAACAAGATCAAGACACAAAACGGGTAACCCCAAAGCTATAAACAATAGTTAACTCGTCTTAGAACTGGAACTTGACCTAAAAAGAGTCGGGGTTTAAAATTCTACTTTTTTACTTATACATTGAACCTACCATTTACAGTAGGTAAAAGGTTCTATCTCATAACCAAGTTTATCAGATATACTGATTTCTATCCTCAACACAAGGGTACAATGGATCTTCTCGTGAGTCCCCGGTTCTGTTTACCTTTACTCCGAGACAGGTCTGTAGAAAGGGTCCGGAAGATCTGGAACGAATGGAGGTACTAGGATACTAGTCTCATGTCCATCGTATTAAGTTCATTTCATGTTTTACCTGTTTCGTATAGGGAAACCTTCAATATTACATCGTATGAGGACCCCTACATCGTGAAGTATTTCCTGAAGATCCGACAACCGTTACCACAAGATAGAGAACTGACCGAGATCCATGTGTAAACTAGTGAAAGTGACTCAATGCGTGAATACTGATTGCGTAAAAAGACTTAAATACAGGAAGAAGGGTATTTTAGTAAAAATTTTCCACACTCCCTTCCGAAAAAAGTATTATGTAATTAGACTCATAGTGTTGGTACACCAACGTAAATAATTTAGTCAATCGTCAACAAAGTTTTTCTACCGTCATCTCATAACTACTACCTTCAGTCCAGTTCCCTCAAAACTAGACCTAATCTTCTTGTAGACTTTCTCAAGACTCGTGTCCCGTTGAGCGTAATCCGGGTTTACCTCAAACCCACCCACGACAACCTAGATCCTCCGACGAACACCCATGGAATTTCACAGACCTAGTCCTGTCCACGTTCACCCGTTACCTTCTCTCTTTTTCTGTGACCCCATCTTTTATCTTTTGACTTCTCATCTTAGATTTTTGTTTGAAAAGAATGAATGGAGTGTTAAAAGGGTCCTGGTTTAGATGAACTTTTATTATAACTATAATAAGGTTCACTCTATCTCAAATTAATTTGAAAGAGATTATTAAGTCTTGTCATACAGAAAGAGGAACATTTAGAACCACCAGAATATGTCATAAAGGAGGAATCAAGAAATAATCGTTAAGTGATTCTCTCCATGACTCTCCCGTTACCGTTGGGTGAGGTCATGAGAACGGACCTTTTAGGGTACCTACCTCCTCGTACCATCCGAAGTCAGGTACCCCAGTGTTTCTCAACCTGTGTTGACTCTCTGAAGTGAAAGTGAAAAGTGAAAGTACGTAACCTCTTTCTTTACCGTTGGGTGAGGTCACAAGAACGGACCTCTTAGGGTCCCTGTCTCGGACCACCCGACGCTAGATGTCCCAGCGTGTCTCAGTCTGTGCTGACTTCGTTGAATCGTCGTCGTCGTCTTCATGATTCTCACCCCTCTTTCTTCACCCTAATTCAGGTGTGTCCTATCAGTAAGGCGTCTCTAAGGACTATCACTTCTAAATGGTTGTTCTGATACACTAAAATATATACTAAAACGTTGAGTTTTATTAGGATTATAATGTACGTTCCCGTAGTCAATTATCGCGATAAGTCTTCTATCAAAATAAATTCCTTTTCTTAAAAAATGTACGTAAGTAAGTGAATAAAATGTTTATAAACCACTTAAGGATAATAGACGGGGATAAGCCATGAAGAAAAATTTGAATATTATTATACTTAATGTCTTTGTCGGACTTCTTGCTTACGGAGTTTCTTAAACTTTAATACTGATTTTATATTTAATATGTAAAACTTTTTTTCTCTACCATCCGTGGGTTTTATCTTATACAAGAAGTCTTTAGAAAGACTACTCCAATTTTTTATACCGTCTTTAAACTCTCTGTTTCATTATATTTTACAGGACGTGAAATTTAAGATAACTTATAGAGAGATTATGGTCAATTATTACAAATGAAAGGGAACATACAAATTGTCACAATGGTTCGTTCGTGGGGCTCGAGAACTTTCCCTTGAGAATGACACAAATAAAAACAGATACACAACTTCGTCGAGAGAAAGATACCTCTCTTGGACTTCATCTCATCAGTGAACAAAAGTGACAAAAGTTAGGTCCCCTTAAGAAAGAAAGTTAGTTCTTCTCGTTTCTAGTGGAGTTTGGTTCTAGATGTCTCAGTCCAATTTAGAGGAATGATGTCGGTTGACAAAAAATTTTCTTCTATGGACCGAGGAATATAAACTTTATCTTTGTATATAAGAATTTAGTTATCCGACAAGACTTGAACCCCTCACTAGTCAACTTTAAACAAACTCTTATAGTATAAAGAACCTTTTCCTGACCGGGTGGAAAGGATCCGGGACTCAAGAGTTTCGTGGTATTCTTTGAAATATTTATAGACGTCGATGTTAATTGTCTCTGGACACTGTCTTAAGATTTACTCTATATTTTAATACAAAACTTTCAACACACGAAAAAAAACCCAAGATAAAAAGTAACCGGTAGTTATCCGTAAAAGGAAAACTCGAACAGTAATAGAAGGAGGAATCCATTTGGAGTAAAAGAGATAGTGTTTAGTGTCTTTGGAACGACTATTACTCATTGAAGTCACAATTAACTTATGATATTAAGAGAGATCACTGTGGAACAAACTACAGTTTATCTATTATAACCTCTTATTACGACAAATTTAGATCTGAGTATTTTTTATGAATTAAAGTAAGTACAGATATCGGTCACCAAACTCTTCGTGAATTGGAAGTACAAAAGAGATAGTTATTTTATTTTTATTAAGAAGTAATACAGTAAACCCGACACAAAGTGTAAAAATCTCATTTAGTATTTTTATAACTTTTAATCGTAAAATTTACTTAAAAGTCAAAAGGAATTTAAATCATCACTATTTGAACACAAAAGAATTTTTTTAAAATTTTATAACAATTCCTGGAATGGTAAGAGGATTAAATGTCTATCTCGTTTGTATAAAATGCCTTGAAACGGTGAAAGTTACAGAGGTCCTTGAGTCTATCTATTATTAGAAACAAGAGGATTTCCTTAAAAAAAAAGTATGGAAGATTTTACTCCTTGTTAAGTTCTGAAGATTTTACAGTGTCTATCTTGTGTTCTCCTGTGACCCAGTTTCTATCATTTAATATTGAAGAATATTTTCGTGTTTTATTTTTGGTTCTTTATATAATTTAGACGTGAATGTTTAAGTTTATCTTATCTTATATTGTTTCATTAAATGGTAAGTTCTTATAAAAATTATTGGGTCGGATCTTAAGTCAGATGGTCCCTTTTTTTAGGTTCGGAGTACCCCTCTTAACAATTATAGGAATTTCAGAGTCGATTGAGTAGACTTTTCACCCCAGTCCTGTCATGGATAGAGTACTTAATTTCTTTTATTACCCAAAAAGGAGAGAAAAACCGACGTGACGTACCGACCACTCTAGAACCAACGGACGGGTCTCTACCTTACGTCAGGGTGTCGTCGCCACTGTTGAGGTTCAGGATTGGTGACCTGGTGGTCCCTTAAGGGTTTATTATCCTTAATTGTTCAATTCCAGACATTTAATAAATTGTGTCCCTAATCTTGTATCAACCGTGAGTCATGTAAAATCGATAAAGATATAAAAGAAAATGGTAAAATGTATGTCTCCTAAGAATGAAAAGTGTCGTCATTACAAGGGTTTGACGGAACGAGGGTCCTCTTTAACTCACAACCGAGAACTTTCAGAATCAGTGTTATTAAAAGTAGATCACTTGTTATGTCTTAGAACAAAATATACACAAAGGCAAATTTCTATGAAATACATTATTTGTAACAACTAAGTAATTGTAACTTGAACCGGTTACCGTGATATTAAGTACGGATTTCAAATAGATTGTATGTATAGAAGAGGTATCTCGTGTAGTGTCGGAAGAACTTGTGTCCTTGTGATCCGTTATGAACTTTCAGTAAGATTTCTCGTCAGTGGTTCTTTTTCGTGTTTTTACACTTTTTACAGTGTATTTTTCCCGTTCATAACACCCATAACCGAAATCCCAATGTTTACTTACCATCGGTCAGTCACCTAAACGTTTATATCTTAGACGTTTAGTCCTCAGAGTTGACATGTCTCTGAAACTTTTTGATTTTAATTAACTCAAACGGATCTATTCGTATAAGTTCTCTCTTCGTCGTCCTTTTCTTCGACCTCCAAATGTGAGTAAGATCCTTTCCATCCCAGACCATTCGGGACAATTCTTCAATCAGGAAAAGGTTATTATTACTCCGTGGTAACGATGTCTCAAAATTTACCTTCTAATAGTATCAATCTAAACAGAAAATATTTCTGGTGACAAGTGGAACTTATCTTCACTAGGGATTTTGTTACGGAATATGTAACACGTAGAAGTTACAAATGACTTATTTAAGGCATAAGTTACTTACTAACTGACGTCACATCTCTAATCAAAACAACCCCGGTCTCTGTCCCGACCTCCATCCCTCTAAAATTATACGATGACGATTAGTCACAACGGGACCTCCAAGATCGGTCCCATTAATTCGTTCTTGACTTTGTTTTTCGTAAGTCTAACCTTTTTTTTTCTTCATTTTGGTAGAGAGGAACTTCTACTGTACTTTAAGGATTTCTAATATGATTTTTACTAATATTGGTTATTAATTAAAGTGGTTCCAAAGTCCTATGTTCTAGTTATGTGTTTTTTAAGTTAATGTAAAGATATGTCATCCCTACTCGTTTGGTTTTTACTTTAATTTTTTTATTAAGATAATTGTTATCTATTTTGTACATTCATATTTAAATTGTTTTTTGTTTGAAGATTGAGACTTTTGATCTTTTACAACAACTTTCTTTAATTGAATTTATTTATCTGTAAGTATAAGTATTTAACTTTCCAAAATCCACCATTCTAATGTTATTAGGAGTTTAACTAGATGTCTAAGTCATATTAGAGGTATTTATAATATCGACAAAAACAATGTCTGTAACTGTTCGATTATAATTTATAATATACCTTTCGTTGACTGGATTTTTTTTAGAATTTTGTCTTGTTTCAACGTCCTGAGTGTTAAGGAGCAGACTTTTGAATGACACTGTGATGTCATTAATACTGTCCCACCGTAATGGTATTAATATCTATAATTCTGATTGTTTTATCTTGACTCTTAGGTCTTTATCTAGAAGAAATACTATTCAACTAAAAGTTGAATCCATGGTTCTGTAAAGTTATCTCCTTCTTATCAGAACTCCGTCAGGATTCTACCACCTCCTTAGCCTACCCCTCTAGTGAAAGAGGGGTTGTTTAAGTAGTTTTCTTGTAAATTTTGTGGTTCATTTACGGTGTTTTGTTGAAGACTTACGGCCGTCTCCTATAGTCCGTGGGTCTTTTCGTCGGGTAACAGAAACTTTCCTCTACAAAATAGTTACCCCGACATATCTACCTCTTCAGAACTCCGATGACATTTTTACTCTGACTTTTGGTCTTCGTCTTCCGAATTCAGGTTTAGGACTCTTGTGGTCTTTTAAGGACTGAGATCCCTTGTAATTAGCTGTCCTCGAGTAGTTTACGGAGGTTTGGATGTGACTTTGGTTCGTGGTGAGGTCCCGGTTGTTCAAGGTCTCGTTCTGTATGGTGTGTTTAAGAGGTCGTTGTGTCCTTGTGTCGGGACTCAAGGTTATATGTCCGACGGGTTTCAGTGAGGTTTGGGTAACTGTATAGTATTGAGTAATGACCTGGGAAGTAACGTGAGGTCTCTCTTCTTTAGGTCGAAGTGGGTGGTCTTGTAGCTGTGTTCGAAGGGATTGGTCCTTTGGAACTGTTCGGTGGACAGGTTGGGGTGGGTATCACTCCTCTGAGGTGTTATTTCTCTTGAGGTGTTTGACGGTCTTATGTCTTTCCGGTGGGGTTTGTGTCGTTATATTTGTCCTACTTCTCTGTCTCCTTATGGGTCGTCCATTTCCTTGTCCTATTTACGGGTGGTTTGGTTTTTTTTTTTTTTTTCCTCCTTCTCTATCCCTTAGATAGACTATTTCTTAAGGTTTATTACCATCACTTTTACTAGGTTTTAGAACTTTAGTTTTACCTTAGTGTCTATTTATCGGACCTGTGTTCCTAACTCTTCTACGTTCTTTCCAAATTGTTCCTGGATCTTCTTTATTTTTTCTCAGTCATATATTACGTTATTTACTATAGTTTTTGTGAGACCTCCCTTGTTTATCATCTTATTACCTCCGTCTTATATCCTAATCACTTCATCTTCTACCTTATCATCTTTATTCACTTAGTCTCTCTTTTTTTTTTTTTGACTTAATTTTCTTTACTCCTGTTAGAGTCTCTGGAGGTCCTGTGACAATTTACAGGGTTGTAAGCTTAGTATTATCAGGGTCTTCTTCTTTTGTTTTTCTTTCTGGTACTCTTTTATGAACTCCTCTATTGTCAACTTTTGAAGGGATTTTACCCTTCCTTTATTAGTGACTTCAGGTTCTTTGGGTCTCTCAGGGTTTGTCCTATTTGGGTTCCGTTTTGTGGGTTCTGTTTGTGTTTCTTGTTTATAATTTTCGTCGTTCCCTTTTTTTCGTTTATTGTGGGTTCCCCTAAGGGTATTACTATTGTCGACTAGAAAGTTATCTTTGCGAAGTCCGGTCCTCCCTTACCGTTCTGTATGAATTTCACTACTTTCTTTTGTTACATGTCGGGTCTAATGACAAGGGTCGTTCCTAGAGCCAGTCTATACTTCCTCTTTAGTTTTCGAAATGTCTGTTCGTTTTCGACTGTCTTAAATCTCGGTGGTTTGGTCGAAAGGTTGTTTACGATTTCCTAGAGGAGATCTGTTCTTTGTGTTTTTCCCACATATTCGAGCTTGGTTTTGTTATTTCATTTACCGTTGTCCTAGTATGAGTAGTTTTTAATGGAATTTGTATTTACCCAACTTACAGGGTTGGTTTTTCTGGAGATATATACAACAGATGTTCTCTGGGTGGAGTTTTGTCCCCTGTGTATGTCTGACTTTTACTTCCCTACCTTTTTTTATAAGGTACTTTTGTCTCCGGTTTTCTTTTGTCCTCATTGTTATAAGTATAGACTATTTTATATGAAATTTGGTTTCCGACACTTTTCTCTGTTTCTTCCTGTGATGTATTACTAGTTTCCTAGTTAGGTTCTTTTTCTATATTGTTAATATTTATATATACGTGGGTTGTATCCTCGTGGTGTTATACATTCTGTTTATGATTGTTCATACTTTCCCCTTTAATTGTTATTGTGTTATTATCACCCTCTGAAATTATGGGTGAGTGTGAATACCTATCTAGTTGATTTGTCTTTTAATTGTTCCTTTGTGTTTGAAATTTACTACGTTATCTGGTCAATCTGGATTAACTATAGATATCCTGTAAAGTGGGGGTTTTTACTTAAATTGGAAAAAGAGTTCGTGTGTACCTTGGAAGAGGTCCTATCTAGTGTAGGACCCGGTATTTAGATCGGAACCATTTAAGTTTTTTTGACTTTAGTAAGGTTCGTAGAAAAGACTGGTGTTACGTCATTCTAATCTAGAGTTAATGTCCTCTTTTTGATGATTTTTAAGATTGTATACCTCCGACTTGTTGTACGACGACTTATTGGTTCTTTAGTGTCTTCTTTAATTTTTTCTTTAGTTTTATACGTATCTTTGATTACTTTTACTTTTGTGTTGTTGGGTTTTGGACACCTTGTGACATTTTCGTCACGATTCCCTTTCCAAGTATCGTTATGTCCGTGTGGAGTTCTTTGTTCTTTTTTCAGTTTATTTATTGGATTGAGATATGGATTTCGTTGATCTTTTCCTTCTTTACTTCTTGGGGTCCCACTCATCTTCCTTTCTTTACAATTTTTAATTCCGTCTTTATTTACGTTTTCTTTGTTTTCTCTGGTATCGTTTTTAGTTGTTTCGGTTTTCGACCAAGAAACTTTCCTATTTATTTTAATGGTTTGGTAATCGGTCTGAGTAGTTCTTTGTTTCCCTCTTTTTAGTTTAGTTATTTTAATCTTTACTTTTACCTCTCTAGCGTTGTCTGTTGTGTCTTTATGTTTCCTAGTATTCTCTGATGATAGTCGTTAATATACGGTTATTTTACCTGTTGCACCTTCTTTACGTGTTTAAGAATCTTTTCATGTTGAAAGGTTTTGACTTGGTTCTTCTTTATCTTTTAGAATTGTCTGGGTCGTGTTCGTGTCTTTAACTTTGACATTAGTCTTTAGAAGGTCGTTTGTTTTCGGGACTTAAGATGGTTTTTAAATCTCTTCTCGATTGTGGATGGGATGAGTTTGAGAAGGTCTTTTAACGTCTCCTTCCATTTGAAGGTTTGAGTAAGATACTCCGGTGGTAGTGGGATTATGGTTTTGGACTGTTTCTACGGTGTTTTTTTCTTTTGATGTCCGATTATAGTGACTGCTTGTATCTACGTTTTTAGGAATTGTTTTAAGATCGTTAGTCTTAGGTTGTTGTGTAATTTTTCTAGTATGTGGTACTGGTTGACCCGAAATAGGGTCCCTACGTTCCTAAGAAGTTATAGGTGTTTAGTTAGTTACATTATGTGGTGTAATTGTTTAACTTTTTATTTTTGGTATACTAATAGAGTTATCTACGTCTCTTCCGGAAAATGTTTTAAGTTGTGGGTAAATACTATTTGTGAGAGGTATTTCGTCCTTATCTTCCTTGTATGGAGTTGTATTATTTTCGATATATGCTGTTTGGGTGTCGTTTGTAATAGAAGTAACCACTTTTTAACCTTCGTAAAGGGGATTTCAGTCCTTGTTCTGTTCCCACGGGTGAAAGTGGTGATGATAAGTTGTATCAAAACCTTCAAAACCGGTGTCGTTAGTCTCGTCTTTTTCTTTATTTTCCTTAGGTTTAACCTTTTCTTCTTCATTTTGAGAGTGACAAACGTCTACTGTACTAGGAGATGTATCTTTTGGGATTTCTGAGATAGTCTTTTAATAGTCTTGATTAGTTACTTATATCATTTCAAAGTCCTATATTTTAGTTGTGTGTCTTTAGGGAACGTAATGATATGTGGTTATTACTCTTTTATCTTTCTCTCTAATTCCTTTGTTAAGGTAAATGGTAACGTTACTTTTCTTATTTTATGAATCCTTATATAGATGGATTTCTTTGTTTTCTGGATAAATATCTTTTGATATTTTATGACCACTTTCTTTAGTTTCTCCTGTGATTATCTACTTCTTTATATGGTACAAGTACCTAAACTTCTTAGTTATATCACTTTTACTCATATGATGGGTTTCGTTAGATTTCTAAGTTACGTTAGGGATAGTTCGATGGTTACCATAAAAAGTCTCAATGTTGTTTATTAAAGTGTTAAACATACCTTTATGTTTTTTAGAGTTTATCGGTTTCGTTAGAACTCTTTCTTCTTACCTTGACCTCCTTAGTTGGACG
Source organism: Capra ibex (assembly GCA_006410555.1). Lineage (NCBI taxonomy): Eukaryota > Metazoa > Chordata > Mammalia > Artiodactyla > Bovidae > Capra > Capra ibex. The sequence continues at coordinate 53,838,802 of SJYO01026388.1, read as the reverse complement.
GACTGAAGTCCGAGATGATGTTTCGGTGTCAGTAGTTCTGTCATTCCAATGACCGTGTTTCTGTCTTTATATCTAGTTACCTTGTTTTATCTTTCGGGTCTCTATTTAGGTGCGTGGATACCTGTGGAATAGAAACTGTTTCCTCCGTTCTTATATGTTACCTCTTTTCTGTTAGAGAAATTGTTCACCACGACCCTTTTGACCAGTTGGTGAACATTTTCTTACTTTGATCTTGTGAAAGATTGTGGTATGTGTTTTTATTTGAGTTTTACCTCATTTCTAGATTTACATTCTGGTCTTTGGTATTTTGAGGATCTCCTCTTGTGTCCGTTTTGTGAGAGGTTGTATTTGGTGTCTTCCTAGGAGATACTGTGTGGAGGGTCTTATAACCTTTATTTTCGTTTTTATTTGTTTACCCTAGATCAATTTGAATTTTCGAAGACGTGTTGTTTCCTTTGATATATTCGTTCCACTTTTCTGTCGGAAGTCTTACCCTCTTTTATTATCGTTTACTTCGTTGACTGTTTCTTGATTAGAGTTTTTATATGTTCGTTGAGGACGTTGAGTTAAGGTCTTTTTATTTACTGGGTTAGTTTTTTACCCGGTTTCTTGATTTGGCTGTAAAGAGATTTCTTCCGTATGCCTACCGATTGTTTGTGTACTTTTCTACGAGTTGTAGTGAGTAATAGTCTCTTTACGTTTAGTTTTGGTGTTACTCCATGGTAAAGTGCGGTCAGTCTTACCGAGACTAGGTTTCCAGATGTTCGTTATTTACGACCTCTCCCACACCTTTTTTCTCTTGGGAGAATGTGACAACCACCCTTACGTTTGATCAGGTCGGTGACACCTCTTGTCACACCTCTAAGGAATTTTTTAACGTTTATCTTGACGGAATACTGGGTCTTTAGGGTGACGACCCGTATGTGTGGCTCCTTTGGTCTTAACTTTCTCTGTGTACATGGGGTTACAAGTAGTGTCGTGACAAATATTATCGGTCCTGTACCTTCGTTGGATCTATAGGTAGTCGTCTATTTACCTATTCTTTCGACACCATGTATGTGGGTTACCTCATAATGAGTCGGTAATTTTTCTTATGTAAACTTAGTCAAGATTACTCCACCTACTTTGACCTCGGTTAATATGTCTCACTTCGTTCGGTCTTTCTTTTTGTGGTTATGTCATATGATTGCGTATATATACCTTAAATCTTTCTACCATTGCTATTGGGACATACGTTTTGTCGTTTTCTCTGTACCTACATATCTTGTCAGAAAACCTGAAACACCCTCTCCCTCTCCCACCCTACTAAACCCTCTTACCGTAACTTTGTACATATTATGGTTTATACTTGTTTAGCGGTCAGGTCCAAGTTACATACTATGTCCTACGAACCCCGACCACGTGACCCTACTAGGTCCCCCTACCATGTCCCTCCCTCCACCCACCCCCCCGCAAGTCCTACCCCTTGTGCACATATGGGTACCGTCTAAGTACAACTACATACCGTTTTGGTTATGTTATAACATTTAATTAATCGGAGGTTAATTTTATTTATTTATTTGTACCAAACTGTTTTTTTTTTTTTTTCTTATCAGAAGTTGTTTACCATGACCCTATTGATCTTTGGAGTATGTTTTTTTACTTCAATATGGAGATTGAGTGTTGTATATGTTTTTAATCGAGTTTTAACTACTTTCTAGGTTTGTCTTCTCGATTTTGATATTTTGTGAATCTTCTTTTGTTTCTACGTCTAGAAGTACTACCGTTTAAACAGTTGACAAAGAATGTATACTATGGTTTTGGGACTCGTTGTCGTCATCCTGTTGTTCTTCTATTTAACCTATGGTAATTTTAAATTTTGCAAACTCGAAGTTTCTGTGGTAGTTTTTTCACTTTTTCGATGTGTGTCTTACCTTCTAACATTTAGTATATAGATTATTCCTTGACTATAACTCTTATACATTTATTGATAATGTTGAGTCAGTAAAAAATTTGTCGGCTAATTTTTATTTTTATACTTATCTGGCAATGGGTCTCATCTAGGTATTTGTCGGTTATTCGTGTCCTTTTCTACACGAGTTGTAATAATCGATAGACTTTTTACGTTATTTTCGTTGTGACTCTATGGTGAAGTATGGATGATTTTACCGACACTAGTTTTTCCGTCTTTTATTGTTCGTAACCGGTCCTCCATCTCTTTGACCTTGGGAGTATGACACGACCCGTACACTTTACCAAATCGAAGAAACCTTTCGTCGGACTATCAAAGAAATTTTCAATTTGTATCGTAATGATAAACCGGTTCGTTACTCTGAGGACCTAACTATACGTTCTCTTTACTTTTGTATACAGATGTGCTTTGAAAATATACTTACAACTATCGTCGTAATAAGTGTTATCATTTTTTCATCTTTGTAGGGTTTACTGGTAGTCGACTACTTATCTATTTATTACACTAGATAGGTGTGTTACCCTATAATCGTTATCTTTCATTACTTCATGGGTATCTACGACACTGTGTCTACTCGGAACTGTTGTAATACGATTTATCTTCGTCGGTCAGTGTTCTTGACGTATAACATACCAAGGTAAATATATTTTACAGAACTTGTCCATTTAGACACCTCTGTTTTTATATAATAACTAAAGGTCCCCGTCACTGACGATTACACATACTCCAAAGAACAAACCACGACTTGGTTTTCGACCTACCAAACCTTATCATCATTACCGACGTATTGAAGTACTTATATATTGATTTTTGGTGACTTAAAATGTATAATTTTCCTACCTAAAATACTACACAATGTATAGATTTTTTGAAAAAATTTCTTAAGACATTCAAAGGGGTAAAACAAGTTTTACGTCATTAACGATTCTCTTAATAAGAGTTTGACGATTAGTGATGTTTGTATCCAATTTTAAACACTGTTTCTGAAGACTTCGTAACCAGATGTACACCACTTCTTGACAGTAAAAACTCTCTTACCCTTCTGAGTAGAGAGTCCGTATTCTTCTACCTTGGGATTACCTGGTATCATTGAAACACATGGACGCCTCCGTCAATTGACTAAGGTCTGTACATTCTCCACCACTTTAAACTCTCTAGAATTATAACTCCCTCGATAAGTCTACCCACCCGTATTGATGTACCCAGAAGATGCAGAAGGAACCGGTACCAGAGCTGAAGCATGCGTCTCCCATTCTGAAATACTCCCGGTTGTCTCTTATCGAAGACACTCCGTCTCGTCACTTCTGTCAAAGTGCCAAACGAGACACGATCCTCCCACCTTTCCTCCCTTCTACTCCTCCTTTTTACTCTACTTCTTGTCTTCTATGTTAACTTATATAACGTATCGTCGTTACTGGTATTGGTACCGTTCGAAACTAAAAAGTTCACTAGTTTGTTTTGGTTTTTACATAATTTATTAGTAATTCTCAATGACTGGTGTAACAACATGTCGTCTTTGATTGTGTTAATGTTCGTTAACACGAGGTAAAAATTTTATTGAATAACTGTCTTAGTTAGGTATCTTTTAATTCTAATTTTACCACCGACAATTTATGGATAATTCAAGGAATAGTTTTCTGAGTAATGGCCCTTCTCGTAGCGACATCTTACTCTGATTGTTCCTTCCATTTTAGATTCGTAAATTACCTTAAATAAATCAAAGTGGCTAAAAAACACCCTATTATCCAACTCACTCCTTCTCAATATCCCTCTTCCTTCTCTTTAAGATTCTATTGAATATAGGTTATTTAATAAGAAATCTTGTCTAAAGAAGGTCTTTACACAAAAAGTTGTTCTAATTAAAGTAATGAGGTAAGTACATCTACCTTAGGAACCAAATCTCAGTCCGATCCCATTCAATATGAGTTTTATGACGAGTTAAAATTTTATTCCCTAAATACACGTACTTCCACACTTAGTGAGAAATGGTCAATTATAGAGTGGGAGGACAGGAAAGATAAACTCAGTTCTTATGTAGACAGTTAACGTTTGTAAATAAGTGGATAACCTACTTGTTTTTTCAGTTAACTTTTACTCGAATCCTTTTTGTGTTCGGACCAGAATAGTGTAATTGTTCACTAAAAAATTTAACAAAATTGGAACATCATGCACCAATCAGTAGTGATACGTGTGGTAATTGAGTTTGATCTATGAACAAGAAAACGGTTTATTACAGTGAAATTTACACACGTTTATAGTTATAGTGTCACTTTAAATCCTGGATTTAAGACTGTTCCACACTGGTGTACGCACCATTACTTTAAAGTAGACAAGGGAATTTTAAAGAGGATTTTCTACGAAATAAAATCCTCTTTATCTTGGGTAAATTCAAATTTTATAGGTAAGTTCTGTCGATACTTTTTTATTTGAGATCATTTTTTTTCAGGATCGAGATTCATATATACCTAAACAATAAGTGACATTAAGTGACCGTTACAAAAGATTCCCTGATTTTGAAAATTATGTAATACATACTCTTTGGTTTCAAAGTGACACAACATATAATCCAATTTGGGAAATTTTATTTATGATCTGTCATTTTAAGTAGTGTTATACGGAGGTAAATTGTAAAAGAAAAGCGATTACAAGTAAAAAATTTCTTGACCGAATCCCGGGTTTCTCCTAGTACATTGTGACTTTTTTGAGGTCTGGGGACCTTTTGTAATATATCTCTGTAAGGTCACATAAATTAAATTTTTTTAATATAAAGAGTTTAACAATCGGTAGATAATCTGATACGTGAGACTTATATGGTGGTAAAATTTCACAACTATTATATAGAATAACCGGAAGGGTAATCGATTCTCAAGGACCATTTTATAAAAGGATGGTGTATTCGGTGATCAGTAGTTGGTACAGTTTGTTGTATAAGTCATACCTATAACTTTAAGATTCAACTGATATAAGTTATTTATTGGGTTTCTATATATTACAATTGGTATATGATAAATACGTATAAATTTAGTTCGAGATATTATCTATTCTTAACTTCTGTTTCGTAAATATAACTAGAGTATATACATTTAGATAATGGATGATACAAAATGTTTACATATTAAAAATTGGGTCGGAATAAGTCTTACCTAAAATTAACGTAAATACATAAATTTCCGATCCTGATCTTTAGTTGGAATTTAAATAGTTTATTTAATTGAACACGAAATAATTAAGAGAAACTATCTATGTATATGTATTATATGTATTATATTTAAATAGGTAAACTATTAAAATTCGTGTCAAGTCACTGTAATTCATGTAAGTGTGACAACATATTGGTAGTGGTGATAGATAGAAGTTTTTGTAAAAATAGAAGGATTTGGTTTTAATACATGGATAATTTGTTCCCGAAGAGTGATAAGTGAGGACGGACATGGTCTTTCATGTAAGATGAAAGACAGAGTTACTTAAACTGATCGGCACTGTGGAACATATTTAGGTCAGTATGTTTTAAACAGCCAAACACCGACCAAATAAAGTGACTAGTACGATAGAAGTACCAAGTAGTGATGATATCGTACACAATTTTTAAAGAAGGAAAAATTCCACCTTACTAAAGGGTGACATACGTATATAATTGTCGTATAAACGTATAAGTAAGTAGATAGTTACCTGTGAACCCAACGGAAATGGAAAACTGATAATATTTTTACAACGAGACTTATACCCAAATTTTTCTAGGTAAACTCGAAGACGAAAGTTAAGAAACCCCATATATGAACCTTTACTCTAAAGACCCAAGAAACGTTATATATATAAATATAAAATCAACGAGATAGTACAGGTCGAGATATTTATATGTACATAAATTTTAAAAAACTACACCTGGTAAAAATTTCAGAAATAACTTAAACGATGTTATAACGAAGACAAAATACCAAACCAAAAAACCGGGGTTCCGTACACCCTATAATCGAGGGACTGGTTCCTAGTTTGGGTGTAGGTGACGAAACCTTCTACTTCAGAGTTGGTGACCTGGAGGTCCTTTCAGGGGTGTTACATAAAAATTATGCAAGAATTTAGATGGGTACCCGAATACAAAATTTCCACCAACAACGGTAAAACTCCCTACGTCACCGAGGTGTAGGAGGGGAATCTCAGAAGTCCCAGTTGTGTAAAGGAAAGATGCAGAGGAACGGGACCTCCTCAACTCTTTAAAGAATTCTATAAGTTGATAAGAACTGGATAAATATGTAAGACTTATACGTACACCGAATTCCTCTGAATTTAGAGTCCAAAACCTCAGTTTCGACCCTCTTTAACCTTTTTTAAGATTTTATGTAACACGTGAGGGGTCGAAACCACATCTCGAAGTAGGACTAAGTCGCATTCAGGGAAGATGACGTCTAGAGTCTTCTGTTTTAAAGTCAGAAGGAGTAGTCAGAGAAGGATTTACTGTAGATTGAAACAATGAGAAGGATAAGAAGAGGAAGGGGGCAGGGAGATAAGGGAGGTAAGGTAGAACTTGAAGTGTAGGGAAGGTTTTACATGTGTAACTAGAAACCTTTAACTTGTAGTACAGTGGAGAAGAACCTTTAGGAAGGACTACACGGTCCTACTAAGGTCAAAGGAATAGCCTTTGTAATTTCCTTTATAAAGGAAGAACGTAACCAAGTAATACTGTTGAGTTAGATTTTTATATACCAATGTGTGTTAACTTCTGTGTACCACTCAAGAATTATTTGTAACCAACGATAATGGTTACTTTTGGTTAATTATCCTCTACTTTTTGTCAACGAAATATAGAAATACAATTTCAAAAGACGTGTATTTTTAATAATAAAATGGTAAATCGGTCTGGAATAAAAACAAAAACAAAAAAAATTATATTTAAATAAATAAAATTAACCTCTAATTAATGAAATGTTATAACATAACCAAAACGGTATGTAGTTGTACTTAGACGGTGTCCATATGTGTACAAGGGGTAGGACTTGGAGGGGAGGGTGGAGGGAGGGGCATGGTAGGGAGACCCAGTAGAGTCACGTGGTCGGGGTTCGTCTGGAATAAAAACAAAAGATTATTTTAAATGAAAGAATGAAAAATTGAGTGGGATTCGAAGGAAGAGATTTAGAAGTATCTTAATAGTGGATGAAGTCGACATGTCGGGATTCCAACCTATACTAAAGGTCCAAACTTTTACTTTTTACCGTTTATATTAATTAACCTCTACCCTTCTCCTCTCTACGATTAAATATAATTAATTGAGAAAAAGTAGAAATACTACGAATAAGAGATCCTTAGACAATTATAATGGGAAGAATCGAAAAAAACTCCCAAATATCTGGGGGAAACTTTTATACTACTTTTAATACCCGACAAAGAGTAGAGGGTTTCTTGCACGTAAGTGTTAAAATATAATTTCAAACCCTTTACATACCTGAGGGAACTTACGAGGTCTTCTCAGGTCTCTAGGTTCTAATTGTGGTTCAATACATAGTTATATTACATTTGTATCTTTTAGAGATCAACAACTATAAGAGAGGATTTGTGTGAAGTTCAAAAACGGGGATATAAAATAAGACAAGAGGACAAAGAACATCAGTGAAGAATTGACAAAAGGTTACCAATCTGGTTCCAACTAAATTGATCTACGAGATCTGTGACATTCCGTTGTCTCTCTTATCCGTCCCTTAACACCGTCACGTGTCCTGTTCCGTAATGGAAAGAAGTGTGAACATGTTCGTCATAATCCTTTGAGGAGAAATCCGAGTTACTATCGTAATTCTTTTACGATTGAACGGGTCACATAGACTTTTAAGGATTTTGTCTCCTTTTTGTGTCAAAGACTTAAATACATTATAGAATCTTTTAACTGAAGTTAGTCCAAAGAAAGTATTTTCTTTTTCCAATTTGACGTCTTTTGAAACTTGATTTGACCATCTAAATTTTTTAAAATACTCTATAATTTTTTCTAACCCATTATTTGATTAATTTTATCTGATTTAAACCAAATAGGTTCCTGAAATGTGGTCACTTACTCTAAGGAAAGATCTGACATTATAAGTATATGTATACAAATGTCTATTAGACAAAGTAAACTTTCGTTTTTGATTATCGTAGTTCTTCTCTCTTTTGTATGAAAGGGGGTACTACTTGTTCCGTTAAATAAAACTTTTGTTTGTGTAACCGATGGTTCGTCAGGATTGTTAAAATAGGATTCTACGAAATTAAAATTGGAACCAGACATAATTCTCACTGAAATTGAAACTAAACTATGATCTAGTAAGTTCATACTGTATTTAGTTTAGGGAATACTGATATGTCACCTTCACTCTTTATCTAAATTCCCTGATCTAGACTATCTGTCTCACGGACTACTTGATACCTACCTTCAAGTACTGTAACATGTCCTCTGTCCTTAGTTCTGGTAGGGGTTCTTTTTCTTTACGTTTCTGCGGAATGTTTATCGACACTTTTCTTCCCTTCACTTTTCGTTTCCTTTTTCCTTTCTATGTGGGTAAACTTACGTCTCAAGGTTTCTTATCGGTCCTCTCTATTCTTTCGCAAAGAGTCACTAGTCACGTTTCTTTATCTCCTTTTGTTATCTTACTCTTTTTGATCTCTAGAGAAGTTCTTTTAATCTCTATGGTTCTCTTTTAAAGTACGTTTCTACCCGAGCTATTTCCTGTCTTTACCCTCCTTGGATTGTCTTCGTCTTCTATAATTCTTCTCCACCGTTCTTAAAACATGTCTTCTTGACATGTTTTTTCCAGAAGTGCTGAGTATATTAGTACTACGACACTAGTGAGTGGATCTCGGTCTGTAGGACCTTACACTTCAGTTCACCCGGAATCCTTCGTAGTGATACTTGTTTCGATCACCTCCACTACCTTAAGGCCAACTCGATAAAGTTTAGGACTTTCTACTACGACACTTTCACGACGTGAGTTATACGGTCGTTTAACCTCTTGAGTCGTCACCGGTGTCCTGACCTTTTCCAGTCAAAAGTAAGGTTAAGATTTCTTTCCGTTACGGTTTCTTACGAGTTTGATGACGTGTTAACGTGAGTAGAGTGTGTGATCATTTCATTACGAATTTTAAGAGGTTCGGTCCGAAGTCGTTATGCACTTGGTACCTGAAGGTCTGCAAGTTCGACCAAAATCTTTTCCGTCTCCTTGGTCTCTAGTTTAACGGTTGTAGACGACCTAGTACCTTTTTCATCCTCTCAAGGTCTTTTTGTAGATAAAGACGAAATAACTGATACGGTTTCGGAAACTGACACACCTAGTGATGTTCGACACCTTTTAAGACTTTCTCTATCCTTATGGTCTGGTGGGCTGGACGGAGAACTCTTTGAATATACGTCCACTCCTTCGTTGTCAATCTTGACCTATACCTTGTTGTCCGACCAAGGTTTATCCTTTTCCTCATGTAGTTCCGACATATAACAGTGTAACGAATAAATTGAAGATACGTCTCATGTAGTACTCGTTACGACCCGACCTCCTTCGTGTTCGACCTTAGTCCTAACGACCCTCTTTATAGTTATTGGATCTGTACGTCTACTGTGGTGGGAAGACCGTCTTTCGCTTCTTTATTTCTCGGAGAACTACTTTCATTTTCTCCTCTCATTTTTTCAACCGAATTTCGAGTTGTAAGTCTTTTGATTCTAGTGCCGTAGGTCAGGGTACTGAAGTGCCGTTTATCTACCCCTTTGTCACCGACTGAAATAAAAAGACCTGAGGTTTTAGTGACGTCTACCACTAACGTCGGTACTTTAAGTTTCTGCGAATGAGAAACCTTCTTTTCACTACTGGTTGGGTCTGTCATATAACTTTTCGTCTCTGTAATGAAACGGTTGTTTCCAGGCAGATCAGTTCCGATACCAAAAAGGTCACCAGTACATACCTACACTCTCAACCTGATATTTCTTTCGACTCGTGACTTCATAACTACGAAAACTTGACACCACAACCTCTTCTGAGAACTCTCAGGGAACCTTATATTCCTCTAGGTTTGTCAGGTAGGATTTCCTTTAGTCAGGACCTACAAATGACCTTCCTGACTACAACTTCGACTTTGAGGTTGTGAAACCGGTGGACTACGTTTCTCGACTGAGTGAACTTTTCTGAGACTACGACCCTTTCTAACTCCTGTCCTCCTCTTCCCCTGTTGTCTCCTACTCTACCAACCTACCGTAGTGACTGAGCTACCTGTACCCAAACCCACCTGAGGTCCTCAACCACTACCTGTCCCTCCGGACGGTACACCGCCAAGTACCCCAGTGTTTCTCAACCTGTGTAGACTTACTGACTTGACTTGACTTGACTGACACAATTGCAATATAAACTAACCGATACGGAATAAGAAGCTACGAGTCCTTCAGGAAGTTTCTTCACGAACATTTACCAGTTTCGTAAGAATAACAAGATGAACACATCTAAGTCATCAACATTTAAGACGACACGACGCATAGTCGTCGTCGGTCAGTTTACGTGGTTATGGGGATTCACCTTCACTTTCACTTCAGTGAGTTAGCACAGACTGAGAAACGCTGGGGTATCTGTCATCGGGGTGTCTGAGGAACCAGTTAACCTAAAAGGTCCGTACTTATGACCTCACCCAACGATAAAGGAAGAGGTCCCATAGAAGGGCTGGGTCCCTAGCTTGGGTCCAGAGGGAGTAACATTCCTTATCTGTAAATCTCGACAATTCCCTGAGTTCCATAGTGACCCATCCTAAAACTGTTATACTTACTCTTACATTCCTCTGACTAAGGTCAGTTTAACACCTTATTAACTACTTGTATCCCCTTCCTTTTTTCTCTCATTAACTTGACGTTTACGACTCTCTAGTAGATTAAAGTGGACGAATAAGATGTTTACTTATGTACTTCATTGACTAATGAGAATCTAATCCTGAACCCTGTACCAAATGTCCCTTTTAATCAGTAAACTCTGAGTTCTTTGGACTTAAGGTCTGAATTTAAATGGTAATTATAACCCGTTCTATCAAAAAGAGATAGAGTCAACGGTGTTTACAATTTACACCCCTAACCCAATCTAAAGGTACTACGATTAAAAATAACTCCAACAAAATTAAGGGTTTGATTATGATAAAGAAGACTTGTAACTTAAGATTTATAATCGTATCATTTACCACCAGAAATGGTTGTTCATTTAGAGTCCTTCAGGACCAATGTCAATATTAATAATGAGTTAAGTACGATTGATAATACCCTGTCTATTATACTACACGGGAAATTTTACAAAATCTATTCAGTATGAAAATTTTTAATAATTCGTTAAAGTAAAAAAAAGTAAAAATTGTTATCTGTGTTGATAAATAAAAAATTTTATATAACTTGTGAATGACTCATAGTGAGTGTAAAGAACCAGGATCACCATGTCGTCATTCGTCATATTTTCACCTGGGAGAGGAGTTCCTATCTGTTAACTCTTATGAATTTAATTTTTTCTATTAGAGTCTCCCACTATTAAAGAACGTTTCTTTATTTTCATTAAAAATGTTTCTTAAACCCACTACAATGACACCCCACTCTGCTACAACGACATATAACTTTCCAGTAAATATTTTCTTCTTTAAAAAAGATCTCGTGTGTAGTACTCTTATTTAGTTAATACTATTCTTCGTGTCTCTATTCTTCCATGTTTTCAGTATGTCTTCCTTACTTTGACTGATCTATGTACACGAAAGACACCCCACACTCACATCCCACTCTCCGTACGTAAACACAAAACTCCCACACACACACACACCGGTACTTATAAGGAATTCCCACTTTATTTTGAAAAGATATGAGGAATGAAGGGGAACACATATAACCACTTCCTGTCTTTTTCCCATTATTGACTTCATCTACAAGTCTTCTGAATCACTTAGAAATGTATACGGGACCTTTGAGTCTCGACTCAACCTCCAACCAATCTCTTTTCTCCATAATAGGACATTTCCTCTTCTCCCAAAAATCAGGTACACTACATACTGAACCTCAGTTGTATGTAAATTCATCTCTTTAGTGGTTATACGTCTTAACATACTAACAATGCATTTGACAGAATCAGAGCTGTTCGAGAGTCATTTAGTCGATGTGACTTTCTATTGTAAAATACTCGTCTAAACACACACACACAAAAACTTCCTTACTTCCTTTTTCCGAGTCAAGGTACAAATTACGTCTCGTCTTTCACATCTTGATTATTATACTCTCAGAGTTTTAGACAGTTAAGACCTTGAACTCCGGTCCTTTCTGGTAGTTTTATATACAGGGGGTCTTTACGTGTCTTTAGGAGTCTTCTGTTAACCCCACCCACCGACGGTATATTCAATATTAATAAATGGACACGTAACTGCAAGTGATAGAGTAGTGACACTTTTTTTAACTTTCTCCCTCTTTTTCTCTCTCTCTAACTGATGTAAGAATCTTTGATATTCGTAAGTACTACGGTTTTGTGGGTTAATTACTGTGTTTTTCCAGTTCGATCACAAATCATATTCCGACAGTTTTATTCACCGACTAACCTATTCAAAAAGTGAAGATTAGTGATCGATACCATTTTGTCTCTGTGTCAAGTTTTTATTTGTAATTTCTCGTCTTGATGTAAATGAAATAAGGTTTAAGACTCTTTTCGTTTTCGTACCAAAATCAAAATAGTCGTTCTTAGGTATACTTACTGAAGAGGGTAAACGAAACCCTAAGACCTCAAAATTCACCCGGTTTCAAAACTTCACAACTTTCTATAATATTTCGTGAATGTTCATAAGTCGACCAGTCCGACGAGTTAATTGACTTGTAAATATTTGGAATTTTAAAACTGTCTCGTACTAAGTACATCCTTACTGGCAATCTGTTGTCTACCGAAATAACATCCATACGAACTCTCTTTCGTATGTTCCGTTACACTAAACTTCCTTTATGTTTACCTTGTGTCTCTCTTTCGTTTGACTTAAATCTTCGTACCTGATATGAGAATTCTTTCCTTTAATAACTTTATAAATGGACCATATAAAAATTACTATCTCACAAAAAATTTACAAATTTACAATTACAAATGAATTCTTATAAGTTCTGTAAGTAATACCTTGTATACTTTTTATGTTGTATTGATTATAGATCCGTTGAGTATGATTGAGTATATTGTAAAGATTTAATCTACAAATATTTTGTTACATTGTCCCGAACCCCTCATTCTTGATTTTACAGTTGATTTTAGGATTTAGGTGTCGTAAAATCGAAGAGAAAAAAAGGATGTTGATACCCGACGAATATAAGACTTCTCATAAAACTTCTTCATACTGAAGTTTCATGTAAAATCTTATTGTAAAATGGTGATTTTATATAGTTTAACATCGATTCTCCCGAAATAATCAAAAGATTTCCTCTTTGTTTTCTACTGTGCTTAAGTAGATTTATTTTTATGATGAAAGTCCATAGACATCAAAAAAAATTGTTTAAGTTCAATTATAATGTATCTTTAAGCAAAGTCCCTTTCTTTGTAGTGTAAGATTTCATACGAACAATTTCCGGTATCTTGTTTACGTTTTAAAAGAATAAAACTCGGATAATACATGTATCATATAACCAGGTTGAGAATAAAAAAAAGGGAAAAGAAAGAAAGAGAGGGAGAGCGAGAGGAAGGGAAGGAGAAGGAAGAGAGGGAGGGAAAGAGAGAGAGAGAGAAGGATCCTCGTGTTTAGATGAGTGTAATGGCTCTTTTTTTTTTAGTACCTTGTTCTTCGTTCATTTGTTAAAAAGGGTCTCTTTTTTCCTTTGTTTTGTTTTGTTTTGTTTTGTGTGTTAAAGTTTATTTTGTTTTGGGGATATAGTATAATATCGATGAAGAGAGGTTCCTCCTCGTCGTTTGTGTTCTGGGGTACCTAGTACAGGACATCAGAGTCATACTTCTTATCTAAGACTATAGAAATACGGAATTTTACGAAGATCCTCTCAACGATAAGGTACGGTCTCCCCTCCCGATGGTCATTAAAAGAAGAAGAGGGTTAGGGCGTCGAGACTCTTCCACTTGGTCCCGGTGGTCCGAGGGTCCTAGTCGAGAATCCCACAGGTCGTGGTCATATTCTTCCCTGCCTCCCCGTGAGGGGTGTCTGGACTTAGGAAGGTCAGTGAATCTGTTCGACGGGTAGACACCAACTCCTCACGATCCTCGTCATTTCCACCCACCAATCTAAAAGGTGGGAATGACGAGGGTAAAAGATCTCCCTGTTGGTCTCAATACTTCTTGTGTTCCTGGAGACTGAGGTGACTCAATCGTTATCCACTTTTATCTTGTCTCTGGAGATTTAAGTCTTGCGTACTGAAGGAGTGTTGACGACGAATGAACAATTTCCGTATCATTTCATCATAGTGACGAATAGTTGAAAAGATTTTATTTATACTCTTTCATTACTTTTTGGTCCTTTTTTCGTTTTTCCTTAATCAAAAATGAAAAGAGGGAGACAGTATAGGAGGACCTGTGATAATTTGTTCTTTCTTAAAAATATCTGATCGTATGATTAAGAACTGTTTAACGAATATGTTTGACATTTATATTTGAAATTATAACCAGGAGTAATTTTGAGACGTTTTAGTCTAATAATAATTAATAGGAGTAAAATCTCTATCGTACGTCAAGCTTCTTTTATTGACTAGCTTTAAGTTTGAAGACTCAAGGGATACAATATCTCATCTGAGAACAACTAATAGGTGAAATGCATATATCGTCACACATGTACAACTAGGATTTGAGGGATTGATAAGAAAGAGGGGTAAAGAGGGGGATCGTTGGTATTTTCAAGTAAGACATTCGGACACCCATACAAAGACAAAACATCTATTCAAGTGACCATAGTAAAGAAAAATGTCAGGGGCATGTTCCCTACAGTATATCATAAAGAGGAGTCACAATGCAGTGTCGGACCTACCCTCCTCTCAAATCTCCTCTTCCTTATGTACGTATGCATACTAACTCAGAGAAACGACAGGTGGACTTTGATAGTATAACAATTAACCGATATGAGGATATATTTTATTTTTCGTTTTTTTAAGTCCGACGACTTGTCTGATATTAATTATAAATTTATGTCTTAAAGACTGAGATTTAATGTAAATTAAAGGAAATTAGTACGTGGATATTGAGTTTAGTTGTATTCACAAAAAGATTTTGTATTACGTAATAACAATTTGGACAATAGTTGAGTTGTCCCTGTGTCTGATTTTTATGTCAAGAACTCATCAAAAGTCTCTAGAATGTTTTTATATAGTTACGTGACTTCTAGTGATAAATGTATACGTTGTATGATAAAAAGTTATAAGTATTAAACTTACTAGGGGTTTTATTTTTCCTAGTATGAAGTTGTAGAATCTGTAATTAATATTTAAAGAATTAGGAAAACAAATATGCAAAAAAAAAGAAAAATACTAAACTTCTTACTCTTCTGGACAATTCTTTAAATCGACAATCTTCTGTTTGACTTAATTTTCTTCTTTTCTTTAGTCCGGGGTTTCTCTCTTTCTTTAGATTGTTACCATAATCCGAAAATTTTTTTTTAGTACAACTAAATGATCTCTCTTTATTACTTTATGACATGATATACCCACTTTTATAGTAAACATATACAGAAGATATTTATAATAAGTATGTTTTTACTCGATTTTAATGGTAACCGATTTTTACAACAGGTACTTTCTTGAAAATCTAATTTTGGTTTCTGTTTACGTTGCGTATAATAATGACTATCTCTATATTAATTTCATGTCTTGTGTCAATTAATCGTTCCTGTATTATAAGGTGTTTAATGAATGTTCCTGTTCAATTCGGGACACCTCCGAAGTCGACAGACGAAGATACACTCTATAAACGACCGTGACATATCTAAAAAAAACGGGAAGACGATTTACAAGGTACTGAAAGAACCATTCTGACTTATATTCAATAAGAATAGTTTATGGTTTTAAAAGTATTAATACTAAAAAGTCTAGTACGTTGAATTAATGTTGAGATTCGTCACTGTGTCTGATTTTATCGGTCTCAACACTACTAGATTTTGATGAGTGTCGTACAGGGTCGGTCATGAACCGGTCCTCGTGTACAGTGAATTTTTTTCGTGTATTGGGAAATCTGGGTTCTCAGTCAATTTCGGAACCATCGTTACAATTGGTATTTTTACTTTTCTGAAAAGTCAATAAATGTATGTTAAAAGGAGATTAATCACCCTGGACTAAAATTAATAAAAGGGAAAGAAAAGAACTTATTCTTGTCTACCCTAATTCAAATGTCCCGTCAATGAAACAATGTCTTTTTCTTTTTCATTCTCAGTCTCACTCACTCTTTCTCTCTAAGTCTCCATCAAAGAGAACAGTTAATATGAGATCTTAAAAATATCTACCCCGCTCATTCACGGATAGTCAAGTCGTCAGAAATTTCTTCTTGACACGATCACCAACACGACTACTACATTTTGTTACTCTGTGAAAGTCTTCCCAGACCGTTTGTTTGTTATTTATATTAGTCTCAGACCGTAACGGTCGATGTCTACGGACCCACCGTGTTCACTCCAGAAGACGAGATGGAGACTAACAACACAACGAAAGGTTGATATTATCCTGAAATCTTTATACAAACAAATTCGTATGATACCAGTTTTCTTGTAGAATCAAACATTTCGTCAAAACGTTCTTAAAACTTTATAAACTTATATTGACTGAGACCTTTTTCTATTCATGATAGATTAGAGACCCGAAGGGACAACCAAGTCTACTATTTCTTAGACGGACGTTACTCCCTCTGACCCCAAACTAGGGAACCAGTCCTTCTAAGGGAACCTCTTCTTTTACCGATGGGTGAGGTCATGTCATAAGAACGGACCTCTTAAGGTACCTACCTCCTCACCACCCATCCCTCCCGCCCCGCCCCCCNCGCCCCTCACCGTTCCCAGTTCAGGTACCCCAGCGTTTCTCAGTCTGTACTGTCTGGTTACGTGTGACATTGTGTATGACAGATTAGAGATAATAGTTAGACGTCAACCTTGTAGACGTAGAAACCCTGTACCAAACCCTTTTAAAAGTACTCTTACCCATGTAAAGTAAAAAATAGGGACATTTTAACCGTTATTATTATTTTAAAATAAAACGACTTTAAGACCAAAATGAAAATCTAAACTCTTATAGTTTGGAGACCTCCTTTCGGGTATCGGAAAGTTTGACGAAATTGAGGGATTATATTGAAGATTTTCACAGAGTCCAGTAGTTTGACAGTCTTCTCCGAACCTAAGTAAAGATGTAAATTCTCAGCTTAATCTTTTGTATGATTGAAAATCTTGAACTAAATAAACATAAATAATCAATTTTTACAATTGAACCTTAAACACGGACCCCTAAAGGTTTACTCATCATCCGTATACTAATAAGATGTCGTCAAAAATATGGTACGATTGTTATTCATTTTTCTTTTTTTTCTCAACAATAAGATTTTCTTTTGTAATTCATAAGTGTCAAAACAAAGGTAAACAGGACTGTAACGACATACTTTGTTTGATAGATTTGAAAGAATTTTAGGTTTACACACTATTTTCTCGGACTGTCACGAAAATCAGAAGGAGTACACTGAGATTAACTTCATTCTTCGTTAAAATATTCGGTTTATGTCCATTGATAGAGTTTTTTAGGGGGACTTAAAGGACATAGTACTATACTTGAATCTGGGTCTGGTTTAGCCTTTTGGGGTTTGGTTTTATGGGTCCATTTCAGTCTTGAGTGTACCCTGTCAAAGACAATTTTAAGACAAAAGTAGCCTATCTTGTTTCTTAAGGAAATTAAACCAACGGACCCGTCCTTTCGTCCGAAAGTTCTTGTGTCGTATCCCTTACCATTACTGAAAGAGAAGGATGAAAGAGTATAGGAATCTAACTCGGTAATTCTTCTTCACACTTATGTGACATCTTCTTTCTTGAGTCAGACTTTCACCCGTCTCTCCCCGAAATTGAACTTTTTGAATATAGGGTCCCCTAAAAGTCACGAAAAGTTATGTTATTTGAGGTTCCGTGGGAGTTCGAACATATTGGAGTGTTCCCCGACGTCGAAGGTTGTCTTTAACACTTCTCAATAAGATGACCAAGTCTATCGGAGAAGAGAGTGCGAAGTCCCTCTCGATGGACGGAAGAAAGTGTTCGGAGATAGAGGAAAAACGGTAGCCGATGAAGACCAACCCTCTCTATAAAGAGATCAGAACTTCGATAGTTGATTTATTAAGAACTGAGAAGATAAGGATATTGTATTCGCTTTAGTTCCTTCGTGTCATAGTAAGTTAAGATCTTAGAACCTGTTAACAGTAAAATGATTTTGACATCTTGCCGAAGGAAAATTAATCGGAGGTACTAAATAAAACATAAGGAGGCTAAATTCGGGTACGATATATAGTCTTTCTGAAAGAATTTTACTTTATAAAGGATAAAAAAGTTAAAGGAAAAGATAAAATTTAGAAGTATCGAGAAGTAATGGATGTAATTACTCACTAAGGTTTCTGTCGTATTTGAGGTTTTTTTTAATATTTTATACGAAAGGGAAGTTGTATAATCTGAACGAAAAAGATTTTATGGAGGACTTCTTCCAGTTGGTCTCACCTCTCGAAAAAGAATTTGGTGAAGTTGGGTAAAAACGTCCCTTTTTACCTCGAATTATAACGACTGCTCATACTCTTCTCGGACTAAACCCTCTCTTCCTGTTTTTTCTATCTTCTTACCTTTTCGATACTTTTACCTCTTCTTCTCTCTTCTGTTCTAAGGAGTAGATTAAGGTTCTTCTACCGGAACGTCCACGGGTTCCTATTGACCCCCGTCCTCACTCTCCCTATTCTGTCTTACCAGTAAATGACTTGAAAGGAAAACCCGAACATTAGACACGTAAACGTGACCCAAGGTGTGAGTCTTCTCGGAGTAAGATCTAAATTACAAAACGATAAGGTAGATTTTAAGAACTGTTAAAATAAAAGCTTGAACACAAAATGTTCAATTTAGATTACTCTGTAAACTCGTTGAACTCTCGTCTCCCTACGAGTCATACACCCAGGTGACAAGGAAAGGTGGAGCATTCGTGTCTTAAGTCCACCTGAATGTTACACGTTCTCAAGTGACTCTGAGATTCACTCATGTTCGATTTGCACAATACGGATCTAGACTCACCCGTCCTCACGACTGTCGACGTTTCTCCGGTACGAAAGGAAATCTTGTTCTCGTACGGAGTTTAAGTCTTTCTTTACTATAAGATTCTTTGTGTTATTGGTCTCTTGAGAAACATAGAAAAGAATGACTGCAATGAAAGGACTTAATTAGTTACTGAAAACGATCTTTATTACTGTATCTTTGTTTCCTTTTACACCCCGTTAAGTGTCCAGTAAAAGGAAAGTCAAAAAGGAATTCGGTTTCAGTTCTGATAACTATTCGGACTTACAGGTAGTCACCTGTTGACCTATTTCTTCTACACCATATATATATATATGGTGTATATATGATATATATATATATATAAATGAGTCGGTATTTTTACTTACTTTATTAGGGTAAACAACGTTGTACCCACTTACATCTTTAATAGTATTCACTTCATTCTGTCTCTCTTTGTATATATTATACTATATCGAATGTATACCTTAGTTTCTTAAACTATGTTTACTTGAATATATTTTTATCTTTATTTGAGTGTCTGTATCTTTTGTTTAAATACCAATGGTTTCCCCTTTTGTCTTCCTTCCTATTTAAATCTTAAAGTTTAATTGGTTACGTCTGATCATATATATTTTATTTATTTATTATTGATGACATATCGTGTCCCTTGGTTGGTATATTTATATAATATTACTGTATATCATCCTTTCCTATATATATATATATATACACATATTGACTCAGTGAAACGACATGTGGAGTTTGTAATATTTAGTTGAGATGAGGTTATTTTTTATTTTCAACACAAAACACATCACAAAAGAGTATGTAAGATGGTTCTTACGTATACACTCGATACTTTATACTCAACACATTAAAACCACCAAGGTGTAGTCGGTTTACGAAGACACAAACGTAGATTTTTATCGTGACATGACATATTTACTTATTGTTTGTAGTATAATTATTAATTTAAAAATATAAAAATGAATATATTAATTTTAGGTAAAAAATTTTTGTACCTTTTAACTCTCTTCTCTCTTCTTTGTTTTTTTTGAATTGACAATTACGTGTGTGTAAATCGTGTAAAAGAACGAAAAACTTGTTCGGGAGTGGAGTAAAAGTGAAACAAGATCCGGGGTGTTTAAGACATAGACCGGGAAGGTGAAGTAATGAAGGTTAAGGATACAACCTATGGTATTAACTCTACTCAAATAATGAGTTTGAAGTTCATTTTTTAGTGAACTATCTAAGAAGAGATGGAACACTTAATTTCTTAGTCAAGATCCTGGTGGACTCCATACTTGACGAATGAGGGAAAGAGGGTGTTAACCCTACATCAGTATTAGTACCGACCACCCTTCGGTTTTCTCACCAAGTCGGGGACTCTTTTTGAGAGGATTAAATAGTAGAAAAGTTGTTAAAAATTTCCATTATCTAAGTACATTGTCGACAAACCTGATACCACTTTAAACGGACTCCTGGTGGATACTCTGTGACTTAACTTTATAGTTTCAAGTCTTATACTCTATCTATCTGTGGTCCGACCCGAAGTAAAGAACTCAAGTCTCTACGGTCATGAGTTGAGTCACCGGTCGTGTCTCATTTAAGTAACTCCTGGTGGACTCTATATTTACGACCCGAAGGGAATCAGGGTGTCGTACGTCGTCTCTATCGATACTTTTAGGACAGGAGTAAATCGACAGAAGATGAAAAAAAAGGGGAGAATGTCGTTTTTATTTCCTTTTCATCCATTTTGTTGTCTTAATTAGTCTTTACTATTATTCTCCCCCTCTTGATAAGAGAAGAAAATTTAAACTCCGGACAACGGAACGATTCTTGGTCCTCACTAACCATCCAACCGAACTTGTCTTAACGAGACGAACGAACGTCCTTCCTCTCCTCTTCCCCCTTTCCCCTCCCCTTCCCTCCTCTCACCTTTCGTCCCCTGTCCTCCTTGAACGTCGAGATATCTTCCCCTCTTCAGAAGGGTCCGTCAAGTTATTTATCTCTGTAACGTCCTTACAGATTTCCTCTACGAAGTTTACCACGAACAACCAAAATACCACTTTAAGAGAGAATGGAAGTAGAATTGCACTTTAGATCAAAGAACGATTAGGTACCTTCACCTAAACATATACACTCCTTTGGACCCCGATCCTATTACTAATTTTACCCCACCTCCGACCCCCCGTAACCTACCTTCGAGGTTCTTCTAATCCCTTGTTGTCTATAGTCAAACTCAATATGACTAAAATTTTCTAACAGAAATCGTAAATTCTCTGATCCTTTTAATCGATTAATAGGTAAATTATAAGAGACAGAAGGACTATTGAAAACCGAGAAGTTGATCTGAAGAAAGACCCGTGTCTTAGTCAAAGGGAGTTAGGAACCAGGGAGAGGTTTCCTTTCTTTATTGAGGTCACAGAGGTCAAAATGGTAGATCGTAAAACAGGTCATTCACCTGAGGAACCTTTCTACAATTTTCTCTTTACAGTCACCTCTATGCACCGTTTCCGTCTCTTATAAAAACAATATCCCCCTTTCGGACAAAGGGACCGGTGGGCGTTACTGGATAAAGGAGACGAGATTCATATCTTGTGGTCCCGAAAGGAGTGTGGACTGGGACTGTAACGGTCGAGACCCGCTGGCTTAGAGGTGAGATTAAATTTGATGGACATTTGTTATACAGAGTCGGTAAGAAAGTTGTATAATCGAAAAAAAAAAAAGAATTTTGTACTCCGATTACTATGTAACAATTATATTTTATAAACAACGAGGGAAATTCAACGATCCAAATTTGAAGTTAAAGGTAATAATAAGTATTCATCCTTTTTTTCTTTTTTCCAAAAGAACCCGACTGAGAACACAAAACCTAAAACCGTGTCTCACAGAGTCGAAACTCTTTGTAAAAAGACCTGACTCATCGGTGATCACCAGTGACCGGAGTACCTCTACTTAGTGAAAACCGAGGTTTACCTTTAGTATCGATTGGTGAGTGTTGGAACAGAATACAACTAAGTACCATGTCACCGGAAGCGTGGTGCCTCCGGAGTGGACAGGGACGCCGGACCTCTTTGGTAAACACCAAAACTAGTGCACACCAAGAGGAGACGTAGGTCAAAGGGGAAAGACCAGTTAGGTAGTGTAAAACTATTTCAACCGAAAGATGGTGTGTTTAATATATCACAATAAGGGACGAGTCTTTGGAAGGTTCTGAAGGATGACTAAGGTCCTCTCATGTTTTAATTGTATCGTAAGTTCCGGGAAGTGTCAGTCTTAAGTTAGAATAGACTATGAAAGATCGGGACGGGAACGGGAGGGTACAGGTAGGGACGAGGAGGAAATTTATATAAAATTTTATAGGTTATTAAGAGAAATGGTCAATGAGTACCCTAGTCCCCATAAGTAAGTGAGTCCTCGTAAAATCGTAACCGATACTTCGGAATGAAGATATAAGAATATAACTATATTTCTCTTCTTTAACCAACTTACGATGGGTAAGTCGGTTTACAAATAGGTCAAGAATTGTCCTCAAAAAACCTTGTAAAGAAATTTTACGACTAAAAAAATATGGTGGGGTCTGGACTTAGTCTTAGAAACCTTTACCTTATTTTCTTAGACTACGAATTCATTCAATGAGTACAGATAAACCACCGAGTCACCCATTTCTTAGATGGAAGTTACGTTCTCTGTGTCCTCTGTCTACCCAAGTGAAGGACCCAGTCCTTCTAGGGGACCTTCTCCCGTACCGTTGGGTTAGGTCATAAGAACGGATTTTTTTAGGGTACCTATTACCTCGGTCCACCCGGTATTCAGGTACCCCAGCGTTTTCTCAACCTATACTGACTCTTACGTGTCTGTATATGTCAAACTCATGAGGTACATAAAATGTAATTTTCGTTATCACAAACGAAATAATTAATACGTTAGACAAATTAGAGTCACTAAAGATACGACGAGTCTGTAATGATAGAACGGTTACGGATGGTATGTGTCGTAGGAGTGACCTGTATGTAATGGATCTTGTTTGTCTTAAGAGGTCCCAAAGGGACTATCGAGTAAACCATTTCTTAGGTGGACGTTACGTCCTCCGGGACCAAGATAAGGACCCTTTCTAGGGGACCTCTTCCCTATCCTACGGGTGAGATTATATGAACCCGAAGGGGACACCGAGTCGACCATTTCTTAGACGGGCGTTACGTCCTCTGGACCCAATAGGGACCCAACCCTTCTAGAGGACCCCTTCCCCTTTCGATGGGTGAGGTCATAAGACCGGACCTCTTAAGGTACCTGACCTAGTGTCTCTCAGTCTGTGCTGACTCACTGAAAGTGAAAGTGAAAAGCGAAAAGTCCCGAATAATGACTAACTTGTCCTTTCTTTCTGACTTTATGTAGATATTGATAAGGTTTTTAATTTCTTTTATACAGTCTTACGACTCTAACGGACCTAAGACACTGATCTTGACCGTTACAAACTAGAACCTTCAGAAGTCCCTCTTTCTGATAAAACTCCTCTTCTTTTAGTAGGTTGAAACTTTTTACTTTCTTTTGTTTTACACTTTCTAAGTGTTAGTTTAATTCTCAGATAGAATGATACACTATCCTTTTCTCTCTTCTATACGATCTATACCTCTTCTTTCACTCGAAATCATCTATCTTTCTAGTCTTCGTGTATTAATCTCCTAAAACCACCCCTTAAATTAGTTGTTAATAAATAATCTAGACTATATTCGTCGTTAGATTAAGGTTCTTTATACTTTAACAAGTAACTGTTATTGACTATAAGTGAGTTGTTTGTAAATATAAGTGAGTTGACTGAGAGTTATAAGAAGGTTGAGAAGAAGGAGACTCATC
This sequence comes from Capra ibex, assembly GCA_006410555.1. Classification (NCBI taxonomy): domain Eukaryota; kingdom Metazoa; phylum Chordata; class Mammalia; order Artiodactyla; family Bovidae; genus Capra; species Capra ibex. Next base: position 53,814,816 of record SJYO01026388.1, on the reverse strand, counting down.
GTCGTTGTGTCGTACTCCTTAAAAGGAGTAAGTTCCCTATCCGGTCAGACAGGTTTCCATTAGATAAGAGAGAACAGTTACCGACAAATACTAGGTCAACACCTGTTACTCTTAGTTCCTTTACAAACGACTTCCGATTATTTCGATTTCCTTTGGTTATAGAGAAAGAATAACCTTCTTCTTTCTGTTGTGTATATTGGAGTTAAAGACTTTATTACCCTTAATAGAAACCTACTTTGGTTGTGACAAAAACTCCATTTCTCTATGTATTTCTTGGGACGACTTAATTGGTGGGGGTTTCGGACGTGATAGAAACCATACAAAGTATCTACTTACTTAAGTAAATAAATGACAAATTCAAAGTTATAAAAAAGTGTCAAAATAACTCTTTACTAACGATATGTAGTAATATATTCAAATTCGGTATGTCGTACTACCAAATTAAATGTATACAACACAACTTATCAAAATGACTGTTGGTTTATGCAGAATCTCCCGAAGGGTCTACCACACCACCATTTCTTAGACGGACAGTTACGTCCTCTGTGTTCTCTACGTCCAAGTTAGGGACCCAATCCTTCTAGGGGACCTCATCCCTTACCGTAGGGTGAGGTCACCGTAAGAACGGACTTTTTAAGATACCTGTCTTCTCGAACCGTCCGATGTCAGATACCCCAGGTTTCTCAGCCTGTGTTGACTCGTGTACACGCGTGTGTGTGAATGTGTGTGTTTATGTCGTTATATGTACGTATCGTTAAAAATGTAGAGAGTAAACTATGAGGTGTTGGAATAAGTCCTACTGATAAGGGACGATCATTTTTACTTTTTATTTTAATTTTCACTTCTTTTATGGTCTTTAAAAACAGTCTTAGATCCGTAGTTCTTACTCTAAACCTTCATATGTCAAACTTTCGTTCGTTTGTCAGTAACTCATGAAGTGTCATGAAGTGTCCAATAAGTTAAAATTGAAGATATTAAGAAAGTCAAGGTATAATAATCTTTTCTATAACTTCGACTTCGAGTCTCTCAAATTGTTTAAGTCGTCTTCAGTGCGACACGGCGTCTGTACCTAAGTGTGAACCTAAAAACCAGTAATGTGAGGTACGAGAAAGGTGAAGTGGTGATTGACACGCTCTCGAAAAGGACACTCACTCTAGAATGTTCCTTTCGTAGTAGTCCCGAACGTTTACACTTTTGGATTCATTGTCTTGTAGTCTTCAACGACTCAGAAACATTGACGTCACTCACAATATTACCGCTTTCGACATTTTGTGACTTCTTATTCAAGACTCTTCCCCATTGATCACAATCCCTCTGAAAGTTTCCGTCTCAATTTCGTTTATAAACTACCAATAATCGTATACCGTACCCGAAGGGACCGTCGAATCGACTATTTCTTAGACGGACGTCACGTTCTCTGGGTCCAAGTTAGGAACCCTACCCTTCTAGGGGACCTCTTCCCTTACCGATGGGCGGGGTCACAAGAACGGACCTTTTAAGGTACCTATCTCCTCGGACCACCCGATGTCAGGTACCTCAGTGTTTCTCAGCCTGTGCTGACTCGTTTATTCGGGTCGTACCGCGTCGTATACCCTGTCCCTAGTGTTTATTTATTAGCCTCTTCGAGTCACTTCCTACACTCTTCTTCTCCTTTCTTGTTTTATCCCTTATTTTTCAGTCACTTTATCACCGAGTTGATATTCGTTTTGATATACGATCTTTGGACCTTCTTCTCAAATCCTTCGTCTCAAACCTTTAGAATACTTCTTTCGGACAGTTTTACTTTTTACCCGATTAAGTAGTAATATGAAAACCTCAGAGTATAGGTCCCAGTCTCAATATTTCATTAACTTGTTTCAAATAGACGGACAAGTAACCTCGTTTTTTTTATGAACCCTTAAGGGTTTAAACTCTTCAAAAGTCTTTAATCTGGAAGTCAAGAGAACGTAAGGGTTTACGTTATTTAAAGGACAACGAACCCCCCTTCCCTTTAATCTTTCCTTAAATAAATACACAATCAGTGAGTCAGCACAAGTTGAGAAACGTTGGGGTACCTGACATCGGACGGTCCAAGGAGACAGGTTCCCTAAAGGGTTCGTTCTGATGACCTCACCCAACGGTAAAAGAAGAGGTCCCCTAGAAGGGTTGAGTTCCGAGCTTGGACCCAGAGGACGTAACGTCCGTCTAAGGAATGGTAGACTGTGTGGTCCCTTCAGGAGGGACAAAACACGTACTAAGGTGATTCTTGAAATATACATTAGGAACTAGGTGGTACAACGTACCTAGATCTTATTTCAAAGTAGTATTTTCGACGTTTCTTCACTACCTATAAATTAGGAGTATTATTGGTACGCCCTAATTACATAATCGAAGACAAAATGTAAACGTCTTCCTAATTCAGTCACCGGGATACAATACGGTGAATGTCCTCATATTAGTACCAGTCTTTTATTCAAACGCACTTATACTTCGAGATGTAAATAGGTAAAGTACATCTAGAAATTGGGTTGTAATAAAGTTATCAGTAAAGAACTCTTTTTATTTTCTAAACTTCCGTTATGTATTATACTAGATGAATAAGTTTCTTCTTTAAAACGAATCGAGTCAGTGATATGAGAAATGTCATGAAAGATCAGTTACAAGTGTATATGTTGTGCGTCTATGAGACGGCTGAAAACATCTCATCGGGTCAAACTTAAATGAGAAGATGAAATTTGTTGATTGTTGAGTTGTCTTAGAGACTTTGCTACCAAAGGTCCGTGGATTGTAGTCGTCGTGTTCAGTCTCTAAGAACTCTCTTCCTTCTGTTTACAGTACTCGAGGTCACTAGCCGATCCCCACATCACGTTCCGGTGTGACATCCTTCCCACTTGGGCTTGTCTCGAGTCACCCGAACGACTTAACTCCTGTGTCTCCATCCTCGAAGCCCTTCGGTGTCACCGATCTTAAAGTCACCGTGGTTTTCTCGTTTCTAGACCTTTCTTTCTCTTGAGATCTCTGGATGTCTCGTCGAGGGAATTTGTAAACCGACTTGTTGTACCTACGCACGTACATACGATTCATCGAAGTCATCACAGACTGAGAAACACTGGGTTACCTGACATCGGGTGGTCCGAGGAGACAGGTACCCTAAGAGGTCCGTTCTTATGACCTCACCCAACGGTACGGGAGGAGGTCCCCTAGAAGGGTTGTGTCCCTAGCTTGGGTGTAGCGAATGTAGAGGACTCTTCTTTTATAGACTTAGGTCTTTTTCTTGGTGACCTTTCTTTCTGTAACCCTTTAAAGGGGTTCCGAGTATACCCTGATCTTTGTCCAGTGCAAGAGCTGTTCTTAAATTTACGGATCATGGTACCACATAACTTAGGAATCTTCTATAACGTAGTCATCACTTCTATTTAATCGGGATCTGATTTCCGACTTGACCTAGATGGGATTCTCTCGTATTTTCGTCTAGAATTTTGACTAGATAATTTTTTATCATAGACATAAGATCTCGTTGATTTTAAAAAATTTCTTAAGGATTTTTTTACATGGGGGGGTTTATATTTTACTTGTTACAGATCATAGGTTAGTTTTACATTGTCCGTCCGTTTCTTCGTTCTATTATGTTGAGAATTACTCCTCTTTTAAATAGGTTATCTTCGTCTCGGACGTTACTGTTTTTACTATACTAATAACGTATTCTTGTAATTTTGTCAACATTTTAATCTCCTTGTCTCATAGTCACTTCCTCCCTGTTACAGTTCACCTTATTGTATGTACATTTAACCTTAGACTGATGATATTACGTCCTGATTTAGGTAAAATATAAAATGATTAATACAAGTCTTATCAGAACTAAATTTCACGTCACTTATATGTTTATGACCAGTGATTGGTACAAAGTTTATAGTATTATCAAATACATTATTTACTTCTTATTTAAAGGATGGCAGGGATGAAAGTTCCTGAAGTGTAAAAAAAGTCCATGTCTCTCAAAGGGACCACTGAGTCTACCACTTCTCAGACGGACGTTATGTCCTCTGTGTCCAAACTAGGGACCCAGTCCTGCTAGAGGACCTCTTCCTTTACCGTTGGACGAGGTCATAAGAACGGACCTCTTAGAGTACCTGTCTTCTCGGACCGTTCGGGGTCAGGTACCCCAACGTTTCTCAGTCTGTGCTGACTCATTGATTGTGAAATTCGCGTCTTCCGTTCATCTTCGAGACGATAAACAGACCATGTTCCGTCTTATATACTCCATGACACTTCTTTTTACTTTAAATCTCGATCCGTGACTCTTTTCAAAGCACCACCCTCTTTGTGGACGACCCACAAACTCTCATTCATCTTTAGACTCCGTTTCAATGCTCCGTGTCTTTTGACATCTACGCGGACGGACGAAACAGTGAGGCAGTAGAGACTGAGAAACTCTAGGACATCTAACATCGGGTGGTCCGAGGAGACAGGTGCCTCAAAAGGTCCGTTCTTATGACCTCACCTGACGGTAAAGGAGGAGGTCCCCTAGAAGGGCTGGGCCCCTAGCTTGGACGCAGAGAACGTAGAGGTCGTAACGTCCCCTTAAGAAATGGAGAACTCGGTTTAACATCCTTTCCTAATTCTTTTTTATAATCCCAGGTCTCTTATTCCTCATACAAAATTGTCATTTTTCACGACACCACGAAGTGTAGTTAATTCTTTCTCCCTTTAAAAGTCTTTACCTCGATCACATCCACTTTAGGATAACAAGTCAACGATTCAAAACAGGCTGAGAAACACTGGGGTACTTGACGTCATACGGTCCGAAGGACAATAAAGGGATAATTAAAGATGATGGAAATGGTTAATAAAATTCTTTAACTCCCTTATTTAATATTTGCGTGAGAAATACAATATGATCAGCTGCATAATTAAACCATCCCGACAGAAATGTCTCATGGTGTGTGGCCCACCGCATTCATTGTGTGTGTATAACGGAGTGTCAAGACCTCCGATCTTCAGGTTCTAGATCTTCGAATGTCCCAACCAAAGAAGGTTTCCAGTGTTCCGTCTTGAACAAGATATGGAGAGAGGGATCGAAGACTACCAAATGACCGTTAGAAACCGAAAGGAAGGGAACATCTATGTCGTAGGGTTGAAGACGGAAGTGGAAGTGTGCCGTATGAGGGACTGACAGATCCACAGGTTTAAAAGGGAAAAAATTTTCCTGTGTCAGTACAACCTAATTCTAAGGTTGGATGAGGTAATACTGTAGTAGGATTGAAGCGATTAATATAAATTTTAGTGGGACAAAGGTTTATTTCTCAATTCATGGTGCAAGATTTCACGATCCCCAATGCACACGTTTTACACTCCAGACCTCCTTATGTTAAGTTGGGAAGAAGTTGTCATCCCGTTACAACCGTCGACACATTGTTCTCTTCCAGAACTAGCCTTAACAGGAAATCGTTCTCAACGGACCGTCGTCACACACTGAGTTAGAACCTTTTCGAGACCTGTGTAGGAAAGAGGAAAGGGAACATAGGTGTGTGTGTGTGTGTGTGTGTGTGCACTCGTGTGCACGTGTGTGTGTGTGTGTCTCATTGCTTCTACAGGGGATCTAGGTGGTATGGAAGGGGGGTCAAAGGGACGGGAACGAATCCGAGAAAGGTGAGGGTCCCAAAGAGATGGGATGAATACTGAGTAAGAATGAGAAGGAAGTTAAAAGAAGAGGAGTTTACAAAATTAGTACAACTACTATGTATCCTAGTATAATAGTGTTATTATAGGTTACGTAAAGTCCTTCAGAAAGGATTTATACGATGTGAGGAAGATTTACCACCTCAAGTGTTAGGACGATAGTACTGGGGTAGAAAAAAATTTTTCAATTGTAAACACACAATAGTGTACATAATACGAAAGAAGATTAAACACATGTGTCAAAAAAGAGGTACTTTAGCACTGTGTGAAGTCCAACCTAGGTCATAGAGTAAATGGGGGGAGAGAAAACGTTGATCGGGACACATACGATATTTTATTTCCGATTTCTATTCATATATCCATTAAAGGGGGATAATGAATTTCAAGTAAGAATTTAATCACACCTAATGTCTTTCATTATCGATGTAACACGAAGAATATACGGACCGTGACAAGATTCACGAATTATATATAATTGAGTAAATTAGAAGTGTTTTTGAGTCACTCAACCTATACTGATAATAGAGTGAAATATCTACCAATTAGTTCGTGTCTCTCCGAGTCATTGAACGGACTCTAATGTGTCATTGTCACAGTCTACGATGTTAGGTTGAGACTGGATGAAACGGTTGGACAAAGAGTTTTTGTAAACGAGAGGGTTGGTCTCAGGACATAAAGTCTTGGTAAAGGTCGGGACGGTAATTGGTCGATGTACGAAACCTTGTTTCAATAAGTTAAAGAGACACGAAATTAAAAAAGTCAAGACTTCTCCCTTATTAATATCATAGTCGGAGTATCTTAGTTATGTACATTTCGTAAATTTTACCAAAGGTTGTCACTCATTCTTGTGGTGTGTGTGTGTGTGTACGTGTGTGTATGTGTACGTGCGTGCGTGTGTGTGTGTAACTTATTGACTCTTAAATAACACATGATACATCAATTAACTTCGGTATGACTGAGGACGACTACCAATTACCACAGACCGAAGACTTCTTCCTACCATAACCGTCTAAAAAAAAAAAAAAAAACGGAAAAATACTTCCTACCCTGACTCGACAGTGAAAGAGACTTTTACTCTTTCTCCTCCAGTCTCCACAAACACTATCGTTGTGTTTCCTGGAAATATACCGAAATTTTTCCTAACGTCACAATCCTCAGACACTTGAACCCGAAGGTAACCGAATGGTGTGAGTAGAACTGGAGAAGAGGGAGGAACATTTCCCACTACCTTTCCGTGGTCCATTCTTCCTTCTTGTAAAATCTTTTAGAAAGTCTTTTGTGTTAGAACTTTCCTTTAATTTTTCAGTCTTAAGACGTGTTATTGTTTTAGGACAAGTAACTCGGACAACTTGTCAATAGTTGTTAAGGAGTCTTCTGAGGTCGTCAAATGTACACCTCGGTCAACGAAAGATTAACGATGTCGTCCGATGGTGACCCTTCTTGTTTCCTTTATAAATCGTGTAGCATTTAAGAAGACGTCGGGACACCTCACCGACCTCAAGTCTAATGTGCAAATATTGATCGTAAACTCTCGTTAAAGATGAAGTGAAACCCTTTCAAAACCTCCCTTCAACAAGTCGTGACACGGAAGAACTCTTCCTGTCTGGTTCACAAATTTAAGTTCTTAGGTCAAGTAGGTTACTTCGCACCTTTCTGTATTGTTACCTTTTGAGAAAGGGAAATTTTAAACGAAAAATTACCCTTCTTCTAATGAGTCACCCACCTTTTCATATGGAGTCTATGTGAATCGAGCCCCCCACCCCATGAGACTGTCGAGACATGTGACCTGTCACTAAAAGTGTACCCGGTCCGACTCTGTCACTTCTTATCTGATCTGGATTTTTATCTAAGTTAAGTGTGTCGGTTCCTCTCATTCGTTCTCTTTCCGTCATTTGTACAAAGTACAGTGGTTTTTACCTAACTTCTTCGACGTGAAGTGTCGATGCTTTCTTTGGTGGGCCATTCTTTGGTTATCAGGTCATTCTTGTTGTTTTTTTGGTGACCCCATACTTGTCGGTCTCCAGTCGATTCTACCGAGAGTTTCGATAACATGAGTACCATGTTGTCTACTTTCACATCCAGACTTCTCAAAAACGGTAGCTTCTCCTACCAAGTCAAGAGATATTTAAAATTACCCATGTACAAGACTCGTTTATGTCATATAAGACCTTACCGACCGACTACCAAATAATACTCAACGGAGAACGAAATCCAGGAGCATCGGTCACATCGGTACTCCAGACGGAACAATAAGAAGTGGGTCTACTAACTATTTTATATCTTCCGATAAAAGGGGACACTTTTATTTACTTTCAGATGGGGTGATGTACCGTCTAATCTGACTTGAAGTCCAGAAAGGTCACTAACTTTTTACTCACGAAAAAAGTCAACCACTACCGATGTAAAGGGTAAAAGGGACGTTTTCTTGACCATTAGAATGATTGAACGGGTTTAAAGTTAACGTGTAACTGATTATAACCCCTTTTAAGGGTTTATTTCATTTTTATTCTTTTATTAGATCTACTCAAAGGGTGAATAACTCTGATCAAAGTTCTATTTTAGAGACGTCTAAATTTGATGTCTTGTTTGAAAATAAATTGAGAAATTTCTCCTTATATTTGACATTTGAGTCATAGAAGGGAGACCGGTTTAAATCCTAACATCGTAGAAAACAAATAAACAAATTTTGTAATCACTCTTCCCTTATAATCACTCTTGTAATCATTCTTCCCCACAATCAGGGGGGAAATCCAAAACCAAAACGATATATTTATCTATTCGACTAATTTAACTTATTTTGTCGGTAAATGAACAAGGGAAACAATTAAACTAAAAATATCAAAGAGAAGGCTGTAGAAAGTAGTAAAATACATTAATAATCGATAAACCGTACTTTTTAAAAGATAATAAAGTATATATATTGGACATGGAGTCATTCTTTCTTAATTAGAAATAAAACCAATAAGTCGTGTATAAGACTTGTATTAGACCAATTTATCATTTCAAAAAAAAAAAATTGGACGTACTAAATTTTTTTTCACGATTTTCGTTTACTTTTTACTAAAATTTGGTAACTCGACCAGACTTAACGGAAGTCGTAGTTAGACCATGGGTGTTCTTGATGTTCTTACGTATTATACACGTGAGACAACGAACGTTTGCTTTGTTCTAATCGGTATGGATACATTTTTTCGTATATGTTTAAACGTCATAAACTTTTTTACGGATCTTTTCCCACTTTACATACTACTTATCATCTATGTAAAAACAAGTGATTATATCATAAACATAACTAAAAGTGATGTTTAATTTTAGAGGTGTGTAAATTCTCTGGAAATTCGAGGTGGGTAACTCATCGAATAAAGTTCGTTGTACTATGTTTGTTTTAGGTAACGTTGGTGGGGGAAACCTAAAGTCAAACTACCCTAAATAAGACGTGAGTATCCATATTTATGACCGGATCGTGTTGACTACAGTAACCTTTAAAATAACTTATTAATTATCGATACAAATTGGTGTCTAAAATTGATTGTAAAATAATTGACGTATTTGACTCCATAAATTTTTCGATCATATTCTCTTTTTTGTTGAGATTATTTGTATTAAGATTCTCCCTTAGAAAATAACAACACTCCGAATAATTTTAACTTCCAGAGTACAAAATTCTCTTTTTTTCCTTAAGAAAGAGACGACACCTTATTTACCTGATAGAGTGGGTACTTATTACTAATTGCAGGAAAGTGAGTCTTTTTTCTGAACATCCCCAAGTGTGGACGTCGTAAGTACTTAATGTCCGGGGTAAGGGAACTTTCTTTGAATTATTAGTGATAAGTGTCCACTTCACACGAAGTCAACCTATATTTTTCAACTCTATTTTGGTCAGTCGAAACAAAGGTCACGACACTAAAAGGGTCGTAAGGTAGGGGAGGTCAGTGACGTTTTTATGAACTCGTCGAAATCTCAATAGGTTTCCACCACAACATTTATGGAAAAGAAGAGTCGAATCAAGACACAAATAGTCACTAAGTCTCCACCAAAATTTCCAGTCTTTTTGTTTGACGGACTTGTGAACCTAAGTTTGGGTTCATTATTCCAGCCGTAAAAATGTTAACAAGAGAAGGATAACGGTAGGTCCAGATGTGACTGGAATTCAAAGGAGTAAGACTCGGGGTTGAACAGTTTGAACTGATATATTTATGTTTACATTTGTATGTATGGTAAATTGATTTTCATATTTATATTTCTCAACCTGTGCTGACTCACTGACTTGACTTGACTTGACTATTTATATTTCATATTTACTCATACTTACATATATATTCGAACTCCTCTTTAAGTGTGTATTTATATTTACTTACATTTTATATATATATTTATACAAAAGGGTTAAACCCTCTTTTTAAAAACTAATAAAATTAACGACAAAATTAAGTTCCTTCTACAAATACTAAAGAAAAAAGACGAGTGTAAGGTGTAGTTACCGGGAATACAGTAGGTGCCGAACAAGTATATAAAAGAAACGAGTGTCCCCGAAATTTTTTATAGTTCGGCATTAAAACATTGATTCTACAAAACACAATTTTTTTTTTAGCCTTAAAGAGTTAATGAACTCGAGAAGTCGAGACTGTTGTGACATGGATGTAAGGGAGTCATTCTTGATGGTCCCGGACTCGAACCCTAGTGAACGTCTTACCGGCACATATCGGAAGACACACTGAGTTAATGACAAAGAACGGACTTGGAGGTCACACGTTAGGATCTTATTGGTGTGACAGTAAGGAAGTATCGGGAGTATAGAGAAGTTTACCAACCAATGGACGAATCATCAGTTTGTTTGGTATCAATGAAGAGTCAGACGGGGACATCCCCGAATCTGGAAGTCTACCTTTCACTTTAAATCAACACATAGGAGACACGAACTGAAATTCTGTTCGTAAAATACTTTATGACCTCCACCTTTCTATTATTTCGTTAAGATGGAAGTTCTAATGTTAAATCAACTTTTGTCTCTATGTGTAATTTGTACCTTTATTTTGCATGTCCACGTTACTATGTTTATCCCTTTTCTATCAAACGTCTTCTCCCAATGGACTGTGTCCGTCCTACACCTAGCACACCGTCCTAACTCTCCTCTCTCCTTATACAAGTTTATACCCGTCTCTGTAGAAGAAAGGACCCGGAAGTCCTAATGTTTCCTAAATCCTCGTCGGTTCCCACCCACCCACTGTCCCTCCCTACTCGGTCCCTAACTTAGAATAAGAACAAAACAAACCCGAAATAAATACTATTGGATGAAAAACTGAAGGTATACCCACTACTCGAATAATTCGTTTTCTATTGAGTTATATATCCATACAAATATGTATTTAATATATAGTCGATAAAGTGACATTCAAGAAAGAGGTCGAAACTTAAGTCACAATACATATAGATTGTAACTTTAGGAAAATATTTACACCGATTGTTGTTTAGATTGGTGACGATTGATACATAAAAGGTTCGTATATCAGTAGAGACACGTACGATTCAGTGAAGTCAGCACAGACTGAGAAACACTGGGGTACCTGACATCGGCCAGGTCCGAGGAGACAGGTACTCCTAAGAGGTCCATTCTTATGACTTCACCCAATGGTACGGGAGGAGGTCTCCTAGAAGGGCTGGGTATAAGTAGAAATGAAGTCTTATTAAGAGTCTAAACGGAGATACTTGTTTAGACACCTATAGACTATTGTACATTCTCTTATTTTTATGAGACTCCGACAAATCATTTTACCCTTGAGTAGAGAGAGACAGAGAGAGAGAGAGAGACAGAGTGTGTGTGTGTATGTGTGGGGGTGTGTGTGTGTGGGTGTTTCTTTGGAATACACAATCCTCGATTACGATAATCGGTGATGACTCTAAGTCGTTTTACCTGGAATCTGTGATTTTTCTTCCACTGTAAAAAAGTTCGCAACTCTTTAACAAAATCGTAACAGGTAGTAAACCCAAACTTCTCGGTTTAGCGAGTGACGTAAAGTTTAGAATTTTAAGGTTAATTAATGTAAATACTAATGTTTTTTTCTTCATACACATATTTTTGTTCAGTATTTAGTCAGATTAAATTGATATCCAGAGTCCCAAAAAAGGTGTTTATTAGGTAAACATTTCACGTTAAAACCAAAGACTAAATTTTGTTTTTTTATCTTATTTGATTCACTTCAGGAACACCCCAACCGTAACTGTACAAATTTTCCTATCGAGATGAAAAGAGGGTATTGCCTTTACATCAAACGTTTCTTTCTTTGTACGATTATAACCTCATAGTCCTAAAGAAAAATCCATTGCGATAGAAAATAAACTTTTCAAAGTTGTAGGTCAATACTTCGTTTTACTTCATAAATTCAGAGAAGGATGTTTACAAGAAAAAGTCACTTTATTACAGTCAGTAGTCTTCGGTAAAGTTCACGTTAGGTATGGTATTATCAATTGGTCTATTCAAGTTCAACCGTCAACAATGTCTCACAATCCGAAGGTTGACATAATGGTCAAGATCAAAGAAACAATCAACTTCATCATTCGGACGGTCCAAAAAAGAAAGTTTTCGAATATTTTAAGTATCAATTCTCCATCCAGGTACTTTTGAATTTTTGTTTCCTCTTCTACTTAAGTTTTCGTCGACGAATACGTCAAACTAACATCATAAAGTGACGTTCAGTACTACAGAAGTGTCGTCGAAGTATGAATTTTCTAACACTTTCAACTAACTAACAAGGGTTTGACGATGTATCAAAATAAACTAATTGATGCATATAAAAACGGTTATACAGACCGATGGATAAATTTCAATCACGTAACGACCGTCATAATGTTTTTGTCTAAAATTCCTAACCTTAGTCTAAACCGTCATTTCCTAAATCAAGGTTTGAGTATCCACTAGAATTTTAAAGTAAACTGTATTTTTCTTTTTTGGAAACGTCAGTTTTTGTTTTCCGACATGAAAACAACTTTTTTTCGAAAACCGACGGTTTGTACAAATAAAAAGGATATATAAACGAGATAATGACTAAGGAAACTTCTGTTTAGAAGTTCACTATACGAAAATTTTTTAATATGTGTGTGCAAATTAGTACTAGAAAAAATCTACACTTCAATTTAGAATGAAGAAATTTCATTTTTTTTTTCTTGTATAAAAGTTTTCAAGTAACGTTATTTTCTTAGAAAACAGGAAGGAGAACCGTAAAATTCCAAAATTGCTCAACAAATATATAGAGTTACCGAACTTTTCTGTCTACATAAAATACATTAGAAGGTACATTCGAAAAAAGTAAAGGGAATATTTAATGAAAAGGTATAAAATTTTACATCAATACAAAAGTCCCTTTTTACCGGTTTTTTATACTCGGCAATAAACGACCGGTGGTACTTGGAAATCTATTTCATCCATATTTAGTGTCATTCGTTATTTTAAGGTAGGATTTTTATTTGGTGTTGAAATAACTTCTTTATAGATAATTTTCACACAACAGAGCAAAAGTAAAATGGACTTGTAATTACAAACTCAAAGTAAACTTTCGATTGACAAGTGTTGGGTACAAAGTATAAGATTAATTGTATTTTCTCTACAAAGTTAATTTCTTTCCTGTAAAGGATTTCTAAGTCTCTACTTGTCTAAAATATAAGGTACTAATCCCATCATTTAATGTACATTGTGTACCTCCTTTTTTTCTTGTTTCTACGGTTGGGGACTTTATGTATTAACTTGCTATTATTAAATTCACGTGTACAGTCAAACACACACATCGTTCAAGTTGGGTGTCTTCGTGTCTGGATTGCTTTACCAAAGAACGAAAAATTAGAGGCATTCGGAAAGGACGACGAAAATTGAGAATATTCAAACTTATGTTTAGTTTACCTCTGGAATTGAAGTAGACCGTGACCTCAGATCTTCTGTTTGTCTTTTGTTTTGTTGAAGACTTTACCAAATTTGTCTGATTGTTTACACACGAAACTACCTACTAATTTTTGGAGAGTTTTACTTTTTCCGTGGCGACTCATCTACCGGGTGGAATGACAACGACATTACCCATTACACTCAGGAGACCAAATATTTATGGACTAACATTAACTTATTAGGTAGGGTTAAAACGTCAATTCTAGGTCATTAAAGACAATAAACACCCTATACAATTTTTTTTTTTTTTTTTTTTTCGATACACTCTCGAGGGGGATAACCGAGTGTTCTTACGTGCTACAGGGGACTTTAGGTGAAGATTTATAGGTAGTAGTTATCTGGTAAAGTCTTCCAATTCCTAATAATTTTTATTAGATAAAATTAAATATTAACATATAAACATCTTTGACTTCGGATTACTGTAAGTGACAGTATCTTGTTTAAATCACCATCGAAATCCTAACCTTAGCACCGGGAAACAGAGACTCAGGACGAAAGAGATATTACATCGTACTACAAACCGTCCAGTATATCAAGTCTTCACTCTTTCTCGATCACTCTCGGATGACTAAGATTGAGGTTGGAGAAGACCGGTTCCTCTGGGTCTCTCCGATTCCCTGAACGTATCTAGTGTATCGAAGAATGATTATCACGATAGAGTGATGACAGAGATATATCTGAGACACAAGACAGAACAAATCCCGGAGTCTAGAATTGTAATAAAACGGGAAATTTTTATACAAAAAAGTTCTTATATACTTAAAATTTAAGACCTTCTACACTTCTGTAAACATCAGTGATCTACTTCATAAGGAGTGACAAACTACTAAATATATAAGAGATTTAATTCATATAAGTATTCTTAAAGAATAAAAGACTGTCCGGAAGGTGAGAAACTTATGAATATCTCGATGTTTACGTTAACACGTTTTACTATTTGACGAGAATTTTATTTAGTGTTTTCGTATTTTACATAAATTAAACTCAAGACTACTTTTATGACCATTAATTAACCGGTCGTAACTATGTTGACGATAGTAAAGACATTAAGTAGTACTTTACAACAATTCAGGTAAATACTTTACTCAACAAAGGGGAATGTGGGTATGGACTTCTATGTCTCTGTCTAAATATTTGATTTGATCAGACAAGTGAGGATCTCCTGTTCCCACTGAAATATGTAGATAAAAGTATGTAAATAACGAAAAGACTGTATTGACGATCTTGTGTGTAAAAACTTACTTTCGAGAACTAAACAGGAACAAACAATAAGTCGAAACTAACTACAGACGAGTTTCCACGGTGATGACTATAGAAGTGAGTTTCACCCACCTTAAGGTGTTGGGAGTTCGGAACAAGGTCTGTACTATGAGAAAGTTTAACGGTACCAGGACCCGTACAATGATTTAATAGAAGGAAACAGGATACGTGAATCGGAGACGACATCGATTAACATCTTCATGTCTACTTCTCTTTAGTTCGTAGACAACTTATTCTCAAATACGAGACACTATTCTTATTCTACGTACAAAAGTTTATTAAACCCTGATCTTATGGGTAGAGGAACTTTTCAACTTGGATTAGGTATATAAGAAATATGTACACACTGATTTTTACATTTCCGTTGTCTTTTACACCGATATACAATGATTTCACTTCATACATGAACCGAAAAAAGGGACCTTAACAAGTACATAAAATTAACAAGTCACTAGACAATGGAAAGACCTAGAAAGGAGGTGGTGAAGTGGGGTTGTAACCGGTGTGGGGAGTGCCAGGAAGGGGTAGGGGACGTTCTGCCTTTTTTTTAGAGAATTTTCGAGTAACGTGTTTTCTTATGAATATGTCACATAAAATAGTTCAAACCCTTAGTCTAATAACATAAGGTTCTACTATGTCCGTTTCATGTTTAGTCCATTACTTCATAGTAAAAGATACAAACTAAAACGGAAAGTTTCTCTCGATTTATTATTACCAATTTTTCACAAAAATAAGTGAAAGGACATCTGTGTGTTTATAAAAGAAATTTCCATGTACCTTACCGAAAGTTTGAACTACTCGTATTACCTACATTATTACGTATGGAAACTGAAAATGTCTATATTGGAGGGGAAATTTTAATTTTTTTTTTGGAAACAATACATCAATTGATAGATACGAGATATAAAATAAATGAACTTTTTCATAATCTCTTAATGTTTTAAATCACCATTTAATCAGTGACCGAAGTGGAAGACCAAAATGTCTTAAGTAGAATCTTAAGTCTTAACCTTAAACTATCATACAGTATGACAGAAGGGAATATCAAGTCAACCATTTCTTAGACGAACGTTTCATCCTCTGGGTCCAAACTAAGGACCCAGACCTTCTAGGGGACCTCATCCTTTACCGTTGGTGAGGTTAGCTGTAAGAACGAACCCTTCAGGGTACCTGTCTCCTCGGACCGACCGATGTCGGATACCTCAGTGTTCTCAGTCTATACTGAATCATACAGTATAATTCCATTGAAACTACTATCTTGAAATTCTTAACCCCCCTTTTTCTCTCTTGATTACCTACAGTCATAAAAGGTCGTTACCATGAAGGTTGTTATATTCTTACTTGTTAGATAATACACTAGACCTCTGGACTTAGTCTACTGGCTCTACTTCGTCTTCGTTCTTTTTCTTCCGTTCACTGTACTCATTTCCTTGAATTTTTTTTTCCTCGTCACTTTCGCCTGAAGTCAGTCCATGAGATTATCAATGGATCAGAGTTGTCGTTCAATAGATCGGAGGCATCCCTTCTAGTCAGGCGAAGGAGAAATAAAGGAGGGGCAGCGACACCTATAAGAGGACACTCCCACACTTCCGAAACCACTCCCTGTGAGCCACGTCGGTCTTACGATTTAAACCGGTGACTGTTCATTTAATCATCTCGAGTACCCCCTCAGGGGCTACCGAGTCGCCCATTTCTTAGGCGGACGCTACCTCCTCTGTGTCTTCTGCGTATAAGGTAGGGACCCAGCCCTTCTAGAGGACCTCCTCCTTTATCGTTGGGTGGGGTCATAAGAACAGACCCTTCGGGGTAACTGTCTCCTAAGACCACACGATGTCAGGTTTCCCAGTGTCTCTCAGCCTGTGCTGATTCCCTGATTCGTGTGGGTTGGGGTGGCAATGTAATAAACGGTTTTTCAAAAATTTATAATTGTAGGTGACCCTACAGTAGGGTCCGTCCCGGTAGTCTCAGTACCCCACTCGGGTACAAGACCGTCGTTTGTAAAGCCCAATAGTCGACAACGTCTACTTCGGTGAAGAAATGAAAGTGACTTGGAGTAAAGGATTTGAAGTCCTACTAACACAAATTGAACGTCCCACCAACACTCTTAATTTACTCTACTTCCTACACTTTACGGTACCTCCGTCATTAATAGGACCAGGAAAAATCTATTTTAGTTTGTTCTCTTCGACTTCTCTCACTGATTCCGACCCAAGGTTTTCTACAAATACGGTTCTCGTGTGACTACCAAATGTAACTCCATAGAAAAAGATTTTATGAAGTCTTGTGATTCTCAGTTTTTCCATTTCGATGTACTGACAAAACTATTTGAGACTTTTTTAGTAAACTATATAAAATGTAAATAAAACCTAATTTTTCTATTAAATTACTTTATTTTTCATATATGAATAACTCCTTTGTTTTACAATGGTAACTAGGTCCTTATTCCGTTTCTATTCTTTGTGATTTATTACGAAGGGGAAAAGACTATAATAAATGTAATAGGATACATCGGGAAATTTTTTTTGTTTAAAGTTATTTGGTATAAAATAAACACAAAAGTGTCCACTAATATTTGAATGTTTCTATCATATAATGATTGATACGTAAATTTTTGAATTAAGTAATACCTTACTAGGTCTAACACTTTTTATAAATGGATCTGGTAACTTGGTTTAAGTATTTTTGGTCACAGTGCTATATAAATAAAGGTAGAAACCTTTCAACCCCTCATAAATATTAATCGGACATCCATTGTAAACTACACTATTTTCTAAATCAATTTTATTGGGACTCACTCGTCCATTCTCATTGACGTTTCCCATAAACTAATGTAATCTAGTTTAGTTGACCGTTCATCGAAAGAATAACATTTACCTTTGGGTTTTGAGTCTATTTTTTCAAAAGACATGGTAGGATGGATAAGTCAATAACGAGACAAGAACCAGAAACCCTTCAGACTAAAAGTGAAGTCATTAGAAGTTATGAAAACCGACTGAAAAAAAAATAAAACATTCTTTCTCAACCCCATATGTCAACATTACGTGTACATCGACCTTTAAGATTATGTACTACAACCTTTAAGAAGATTTACTCTTGATAGACCATCTCAACGTTACCTTTGATATTGAATTTGGTTTTTTACCCTTTACAAAAGAAGGATGAGTTTTCTAACTCTTATTGCAGGAATCTCATTAAACTACGGAGCTCGAAACTCACTGACACTTCAATAATTGACGACTCTAGACAGTGTCGTGGTGGTACGGAGGTGGCTTGACACGCGATGGACGTACGGTCTCACATCCGACTTTCACTTTTAAGAGTAAAACCTACCTTTTGACTCAACCAAAAGTAATATTCTACTATACCAGACTATAGTATTAGTTTCAAACACCCTTAGTCTTGTGCATTATCCAAGTAAGACGCAAGACCTCTGTGAAGACTTTTTCGTTCAAGTACCACTTTGTACCGTTTTTATAAATGTCATTTGAAATCTGTACTTTTCTGACTTTGAAGTTTCAATAATAAATTCGTTGTATCATGTTCACTTTTGGACCAAATCGTTACAAAATCAGAGAACTTTAATATTATATCTTCACTGAAGTCTACAAAAATTCTTATTTATCTCGGAATAATTTAATAAACGTATCTATCAAAGACTGTTATACATGTAATCTATAAGAAAAACTTTTTTTTTTTTTGGGAACAATTTTTACGATTTTTACAACCTATTTTTAAAATTTTTTAGGTAGAAAATTTTACGAATTGATAAGACCTTTCTTTACTTCTTCCGTCTAAGTGTCTTCGGTTTGTCTTGTTCGTTCGTATTTAGACCTCTAGATAATGTCGTGATTTAACCTCTCGACGGGTCCTGTAGACGGTCTAGAACCACCGGGTTTCGAAAGAAAGTCACCTGATTCACCTGATATCCACTAGTCCGGATACCTGATCAGTTCAACCCTTCAAATTAACATCTTGGGAACAGTACGGTTTTGGAAGTCTTGTGTTGTAGAAATCATTTCTTACTTGATCTTTTTCATGGTGTGGTTTTCCTTTTTGATTTTTTTAACCGACGACTATCTTCTTCTTTTTTTGGGAAAGGACTCTTAAACATTGGTGTTCGTTCCGTAATGAGTCCAGGACCCGGTCTTAAGTAAGATAAACACACCAGATTTTTGGGGTTCTACTTTTAAATTTAACTACAACCCAACGATCACGGAGATCGGTGGACCGTCTTCGTTTGTAAATAGAAGACATCCCTTTATGTATGATTTAGTCCCGGTGTTTTTTATGGGAATATTTACAATGTTTATATTCTAGAGTCAAGTTTTTAATATTTTATGTGTTTCTGGTGTCTAAGTGAACATTATTTTATACTTACGAATTAAGAAAACCCCCTTTTTTTCATCCTTCTCATTCTGTTTCCTTATTGTCTAATAGGGTCCATATTTCCCTAAAGAAAAAACACCCCCTCCCTTGAGTTGGTCATCACAGAGATATTTACTTTATTAATAATACTCTTCAGTCACTTATCTTATTTATTCTCTAAACCGTGTCGACTTCTCACTACACCATCGGACTTTCTACATGTACTTTAATACGTCAAAAATCCTGTCTTTCTATTCTCTGCTCTTTATCATTTTTATCCAATTTTTCATACATTCGATCTCATTCTTTTACTTTTGACAAAACTTAAGATCTTACTCTGTCACCTCTTTCATACCTTTACCGTTAGACACTTCTTCATTACAGATTCTTGAAAGGTATTAACTACTTTTATTAATTCTGACTCTGTTAAGTCACGTAGGGTTCGTTGTATATATTTATCCCTTAGGTGTAAACCTGTTTAACATATTTATCTTGAAGTTCTGTTTTTCTTGACTCCTCTTTTTAATGAATATTTCTTTACTTCTGATCTGACTATAGAGTTATCTTTTTTTTCCTACATATTCTGTTGTACTATCTCGAAATTTCAGGACTCTCTTAATGGACGTTTGGATCTTAAAATACTTTCGTAGATAATTTTATAAAATGTGGGTTTGGTTCCTGTAAGAGACCTCCTTATGGACTTCTTGTTTGAAGTTCTTGCTTATACGAGGGTTTTCTTTTCAGTCTCCGATTTATCCTTACTACTCGTTTCTTTTACTATTCACACTCTTACCAGATATGTCTTAGACTAATATATTTTACTATTAACCGGTCAAAAACTCCAATCTTTTTGCGTCTTGGTTTTGTTACTTATTCTTATTGTATATTTCCCCTTTCTCACAAATCTCGAGTAAGTGTCACAGGTCTGAACGAACTCTCTTCATTTATTTCACTAAGTCAGATCTGAAATAATTACATTGATAACTAAAATTTTAAAGACCTGATTCTTATCTTTGTCTTACATTTTGAAGATTTGATGATCTATCGTCTACGTATGTACGTTGGTACGTATTTATGTAGTTATTTAACCTTTTCTATTTTTAATAACTTTAATCTTTGTCAATAATGCTGAATTTTTTAAATGAAATAATATCAACTAAACGTTACGACACGATTAAAGACGACATATTGCTAAATTAAGTCATATATATATATATATAATACCAAATAGTATCTTATAACTATATCAGGGGACACAATATGTCATTCTGGAATAACAAATAGGTAAAACTTATATTATCAAACGTTGACGATACCGTGGGGTGAGGACATGAGAACGGACCTTTTAGGGTACCTGCCTCCTCGGACCACCCGACGTCAGGTACTCCAACGATTCTCAGTCTGGGCTGACTCACTGAAGTGAAAGTGAAAAGTGAAAGTACGTAACCTCTTCCTTTACCGTTGGGTGAGGTCACAAGAACGGACCTCTTAGGGTCCCTACCCCCTCGGACCACCCGACGGTAGAGACCCCAACGTGTCTCAGCCTGTGCTGACTTCACTGAATCGTCGTCGTCGTCGTTCGGGTTCGAGTTTTAGGTAAGGAGGGAATAGAGAGAAGGGGAACTGTTGGTGTTTAGACAACGGACACAGACACTCAGATAAAGACGAAACATCTATTCAAGTAGACACAGTCCCGAAGGGGCCACCGAGTCTCCAATTTCGTAGAAGCCGGTTACGTCCTCTGGACCAAAGCTAGGGACCCAGCCCTTCTAGGGGACCTCTTCCTTTACCATTTGGTGAGGTCATAAGAACGGACCTCTTAGGGTACCTACCTCTTCGGACCATCCGATGTCAGGTGCCCTAGCGTCTCAGTCTGTGATGACTCGTTGAAGTGAAAGAAAGAAAGAAATTGACAGAGTATAAAATCTAAGGTGTATTTTCACTATAGTATGTCATAAACAGAAAGACCGAATGAAGTCAATCATTCTATTGAAAATCCAGATAGACACAACAATTTTTACCTTAATAAAGTAAAAATACCGACTCATTATAAGGTGACATGGTACAAAAGAAATAGGTAAGTAGACAGTCACCTGTAAATCCAACAAAGGTACAAAACCGATAACACTTATCACGACTTGTATCCCCACGTGTCTATAGTACTGAATATTATTTCGTTGATGTTAAATCATTCACACTACTCCACGTTCTTATTTGTTTGATGGTTTACCGTGACTTGTCTCTGGAGTCACCCGAACACTTATGTAGTCTTGAAGTATGTCCTGAATCTAACCTATTTTTTTAGTGTCCCCCTTTCTAAGTAGATTACCTTTTTTAGGTCATCCGAAAGATATTGTTTTTTATTTTAAGGATTAAATGAAGTATTTATTTAGGTTAAAGGTTTACTAGTCACTTGTATACACTTTGTGTTTCAGAAAGTCTGGAAATCTTCTGTACTCACTTATAGAAACGTTGAAACTGTGTACTTTCTTAAGAAATTTATTCTATAATCAAATACATTCCGTGTTTGATTTTTCCTTTTCTGTATTTAAGTCGTTATAATTTTGACTTTAAGATAATAGTTTTCTGTAGTATGTATTTCTTCTTTCTATTTGATGTTTAACCATCTTTTATCAACCTATTTAACCATCTGTCACAGAAGAAAACGGTTTTTAATCACACATTTATATTTCTTAAGGATTGAACTATGAATTTCTTCATTTATTGGTTCATTTCCCCTTTCTGAACTTATCTATGAAATGTCCTTTACTTTGAGTCTCCTATTTGGATCAATTTTTACACGTAAAGTAAGTCAAGTAAAGTCAACGAGTCAGTACAGACTGAGAAACGTTGGGGTACTCAGTGTCGTGTGGTCCGGAGGAACAGGTAGTGGTTGATGGTCTCAAGTGGGTCGGGTACAGGTAGTTCAGCCACTACGGTAGGTCGGTAGAGTAGGAGACAGCAGGGGAAGAGGAGGACGGGGGTTAGGGAGGATCGTAGTCTCAGAAAAGGTTACTCAGTTGAGAAACGTACTCCACCGGTTTCATGACCTGAAAGTCGAAATCGTAGTAAGGAAGGTTTCTTTAGGGTCCCGACTGGAGGAATCCTTACCTGACCAACCTAGAGGAACGTCAGGTTCCCTGAGAGTTCTCAGAAGAGGTTGTGGTGTCAAGTTTTCGTAGTTAAGATACCGTGAGTCAGTGTCAGGTTGAGAGTGTAGGTATGTACTGGTGACCTTTTTGGTATCGGAACTGATCTGTCTGGAATCAGTCGTTTCATTAGAGAGACGAAAAGTTATACGATAGATCCAACCAGTATTGAAAGGAAGGTTCCTCATTCACAGAAAATTAAAGTACCGACGTTAGTGGTAGACGTGACTAAAACCTCTGGGGGTTTTATTTCAGACTGTGACAAAGGTGACAAAGGGGTAGATAAAGGGTACTTCACTACCCTGGTCTTCGGTATTAGAATCCAAAGACTTACAACTCGAAATTCGGTTGAAAAAGTGAGAGGTGAAAGTGAAAGTAGTTCTCCGAAAAATCAAGGAGAAGTGAAAGACGGTATTCCCACCACAGTAGACGGATAGGCTCCAATAACTATAAAGAGGGTCGTTAGAACTATGGTCGAACACGAAGAAGGTCGGGTCACAAAGAGTCCTACATGAGACGTATATACAATTTATTACCCACTGTTATATGTCGGAACCGTATGAGGAAAAGGATAAACCTTGGTCAGACAAGAAGGTACAGGTCAAGATTGACAACGAAGGACTGGAGTATATCCAAAGAGTTCTCCATCCAGTCCACCAGACCATAAGGGTAGAGAAAGTCTTAAAAGGTGTCAAACAACACTAGGTGTGTCAGTTTCCGAAACCGTATCAGTTATTTCGTCTTTATCTACAAAAAGACCTTGAGAGAACGAAAAAGGTGCTAGGTCACCTACAACCGTTAAACTAGAAGACCAAGGAGACGGAAAAGATTTTGTCGAACTTGTACACCTTCAAGTGGCAAGTGCATAACGACTTCGGACCACCTGTTAAAACTCGTAATGAAATGATCACACACTCTACTCACGTTAACACTCCATCAAACTCGTAAGAAACCGTAACGGAAAGAAACCCTAACCTTACTTTTGACTGGAAAAGGTCAGGACACCGGTGACGACGTAGAAGGTTTAAACGACTGTGAAAGCGTCGTAGTAGAAGGTTCTAAACTTTATCGAATTGACCTTAAGGTAGTGGAGGTGATCTAAACAAGTACCACTACGAAAGATTCCGGGTGAACTGAAGTGTAAGGTCCTACAGACCGGGATCCACTCACTAGTGTAGAAGCACTAATAGAACCAGTACTTCTAGAAAAAACATATCAAGAAGACACATAAGAACGGTGGAGAAGAATTATAGAAGACGAAGACAATCCAGGTCTGGTAAAGACAGGAAATAGCTCGGGTAGAAACGTACTTTACAAGGGAACCATAGAGATTTAAATAACTTCTCTAGAGATCAGAAAGGATAAGCCAACAAAAGGAGATAAAGAAACGTAACTAGCGACTTCTTCCTAAAGAATAGAGAGGAACGATAAGAAACCTTGAGACGTAAGTCTACGAAAATAGAAAGGAAAAGAGGAAACGACCTCTTTTCCTTACCGTTGTCTTTCTCTTCCCTTACCGTTTGGTGAAGTCATAAGAACGGAACTCTTGGGGTACTTGTCATACTTTTCTGTTTTACTATCCTATGACTTTCTCCTTGAGGGGTCCAGTCATCCACGGGTTATACGATGACCTATAGTCACCTCTTTATTCAGACCTTGCCTACTTCTCTACCTCGGTTTCGTTTTTGTTATGGGTCGACACCTACACTGACCACTATCGTCGTTCCAGGCTACGACATTTCTCGTTATAACGTATCCTTGGATCTTACAATCCAGGTACTTAGTTCCGTTTAACCTTCACCAGTTTGTCCTCTACCGTTCTCACTGACAGCTGTAAGATCCTTAGTCGATTGATTTTACCTGACCTTACCCACTTAAATTGAGTCTACTGGTAATATAGATGATGACACCCGTCCTTAGGGAATCTTCTTTACCTCATCGGTAGTACCAGTTGTTTCCTCAACCTTTATGTCATGAACCTACGTTAGAGTTTTTACTGTCTTACTAGAGACAAGCAAAGGTTCCGTTTGGTAAGTTATAGTGTCATTAGGTTCAGATACGGGGTTGGTCATTGCGACTTCTTCGACTTATCAAGATACTTCTGGATGTTCTGGAAAATCTTGATTGTGGGGGTTTTTTACAGGAAAAGTAATATCCCCTGACCTTACGTTTTCATCCTTCAGTTCTTTGTGGACCTCATTGTCCGTCTAAACCAGAACCTTATACCTTACTTCGTCCCGTTTCCGATATCTTAAAACGGTTCTCTTACATGACCAGTATCGTTTGTGGGAGAAGGTTGTTGTGTTCTCTTCTGAGACGTGTACCTGTAGTGGTCTACCAGTTGTGGCTTTAATCTAACTAATATAAACAACGTCGGTTTTTACCTCTTCGAGATATGTCAGTCGTTTTTGTTCTCACCCTCGACTGACACCGAGTCTAGTACTTGAGGAATAACGGTTTAAGTCTGAATTCAACTTCTTTCACCCCTTTTGGTGATCTGGTAAGTCCATACTAGATTTAGTTTAGGGAATACTAATATGTCACCTTCATTCTTTATCTAAATTCCCGGATCTAGACTATCTCACGGACTAATTGATACCTATCTCCAAACACTGTAACATGTCCTCTGTCCCTAGTTCTGGTAGGGGTACCTTTTCTTTACGTTTTTTCGCTTTACCGACAGACCCCTCCGAAATGTTTATCGACACTTTTCTTCTCTTCACTTTTCGTTTCCTCTTTTCCTTTCTATATTTGTAGACTTACGTCTTAAGGTTTCTTAACGTTCTTCTCTATTCTTTCGGAAGTCGTTAGTTGTGAGTAAAGTAATCGCGAGACCTTTAGTCCAACTCTATAGTAAAATATGGTGATCTTACCGTTTCATAATTTTCCAGACTGTTATAGTTCTCAACCACCTCGTTACTGTTGTGAATATTCGACGATCACCTTTTGTTTACTTTGTCGAAACTTTTGTCAGACCATAAAAGATTGTCTTAAATTTTCCATGTATGAGACCCTCGTAAAGGTGAGGGTCTATTTATGAGAGTGAATATGTGTCTTTAGTGTATGTATTTTAAGAATAGTTGTAACAAATAGTCACCATCTTTTGACTTTTTTTTTTTTTTCGGACTTTTGGTTGGGTCCAAATAAATTTCCTTCTACTCTATTTATATATTTTGTAGTCACTGTAAAACCCCTCTCCTACGTATGTATACACCTTTTCTCATTGTGTTCTTACTAGTAAAATTTTAAATTCTCTTATTGTTACTTTAGAAAATCCCCACACGTACCCTGAAGTTTCCCAACCGTTATAAAGTGAAGTATTCTTCCCACCGTCTGAAATTGTATATGTATACGAAGTATATATTAAAAGGACACATTTTTAAAACATTGTATAAAAACTTTTTCAAAGACTCGTAAACAACCCAAAGTGTTTCTTTGTGTAAGAAAGGTTTTCATTACCACTAAAATCACAATTACATCTACCGATTCACTTACGAGAGTTTTCATCGGATAAACCGTGACATTTTAACTCAGTTACGATAAATACTTACAAATATTAAAATTTTCATTATATAAGAAGTAAAAACAATTGCATAATCACTTATCTTATGTAACGAGATGACGAATTTTTCTTTTTGTTTTGGTGTTTACAGTAAGACATATGTACTACCTTTTAACCTTCTCTAGTCACGTCGTAAAATTGCTACTACTTTGTGTTTCACCTATAACAACCTAGTAATTGTATTTCAGAGATTAGTCTGTAACATAGAGTAGAGACTTCTGTCTACAAACCTAGTAGGGTAAGTACACGATAAGATTCAAAACTAAAGTATAAAGGTATCTATAAAGAAAATGACTTTAAAACATGTATTCTATGTCTTTGACGTAACAGGATTCTTTTACAAAGATGACGATAATGTGACTTTAAGACTACCTCTTCAGAAGAAAAAGACTTAATATTCTTATTACAGTACTTCATTAACCAAAAGTGAATGTGTGTTACTTTACATTCATATTGAAATCACGAATCAGTTCATCCACCTTTTGACTATCAAGAATAAGTTCGAATTTGTTCCTCACAGTCAGTTATGAGATTCGACTAAAACGACAATGGTATCTGTCTCTCTTATACGGACCACGTGTTCTAGTGGTTATTTGATTTTGTGTAGATGGTTTTTTTAAAGAGTCAAATCCTTAATTTTTGTCAGGTACAACTTCATCCTGACCTGGGGAATGTGACCGTAAGACAAACACAGAACCTTGCGTTTTACGGAACACTATTCATTAGTCTATGTAGTAATATGTGGACAACCTTGTTTTTCATGACATCCGACTGACAGTATTTCTTATCCTTCATCCCCGACCTACGAAGTTCTCTAACTCATTATTATTTCTTTTTCCGTAGGAAAGTTGAGTCTCCTGTCATCGACTAAAATAAGGTTTGTCATGACCCTCTACAACCTTGACCCTGCGTAAGTTTGGACTACTGATTGTTCCCGGAATATGTCTTGTAGTCTACCATAGCCATAGTCAAATCTTAGACTACCTTTCGAAAGGTGTACCGGATCCAACCAAACTTCATAGTACTATGCAACACTCGGCGGAGGTGAGTCTAAAAAATTAAGTAGAGGTTTTGGTGATTCATTCGGTCTAGAATTAAGACAAGGTCAACTTTCTTTTTGTGTACTACCCAAAATGGATGGTTTACTTTTATGTCTTTCATGTCAATTTAAACATAAAACCTACTTGTTATTTATATAAAAATCACATAAAGGGACTTTATAATCACTGTATGAGTCTGATTTTTTAATAAATAAAAATAAGATCGTAGGAGCTAAAATTGACCGTTCCGAGTAAGGTATAAGAAAGGTTTCAAGACTCAAAAAACACTATCAAACAGATTACTGCTTAAAAATTTTCGTTATACTTTACTACTTAGAAATAAACAAAACTTGGACTCTCTCTTTAAACTTTGTAGGTCTTCTCAATCTAGTACATCCAAATAAACAATGTCCAGACCGGATAAGTATAGTTCTCATTTAATTCAGAGATTCGGTTGTACCTTCTTATAAACCGAGAAACGGACCACCACGAAGTAACTAAGAAGAACCGAACTAAACATCCTCTTATTTCCTAATTCATTCTTATCACTTTCCGTTATCGGAATCTAAGAGAAAATGTATCATACTGATTTTCGTCGACCAGACGGACTTTTTCTGTGAAAAAAGTCTTTTTCGATTGTAGTTCTCCATTTACGGTTCACAAATTCGATATCTAACTTTTTGATACAGGGAACTCTTAAAAACACGGTAAAGTTTAGTGGGAGTTGTGTATCATATTACATTTATTTACAATAAATTTAACAGGAATATAAAGTTTTTCCGTTATTTATTATGAACGGTGTTAGTAAGATGGATATTCATAACTGTGCACAATTTTTAGAATTTCCTTTCCTTCGTTTACATATTGTGTAACACGACCGGGGAAGGTACAGGTGAGATAATCCCAATATTTTGCAAACATTATTAAACTACCTTCTTCGCACGACCCCTATCAGTCATTCTAACATTTGAAGCATTAATCTGAACACGTGGTGTGACTGAAACTTAAGGGAGTCCTCCGCCAGAACGAGAAAGTATGTCTACATACAAAGAGGATTAGAAAATTCATACGTTGTTCTTCGGAACCTTATAAAGAGAGCTGAATATAGTGGGGTACACACCCTATCCTAGGTTTGTGGCCACCACGAAGAAGACACCATATTGGAGAGACGGGTGAAACTCATGAGGGTCTTTCAAAGACTCTGAAATGAGGTCTAGCGTAGTTGAGATGTTTTCAGAAGAAGCCAGTGTACAGGAGGGTAGTCCGGGAAACCGGGTGTCTTGAGTATCTTCGGTGGGATCCATTCCTCTCCAAATATCCGTCCGTAATTCCACTCAAAACGTTCGTAGAGACGATGTCTTTTCTTATTTGTTTAACCCTTGTTCCTTTGGGTCACTCGTGTATGGAAAATAAAATAGAGGATAGATCTGGTTATGTATTTTAATTCTTGGTAAACCTCTAATGTCTATATCTTATTCCTCAGTATGGTCTTGGTCCCACTTCTCTACCCTAGACAAGTGGATACTCACGAAGTTGGCATTCTTTTATTAAAAGATACAAATTAAGATCGATCATCGGTAAAAGGTAACTGTTGTTAAAATGGATTAAAATTGAAGAGTTTTACCATGAGAGACTTCAGACTACTATAAATACTGATTCTAATCCTAATATTAGGAGTATGGCGACGACGACGATTAGGCGAAGTCAGCACAGGCTGAGACATGTTGGGGTATCTGTCGTCGGGTGGTCCGAGGGGGCAGGGACCCTAAGAGGTCCGTTCTTGTGACCTCACCCAACGGTAAAGTAAGAGGTTACATACTTTCATTTTTCACTTTCACTTCAGCGAGTCAGGACAGGCTGAGGATCGCTGGGGTACCTGACGTCGGATGGTCCGAGGAGACAGGTACCCTAAAAGGTCCGTTCTCACGACCTCACCCCACGGTGACGGAAGAGGAGTATTGTATTAAGTTAAACTACTCGCTTCTTTTTGTGTAATAGAGAAAGTCCGTCAAAAGTCCCAAGTTTCTTTTGTAAGGTACAGGTTAATTGTAATAGAATCGGACTTTTTAGGAGGAAAGAGAAAAATTAAGAAGAAACTGACAGGTATAATTTGTCTGAGGAAGGGGTGTTTTTCCTCTATCGACGACTTAAAAGGATTTCTTTGAGTTGGGTTAGTAACAAGGAATCGAAAAATGAATTTTGTTCGTTACAGTATGTAGAAATACGTAAACTAACAGTGACACCATCAAGATGGTACCTCTGACTAAATGTTCCTTCATTTTCGGTCTAAGAAAAATTTTAATTAAATAAAAAATTGAGAAATCAGACATAGTCTCATATCAGTCAATTGTTACAACACCATCAAAGTCCACGTGTCGTTTCACTGAGTCCCTATGTATATGTACATAGGTAAGAGGGGGTTTGAGGGAAGGGTAGATCCGACGGTGTCTCGTAACTCGTCTCAACGGACACGACACATCATCTACCAATAGGTAAAATTTATATCGTCGCACATGGACAGTAAATGTTTTGTCTTTGTCTGGGTGTGTGTCTGAATCTCTTGTTTGAATACCAATGGTCTCCCCTTCTTACCCTTCTTCCCTATCAAACTCTCAAACCCTACCTGTACATGTTCGGTCTAACAAAAATCCCTGATATTTCTGTGATATTTCGTA
Source organism: Capra ibex (assembly GCA_006410555.1). NCBI lineage: Eukaryota > Metazoa > Chordata > Mammalia > Artiodactyla > Bovidae > Capra > Capra ibex. The sequence goes on along the minus strand of SJYO01026388.1, from coordinate 53,785,177 downwards.
CTCGTCACTATACTTGTCCTTATGGCTACGACAACTAAGTAACTTACAGTGGAACACATTATGGCAATATTTTAAATGAATTCGGGTTTAGAAGAAATATTTCAGAAACTGGATTAACTTTCTAGTGAGAGAACATCATGAACGGTAGGAGGTCTCTTCGAGGTGCAAGGTGAGTTCAGTCAACTCCTTACGAGATCCGTACCCGTGACGGTAAAGGAATGTAGAGTAGTATCCGAACGGTAACTAGATACGGTGAGAAAATTCAGACTGACTACGGAAGTGAGGTAATACCGGTGACACCACTTGTCACGATGAAGTCACCAGGATGTCATCAAACCGACACATTAGTTTTATCGACTACAATCGAAGATCCCTAGATATCATAACTTTTTGTGGGTGGGGTCCCCTAAGACTACGTCGATCAAGTAACTGGGTATAAACACCTGAAATATTCTAATCGGACCCGATCGGGGGAAAATTTTAGGGAGGAGTTGAATTAACAGTTTATGGGATTATGATGGTTTTACGGGTAGAACTGAAAAGTACTAAGTTTTATGGATTTGACAATTGAAAGACGAAAACGTTTAGGTCAAGGTCCGGAGTCCTATAACTTCTTTATACTTGTTTCTTTTCTATCCCAGAAGATGATTACAAATTACAGGTCGAAGTTTGACCCTAAACGATTTGTAAATAAAATAAGTGATGACAAACTAAAAGGACAACTTGATTACCATCGGGTAGATCTGGAAGAGAGAAGGGTGTAGAGTCATTAGAGAGTGGAAATAATGACACGAGTCGTCTCCGAGAACCCGTAAAAAGTTACCCTTCAAATCTGTACCTTTTAAAATCGTAGAGCCACCCGACAATGGATTACGAAATTCGGTAACGAGGATGAAACATCCCTGTGTATACGAGACTTTTGAGAAGGAAAGACTGATGGTTCGAAGAGATTACCTGGAAAGGAAGATTTTAACAGATACAGAGGTAATAGATACTGAGTGAAAGACAACTTTGAGTCGTGAGGTCGATGTCCCCAGTTCCAGAATAGTTCCGTTCAGGGGACGATAAATGTCTCTTCAGAAAGGGGAGATGAACGGTACCACGTAGGATTCTCGAATGACAGAAGGACTCCCGTCCCTGTCCCAAAGTACGTGAAAACTTAGGTTATGGAGCAGGGATCATGTACACAAGTTCCCGATTAACTTACTTACTTAAGTGGAACAAAAGGAACAAACCTAAGGGGAAGGAGGGTACAAACGACCATATGACTTAAGTAGAAAATTCCGTGTCGTTTACGGAGTAAAAACTAGAGAGGATATCATCGACTAACAATAGTAGAAATTTAAGAAAGTTCAGATTTGATACAATTTGTCGAATTACAACTTAGAAAATGATAGTTCAGAATTGAGAATAAAAATACAGAATCCGTTGGGTGAGGTCATGAGAACAGACCTTTTAGGGTACCTACCTCCTCGCCCCATCCGACGTCAGGTACTCCAGCGATTCTCAGTCTGTACTGACTCGCTGAAGTGAAAGTGAAAAGTGTAAGTACGCAACCTCTTCCTTTACCGTTGGGTGAGGTCACAAGAACGGACCTCTTAGGGTCCCTGACTCCTCGGACNAGAACAGACCTTTTAGGGTACCTACCTCCTCGCCCCATCCGACGTCAGGTACTCCAGCGATTCTCAGTCTGTGCTGACTCGCTGAAGTGAAAGTGAAAAGTGTAAGTACGCAACCTCTTCCTTTACCGTTGGGTGAGGTCACAAGAACGGACCTCTTAGGGTCCCTGACTCCTCGGACCAACCGACGGTAGATGCCCCAACGTGCCTCAGCCTGTGCTGACTTCGCTGAATCGTCGTCCTCGTCGAATGGAGAATAAAAATACAGAATAAAGATGCAGATCTAAAATTCAGTAAATACCCTTATTCACGTAAATTATAAAACACCTTACCGTAGTGTTTACTTCTCAACTTATGATAAAACTTTAATTAATAACCTCTATTACTTTTCTTTCAGACGTACCACCTTAAAATCCTCTTGATCCGAGTCCGTCACTTTGGGTTCAAGATCAGGAGAGAGATAACATTTGATCTATACCTTAGGACTTCTTTAGTGACTGGAATAACGTCAACCAAAGAAATAGACACTTTTTCTCTAATTTTTCTTTTTTTCTAAGGATTACCGTCATAGTTGGGATTTCTGATGGGAGACCCCTGTAAGGTTGACGGGATCCTTTGACGACTTCATTTTATAAATCAAGTGGACAAAAGAGACGGACCTGGTAATGAGAACGTCTACAGAAAAAACAGGTGAATGAAGGAGGTTCAGAGACAGGTGAAGAGTGGAAGAGTTGCTCCGAATGAGACTAGTGAGGTTAGGTAGGAAGAAACGAAAGAGAGGATGGTTTCGTATAGGATAGGGTGTGGCAAATACAACAACTTGTAAAGTTAAAAAAATATCGGGAATAGTGTAAAATTTATGTACATTAAATTTTAAATAAGACAAGACACAGAAAGTGAGGGGTCACATTTGGAGTCTCCGGTTCCCGAAATACACGACACAAGTGACTACATAATACTCGTGCATCTTCTCATGGACCGTCAACGACGGGTTCTTTATAAACGACTTACTTACTTAGGTAAATATTACACTTGTCACAAAAGATTTAATCTTAAAACCTTAATTTTAAGGGGTATTGGACTTTGGTATTTGTAGTAGTAAAACTGAAACAGATAATTTTAACTGAATTTTATTTTCGAGATTCCGTCCTTGTCCCCATTTTAAGATTATTATTATGTATAGTGTAATATTCATAAAGAAATTTTACCCCTTATCTTCAAAACTTACACAGGGACTGTTCTAGGTGACTTTGACTTTGAGAAACTTTGAGAAACTTTGACTTTGTCTTTGAGACACCCAGTAACCCTTTCTTTCGTAGTATCAATGTCTAAAGTTAAAAACAAAAACTTTATATGTATTCTACACTATGGCATATAAGTAATTTATGATGTTAAGACTTATAATTACTAAAAAGAAACTACTTATATATAAATATTATTGAGTCACAAGACCTATCGTATATTAACAAAACGATACTGATATTTTTTTCTACCCTCTTTATATCTTTAAATCCTATTTACGTATAACCGGTCCATATTTTAGGGAACATCAGACCAAATATCGAACGAACCCAAAATTTTAGTATGGACTTTTTAGTTCTTAGAGAAGTGGTAACAATTCGTATTACATCGTAATTTTACATATATTTTCATTATATTCTATGAATTTTTTTGTATCTCTAATCTTTGATCAAAACATCTTATTAAGAATCAACATAAGTACTAGATTTAAGGAATATTGAGTTTGATTTTGATTCATTTACGTCTATATTATACGTGAATCTCCAAATAAAATATATTTTACATTTCACAGTATACTTTGATAATATATTGTATGTCATATATTATATATACTATTTAGATAATTTATAATATAATTGGACAAAAATTTTATATCGACTTACGATTTAACACAAACCCTATTAGTGATTTTAAAATTTCCTGAAATATACCTACGATTTATATAAATGGTCTTGTTAAAAAGTTCACTCCGTCAAACGATGTTAACTTCTGTCACCGGTAACGTTTCTTTCTATATAACCGTCTAATATATAATATCAAGATTCCGAAGAGACCACCGAGTCTGATATTTCTTAGATGTACGTTACGTCCTCTGAACCCAAGACAGAGACCCAACCCTTTTAGAGGACCTCTTCCCTTACCGTTGGGTAAGGTCATTAAGATCAAGCAGAAGTTAACGAGTCGGATTATCAAATTTTTTTCGAAGATGAAATTACTATTAACTCGGTTACTTTGACATAAACTGAGATATAAAGAATCTAAACGACCTTGAAAACCGTTCAGATGTAAAATGAATAAGAGTATTTAGTGTACGAATTAAAGAATTTCAGTTATAATATAGGAAAGGAAAAGTATCTTTGTATATTTATATATTAAAAAAAGATTTCGTACCTTAGACGTTATAGTTTCAAAGAATAAATAATATAAGAACGTTTGACTTCCGAAACCCAGTGATTACATGATTTTCGTATAAAGGTCGATGATCTATTGTCTATAAAGGTTTTACTGAGTCACTCAAAGATATAAAATTATTAAAAAGAAATTACCTAAAAAACTAGTTATAGTTTCTTTTTAGAATGGAAACACAAAGTATTAAAATCATATTGTAGACAAGATTTAGATTCCTTTTTCAACCGTACCTAATATTTAAACAGGAAAATCTAAAATAAGGATATTGTGTGTATTGAATACTCCATTTTAGATTAATGGGGGTGATTGTAAGTTCCTACCCTACCAACCTACCGTAGTGACTGAGTTACCTGTACTCAGACTCATTTGATTCCCTCAACCACTACCTGTCCCTCCGGACCGCACGACGTCAGGTTTCTCAGCTTGACTTGACAAGTCAAGTCAGTGAGTCAGTACAGACTGAGAAACACTGGGGTACTTAGCGTCGTGCGGTCCGGAGGAACAGGTAGTGGTTGAGGACCTCAAGTGAGTTTGAGTGCAGGTAGATCAGTCACTACGGTAGGTCGGTAGAGTAGGAGACAGCAGGGGAAGAGGAGGACGGGGGTTAGGGAGGGTCGTAGTCTCAGAAAAGGTTACTCAGTTGAGAAGCGTACTCCACCGGTTTCATGACCTCAAAGTCCAAATCGTAGTCAGGAAGGTTACTTGTGGGTCCTGACTAGAGGAAATCTTGCCTGACCAACCTAGAGGAACGTCAAGTTCCCTGAGAGTTCTCAGAAGAGGTTGTGGTGTCAAGCTTTCGTAGTTAAGAATATCCACGAGCCGAAAGAAGTGTCTGGTTGAGAGTGTAGATATGTTCTGGTGACCTTTTTGGTATCGGAACTGATCTACCTGGAAACCACCGTTTCATTACAGAGACGAAAAGGTATACGATAGATCCAACCAGTATTGAAAAGAAGGTTCCTCATTCCCAGAAATTTAAAGTACCGACGTCAGTGGTAGACGTCACTAAAACCTCGAGTTTCTTTATTTCAGACTGTGACAAGGGTGACAAAGGGGTAGATAAAAGGTACTTTACTACCCTGGTCTACGGTAGTAGAAGTAAAAGACTTACAAATCGAAATTCGGTTGAAAAAGTGAGAGGAGAAAGTGAAAGAAGTTCTCGGGCAGTAGACGTATATATTCCAATGACTATAAAGAGGGCCGTTAGAACTAAGGTCGAACACGAAGAAGATCGGTCGCAAAGAGTACTACATGAGACGTATCTTCAATTCATTCGTCCCACTGTTATATGTCGGAACTACATGAGGAAAAGGATAAACCTTGGTCAGACAACAAGGTACAGGTCAAGATTGACAACGAAGGACTGGGTGTATATCCAAAGAGTTTTCCGTCCAGTCCACCAGACCATAAGGGTAGAGAAAGTCTTGTAAGGTCTTGGTGGGGGTTTAGGAACACACACACACACACAAGAAGTTTAATAAGAACACTTCTTCCAAAGGTTAGTTGGATAGGTTTTATGCTTAACTTAAATTTTTAGTAAACCTAACTACATATACCTGTCTCCTTATACACCGAAAAAAACCAGTACCGTCGTTTGACAGTTACTAGCTACTCCACTTTTCAGGTACTGACTATCGAAGTCTACGAATGTGTCTCACACACCAGACAAGTGACGAGGTAACACATCTGTATCTTGTAAGACGTGTCTCTAAATAGTTCTATCTCATGAAGAATACAAAGAGGAAATCCTCCGACTAACTACCAGAGGACTTTGTGACCATTCGAGAAAGAATATGTTCGACGAAATAAGAAGTCTAATCACTCAGAGACCGACACCGGTGTCATAGATCATCCACTCTTTCGATAACGCACCTCTTAGATATTCACATAAAAGGCTACTTCAGTTCGAGACCACTAACTTACTTACTTGTTATATAAAACGTGTAAGGACGTTACAGTCAAAGTACATATTCCTGGTTTCACTTCCACTTTCACAATCAACGAGTCGACACAGACGAGAAACACTAGGGTACCTGACATCGGGTGATCCAAAGAGACAGGTCCTCAAAGAGGTCCGTTCTTATGATCTCACCCAACGGTAAAGAAAGAGGTCCCCTAGAAGGACTGGGTCCCTAACTTGGTCCAGAGGACGTAACCTCCGTCTAAGAAATGGGTTCCTGGGTTCTTCCATCTGTTTATCAACCTCATATCTCTTTAAAATCCTATCTCTTTTATGAGATATCCCATGATCTCATTATCTATATATAGTAATGTGTAACAGGTTTAGGTATCTAACATGGAGTGGTTCTCACTTGGGAAGACATTTGATACCTGAAACCTATTATTAATACACCGTTACATCCGAGTAACTGAGATTGTTTACAACCATTACCCGTTCTACAACTGTTACCCTTTTCAATAAGTACACACCCGCATCCTCCTAATCAGGTCCAGAGACATGGTAAGAGAGTTGAAACGATACCTGTATTTTGATAGGATTTTTTATTTTATAAAATTTCGATTTTCTGAGTTCTTCGTCTCCTTCCTGTGCCTACCTGAGACTAGTAAAAATACCGTAATTTCATATGAAGTGATAAATACACAATTATCTTTATCTCTTTTAGTCATAACGTCTCGACCTAGGGTTCGAGAAGGGGGTATTAACTCCTTTTTAACGTTCATGTTTGTCCGATAAACAAGAGGAAAAGATGTAAACTTTTATTCTTGACTCAACCTTTCGAGACCCTATCGGAGAATGATAAGACTTCCCGACAAAACGTATCTAAGTAGTCGAAATCCTTGTCGGTCCCAAGAGGTCTCTCTTTCCCCTTTAGTCTGAATAACTTAGGTCAAGTCATTTTTTCTTTTTAGGTTCAAACTCAGTCGGAGTTCCAATTATCTCTTTTCTTAATGTATTTACGTAAGGAAAAGGGGTTCCGACCCGATGACAGTCGTCTTCTACTAACTCAATCGTTTCCGTAAAGGGGAAAAGAAGATTTTTAAAGTCGTAGGTCTTAAGGTGGGGTCGTATGATGGGGGAGAGGAATGAGTGGAAGTAGGGACTGTGGGAAATTTCTCTCGTAGATTCAGACGGTTGATACATTTGGAGGGGTCACTTGATACTGCCTAAAGAGTAGTGTTTGTGTGTCGTACTATCTCCTTTAACAACTTTAACCACATTTACCAAATTTTATCGGTAAAGTAACATGACCACTCCTTTCTTTTACCTTTTACGTTTGTCTCGTGAAGACGATCAAAATCCAAACTAAATGAAAACAAAAAGGTCCAAAAATTCTACATTTCAATCTAATAACTGAACTCTAGAAAAGATAAAAAATATATCCGTAAATATCGATAGTTAAAGGGAGACTAGTAACGAAAACGACGTAGTATGTTCAAAACCATACAATACAGAAGTAAGTAGAGTTTCGTAAAAGATTCAAAGGAACACTAAAAATAGAAACTGGGTGACCAACAAACTCGTACGATAAGTCAAAGGTATATAAACACTTAAAAGGTCTGAAGGAAGGTAATAACAAAGGTTCAAAGTAAGGTGACACCAACTTCTTCTATAAAACGTACCAAAATCAGTGAGTCAACACAAACTGACAAACGCTGGGTAGATAACGTCGGACAGTCCGAGGAAACAGGTACCTTAAGAGGTCCGTCCTTTCGACCTCACCTATCGGTAAGGGAAGAGGTCTTCTAGAAGGACTGGGTTTCTAGTTTGGGTCCAGAGAACATTATGTCCGTCTAAGAAATAGTAAACTCGGTGATCTCTAGAATTAATTAAATAACACTGAATAAAACACCGGATTGTAAACGAGATAGTACTTCTCACGTAGTACACGTGAACTCTTCTTACATATAATATGACAGTACCCCTTACAAGATAACTACAAATAATCCAACCTATACTTAAAACTGTTTCCATTTTTTCGTTAAGTCACCTTTTGTTAAAGTTGTTTATTACGTCCGTTAATCTATAGACATAAATTTTTTTGTGTGTTTTGTGAAGATAGGTATAGACCGTACTATATGTTTATAATTGAGTTTTTACTTAGTGTGAGTTTTTATATTTTGGATTTTGATACTTTTTTTCACACTCTTTTAGAAACACTGGAACCCAATCCGTTTGTAAAGAATCTTGACTGTAGTTTTCGGGTCAAGTATTTTTTTGTGTAATTAGTTGACCTGAAGTATTTTGAATTTTTATAGATGAGAAATATTTTATTCATTATAAACTTTTAATATATATACTATATCTTGAATATAGGTCTTATAAATTCTTTGAGATTTTCACATTATTCCTTCGTTTTTATGGTTGGTTTTTAACCGTTTTTTTAAACTTATCTATCAAGTAGTTTCTTTAGTATATTCATCGTTTATTTCTGTGTTTTTCTACGAATTATAGTCATCAGTAATCCCTTTACGTATTAATTTGGTATTACTAATTGTGATACGTGTGACTTTAACGATTTTAAATCTACAGACTGGTATGGTTCATGACCACTCTTATACTTCCTTAACCTTAAGAGTATGTGACAACCTTTGTTTTTTACCTTGTTAATACAACCTTTTGATCAACTGTTAGAAAATTCCTGAATTTGTACTGATAGTATACTAGATCAGTAAAGTGAAAATCAATGAATGTGTTCCGTTATTTTCTGGATCCGTATATATAAACATTGTGAAAATAAACATCATCGGATTACTCTCAACCTGACACTTCTTCCGTCTCGTGGCTTCTTAACTACGAAAACTTGACGTCACAACCTCTTCTGAGAACTCTCAGGGAACCTGACGTTCCTCTAGGTTGGTCAGGTAAGATTTCTAGTTGGGACCCTAAAGAAACCTTCCTTACTACGATTTCGACTTTGAGGTCATGAAACCGGTGGAATACACTTCTCAACTGAGTAACCTTTTCTGAAACTACGACCCTCCCTGACACCCGTCCTCTTCTTCCCCTGCTGTCTTCTACTCTACCGACCTACCGTAGTGACTGAGTTACCCGTACTCAGACTCACTTGAGGCCCTCAACCACTACCTGTCCCTCCGGACCGCACGACGTTAAGTACCCCAGCGTTTCTCAGTCTGTGNGTGGAATACACTTCTCAACTGAGTAACCTTTTCTGAAACTACGACCCTCTCTGACACCCGTCCTCTTCTTCCCCTGCTGTCTTCTACTCTACCGACCTACCGTAGTGACTGAGTTACCCGTACTCAGACTCACTTGAGGCCCTCAACCACTACCTGTCCCTCCGGACCGCACGACGTTAAGTACCCCAGCGTTTCTCAGTCTGTGTTGACTCTCTGACTTTACTTGACTTGACTTGACTTAAACGTTATCGGTTTTATCCTTTGTTCATAACAATTAGATATCAGTTCACCTATTTGTTTAACATCATGTAGGTTTATGACTCTATGGTGTGTCGTTTTTTTTTTTTCTCTTGTTTGATGACTATACATATTATAACTGTTTAGAGTTCTATTAATACGACTTACTTTCTTCGGTCTGTTTTACTCATGTACAATGAACTAAGGTAAGTACATTTTAAGATCATTTACAATTAGATATGGTTGATTCTTCTAGTCAACAAATAACTAAAGGACCTAAACCAAAATAACACCCTCTCTCCTCTCTCCCGGCTGTTTTTCCAGTGTCCTCGAAACCAATACCTTTGTGTGTGTGTGTGTGCATACATCAAGACACGTTTTTGAACAAATAACACACAGTTATTTCGGAGTTGTTCCTACAACTCGACCACGTACCCCTACTGGGTCTCTCTACAATACCCCTCCCTCCACCCTCCCCCCAAGGACAAACCCTTGCGTACATTCTTAATTTCTAAAATTTTAATTTTTTTTTATTATTATTTATTTATTTATTTATTTTACTTTGTTTGTAGTACTACAGTGAAAAAGACCAATTTTAAGGGGTCTCGGAGGTATCGTATTCTATCTTCGGTCGGGGGAGGTATCTGATTCTATCTTCGGTCGGGGACTGGACTGTATATTAGAAACAATACTATACCAAAGGATATTAAGAAAGTGTATTTAGAACACAAGGATTGTATCTTGTTGAACCTCAAGGGGGTTCTTTGATTAAACAAACTTGGAAGAGTAACCCTTTTGAGACGACAAAAGAACCAAATNATTTATTTTACTTTGTTTGTAGTACTACAGTGAAAAAGACCAATTTTAAGGAGTCTCGGGGGTATCGTATTCTATCTTCGGTCGGGGGAGGTATCTGATTCTATCTTCGGTCGGGGACTGGACTGTATATTAGAAACAATACTATACCAAAGGATATTAAGAAAGTGTATTTAGAACACAAGGATTGTATCTTGTTGAACCTCAAGGGGGTTCTTTGATTAAACAAACTTGGAAGAGTAACCCTTTTGAGACGACAAAAGAACCAAATTTCGAAGATGAAGAAAGCGTACAGTTAGTCTGTGGACGAATAGGGTAATTCTAAGTCAAGTTAGTGAATACAACGCGGAAGAAAGGTTAAGTGGTTCCTCAATCCCAGATGGAGAGGACGTTAGGGTGACGTGGGACAACTTCGGTGTTACTAATGTCAGAATTACCCGACTTTAATAAACAAATAAAAAGTTAGAGAAAAGGTAATCTAGTACTTAAGAACACCTTGAGACAAAATAAACTGAAAGAGGAGTTTTCCATCGTCTCAAGTTTCAGAAAAAACAACTTATTTACATACTAGAGTTCTGGTCATTCCATTTTTGTATTCAATAAATTTTGTTACTATGTGTCTTCAGTTGATAACAATGACAAGACGGATACAGGACTCCTATTTTTAGTAGGGTCCTTGGTAGTTTTGTAGAGAGTACCTTTCCTCTTTGTCCGAATGTAGTATGAAAGGTAGTTATTTAATAAGGTATTAGAGACAGTAGATCTAAACATAGAGAGAGACTCGGGTCACTCTAGAACTACAAAGTATGTAGAGTTCGTAGGAACAAAAGTGTAATGACTGCAATTTTGTTTCAATAAACTAACATCATAGTGGTCACAAAATTTTACCCTGTATTTAGATATTTTGACAATTATTCCCTTATTTTAACTGAAATTTTTGAAAAATGAGATGGTCATTATCATATTAATTTAAAATTGAGTAAAACAGTATAAAAGAAATCCACTAGAATTTTGTATTACGAAATCTTTTTACAGGACGAAGGACCAAAAAGGTGAAACTAAAGTATATTACCAACGAGAAGGAATTAACTTTTCCGACGACCTCCTATTTCCCCACCATTATGTTAGTCCGTTTTGAAAAAGTTTAAAGGAAGAAATAACGAAAGATGGAATTACTTTTGTAAGAGCGTGATTCGGAACCACTATATTTCTTGTTGTATCGTGACGTAAATCGTAATATCAGATTTCGTTTCTTTTGTTAAAACAACGAGAGATTCCTTAGACTTCCGTTCAGATATTAAAGATTGAAAACCTAGACCGTGTCTTTATAGTAAGAATGTTGATGTAAACGACAATTAATGTCATATTAATAAAAGTGGATGACTTAGTACACTCGTTTAGTGGAAACGAAGTTAATTTTCCGGTTTACTAACCACTGACCCTTTTAAGTCTTCCTTGTTTCAATGTTTTGGTCGAAGTCTTCTCTCTGAGGATTAGGTTAACTAATACGGAGTCTCTCAGACACTCGAAGAAAAGGTATCGACTCGTTAAGAACAGACGAGTCGAAATTTATTGATACTTTAGGTCTGACCACCTTGATAAGGTTAGACACCTGTCACACTAATTAAGTCTCTTGAAACCGTACCATTGTTTCAGTTCACAAAGAGTGACACTCTTTAAGAGTTGAATAAAGTACCTATTCTATCTTGTCTAAACCTTCAATGACGAAGATACCCTTATCGTAATCACTGTGTACCATTCCCTCTTAGACCTTTTCGTGATAGTAACGACCACCAAACAGTATCTCAAAGTGTTTTTTCGAAACTCTGGAACTCTTTGACATCGGTACCACGGCTCACCATCACCACCACCTATTTCGGAACTTCAAGTAATATGGTCCTTTCCTACTGAGTAATTAGTTCGTGGTTACAACTGGGTAAATAAACGATATATTATTCGTAAACGAACGTCTTCCGTTGCCGTGGGGTGAGGTCATGAGAACGGACCTTTTAAGGTACCTGTCTTCTCGGCCCATCCGACGTCAGGTACCCCAGTGATTCTCAGTCTGTGTTGACTCGCTGAAGTGAAAGTGAAAAGTGAAAGTACGTAACCTCTTCCTTTACCGTTGGGTGAGGTCACAAGAACGGACCTCTTAGGGTCCCCTCAGACCACCCGACGACAAAGACCCCAGCGTGTCTCAACCTGTGCTGACTTCGCTGAATCATCGTCATCGTCGTCGTTCGTAAACGATGTACGTTCCACAACGATCCGTAAGTCTCATCTCACTCTTTCTGTGTGTATAAAGACCCGACTCCCTTACGAAGAATTCCACACTAAGATCTTACCATATACCGTATCGACACAATGTATATGTAGTTATTGGACCCGTGGTAGGTTCGATAACTGATCTTAAAACTTTCCAAACCGGACCTTCATACCTCAAATTAGTAGAAGGGTCCTTACAAATATATAAGGTTTTCACATTCCTGGTAACGAGAACTCGAAGGTAAGTTACTTTGTTATTTGATTGTTCGATGATAAAATGATTCACCCCTTCATACGGACCGTTATTCTTAGACTTTTATAGATTCTTTATTCCTTAAGAACTATCTGATGGATTCTCTGATACACCGTAAAGATATCAACTGAAAACCTCCTTAGTCCGTTGTCCTTCCCCTATGAATAGATTTTCTTACAAAAGTATATTATGACTTAAAATTAATCGTTATAAAGAGTTTGAAGTGTTAATATTATGGACCTCTCGAAAATTTCTACGACTACGAGTTCGAGTCAGAAATTTTAAGAATAAAACAGAGAACGTTCCTAAACTGTAGTCAAACAGATTTGATAATTTAAAATAATACTAATAAATTTCATAAAAATTTTTTCGATTTTAGTTCTACTCCGAAACTGTTCCCCCCTTTTACCCAGACCACTCCTTTTTTATACTCCAAAATTAAACTCTCTAATAATCTGATAAGTCCACCAATCAAGATCAACAAATATCCTTTACGTTCAACAATAAGACCTTTCTTGGATCTCATCCACTACTAGTGAACTACCTACTCGTCTCTCTACGTTAATCCTAAATCTCCCCGTCCTTTTCGTTGTCAGTACCTTCCCAAATCTTCATATCGTCTTGTTAGATCCGTATTAGTGGTTTCTTTTCCCTCCTTTCTCAAAACCCTCTTAAATCCCCTGATAATACTGGTCAATGTTATCGTCAAAAGTTAGAATCGAAGTGCAATCTTAGAAGACCATACACCGACAAACTCTTTACGACTGAAATTTCTTCGACTTTTTCTACCTCTGTTTCCTTTTGAAACTTCAAATCACTATTCCTCTAGTGACCACTAAAAACTTCTTTGTCGAAGCTAAATTATAAACTTCAACTTTGGGTTTGTCATTTTTCTCAATTTCTTACTCTCCGTCACTTTTTCTTTGGGAACAATCTAGTGTGACAAAATCTTCTCATAAAACTAAGTTTTGATTTGGTTGAAAAAGATGAAGGAGTTTTGATTGAATTTATCGACATAAGTCTTCAATAGTGACTTTTTATAGTTTGGTCAAGTACTAGGTGATCCAAAGACACTGATTAATAGTCTCCTCGGTCCAGTATCTATTTCGTTCTGTGAACCCTATTATACAGTTTAAATCCCTTACGGAAACAAAAATAATAATGAAAATATTACCTCATATCAACTAAATGTTACAACGAATCAAAATCCACATGACGTTTCACTGAGTCAATATACATATGTATATGGATAAGAAAAAGTCTAAGAAAAGGGTATTTCGAATAATGTCTCATAACTCATCTTAAGGGACACGATATCTCAACCAGAAACGTCTAATAGATATATATATATTATCACATATATACGAGTCAAGTCAAGTCAACGAGTCAACACAGGTTGAGAAACACTGGGGTACCTAACGTCGTGCGGTCCGGAGGGACAGGTAGTGGTTGTGGACCTCGAACGAGTTTGAGTACAGGTAACTCAGTCACTACGGTAGGTTGGTAGAGTATGAGACAGCAGGTGAAAAAGAGGACGGAAGTTAGAAAGGGTCGTAGTCCCAGAAAAGTTTCTCAGGCAAGAAGTGTAGTCCACCGGTTTTATAACCTCGAAGGCGAAGTCGTAGTTAGGAAGGTTACTTATAAGTCCTGACTGAAGTAAAGTCTAACTGACCAACCTAGAGGAACGTCAGGTTCCCTGAGAGTTCTCAGAAGAGGTTACGGTGTCAAGTTTTCGTAGTTAAGAAATTACGAGTCTAAAGAAATACCAGGTTGAGAGTGTATGTGTGTACTGATGATCTTTTTGGTAGTGAAACTGATCTGTTTGGAAACAGTCGTTTTATTGTAAAGACGAAAAATTTTTCGACAGATCCAACCAGTATCGAAAAGAAGGTTCCTCGTTCGCAGAAAATTAAAGTACCGACGTCAGTGGTAGACGTCACTAAAACCTCGGATACTATTATTTCAGACGGTGACAAACGTAACAAAGGGGTAGATAAACGGTACTTTACTACCCTGGTCCTACGGTACTAGAATTTAAAGACTTACAACTCAAAATTCGGTCGTAAAAGTGAGAGGAGAAAGTGAAAGTAGTTCTCCGAGGAGTCAAGGTGAAGTGAAAGACGGTATTCCCGGCACAGTAGACGTATAGATTCCAATAACTATAAAGAGGGTCGTTAGAACTAAGGTCGAACACGAAGTAGGTCGGGCCGTAAAGCGTACTATATGAGATGTATCTTCAATTTATTCGTCCCACTGTTATATGTCGGAACTACATGAGGAAAAGGATAAACCTTGGTCAGACAACAAGGTACAGGTCAAGATTGACAACGAAGAACTGGACGTGTGTCTAAAGAGTCCTCCGTCCACTCCACAAGACCCTAAAGATAGAGAAATACTTAAAAGGTCTCAAACAACACTAGGTAAGAGACGTCCACCACTAACGTCGGTACTTTAATTTTCTACGAATGGGGAACCTTCCTTTCAATACTGTTTGGATTTATCGTATAAGTTTTCGTCTCTGTAATGAAACGACTGATTTCAGGTAGATCAGTTCCGATACCAAAAAGAATACCAGTATATACCTACACTCTCAACTTGACTCTTCTTTCGACTCACGACTTCTTAACTACGAAAACTTAACACCACAACCTCTTCTGAGAACTCTCAGGGAACCTGACGTTCCTCTAGGTTGGTCAGGTAGGATTTCCTCTAGTCGGGACCCTAAAGAAACCTTCCTTACTACGATTTCGACTTTGAGGTCATGAAACCGGTGGAGTACGTTTCTCAACTGAGTGACCTTTTCTGAGACTAAACCCCTCCCTAACCCCCGTCCTCCTCTTCCCCTGTTGTCTGCTACTCTACCGACCTATCGTAGTCACTGAGCTACCTGTACTCAAACTCACTTGACGTCCTCAACCACTACCTGTCCCTCCGGACCACACGACGTTAAGTACCTCAGTGTTTCTCAACCTGTGTTGACTCACTGACTTGACTTGACTGAGAGGAAACCTACTTTTACCATCTGTCTTTACCAAGGTGTCACAGGACGTATCACTAGGGGGTGAAAAAGGGAAGACACATTTTAGAAAAGAGGAAAGGTAGAAGAAAAGAGTAACGGAACGACGAGTTCAATATTTTGTTTCATCAGTTCATTCGACCTCTTAGGTTCTGACTCTTCATTAAATTGAACTTTATCGAAGATGGTGATTAAAACAGGAACTGAATTTACATAGAAAGAATAAAGTTTCTTTAAAAGTAAACTACGGTTTTTTCTCTCTTTGTAATTTTAAATAGAAATGAAGGACCGTTTCTCGACGTATTTTAAATTTAGACTCCAAACCACGGGAACGTATAAAACCACCTATCCCAGTATAGATGTAAAAATGAAGAAAACAAAACAGGAAACACGAATAGAAATCTTAGGCTTATTCACCTTCTTAGTGTCTCCAATAACTACCTTCAAGAGTACTGACAACTACGATGATCATAAATTACTGGAAGTTAAGACTTAAATGAAGTTTGATGAAGGAGAGAGGACCAAATGGATCTTTCGAAAAATATAGAAAAGAGGAGGAGGAAGTAGAAAAAGGAAAACATTTTTTTTAAAAGACGGAATAGGGTGGGTTTATGGTGTATATAAAGAGAGTTAGAGTTAAAAAGAAGACAAAACCGTAAGTTACTACTCATAAACTCCATCTCCCTAATTCCACTGTTTTTTATGTTGCGCTGTCAGAGGATAAAAAACTCCTTGGAGTCATGGTGAAAAGTCTCACCGACCAGGTACAATGGAAAGTTGGTTGTCACATGTTCTCAAGGTTAAAGAGGTACACGAGGGATTGTGAATAATGTTTATAATGAAAATTTTTAGTATCAGTAATATTATCTACACTACAGTATAGAGTAACACCAAACTAAATATCAAACGCCTATTAATCACTACAAGTCGTAGAAAAGTATATGAACAACTGGTAAACACACAGAAGAAACCTCTTTACAGATAAGTTATAAAAAAGGTAAATTTTTTAGTCCAATAAATAGTTTTTTAACTTTTCTCTTGATAGTATACTAGGTCGTTAACATAAAGACTCATACATAGTTGTTCTTAACTTTAGTCTTAGTCCTTCTCTATAGACGTAAGGGTACAAGTCGTTTCCCAATAAGTGTTATCGGTTCTATGTCTTTGTCGGACTTATAGGTAGTTGTTTACTTACTTGTTTCTTTTACATTATGTATGGATGTTACCCTATAATAAGTCGGAATGTCTTCTTCGTTTAAGACAGGACACACTGTTGTACCTACTTGGACCTTCTGTAATACGATTCAGTTCGTTCGGTTACTGTCCTGTTTGTGACACGATAAGGTAACTGAGTCCATCGATTTCATCAGTTTGAGTATCTTTTTCTCTCATTTCACTAACAGTCCCCGACTCCCTTACCTCTTTAGCCCTTGGTAAGTTGTCCGTATTTCAAAGTCAATATGTTCTACTTTTTTAAGATCTCTACACGGTCTTTTATAACACAGATATAAATTCTTGGTATGACATAACACGTATATTCTGATACGATCCTCCCATCTTAAGTACCATTCACAAGAATGGTAGTATGGGTGTTTTTATTGTAGTTGTCTTTCATCTCTCCTTTGTGGTTGTATTAGAATAAATTTTGAAATAAAAATTAAATATCAAAATAAGTTTTGAGCAATTTTAAACAATATCTTCATCGTAGAGAAAGGTCTTGTTAAAAAAATCGGATTACCGATGGATCCACTCGGTCCCTACTCGTATATTAGGTCAAACTATAAGAGAAAGAGTAAGTGAGAGGAGAGAGACAACATTCGCTCTTTCGTGGCTAGGAATCCTAATACCACTCGTTCAGTTTTATACTTCACCCTTATACTCTCTCTTTCGTATATCTATTCTATGGGTGTGAAGGAGGTCTTAACGAAGTCAGTGTATTCTTTTGTCGGTATGAAAAAAGAAAATCCGGGTAACCTCAACTTTAAATATAACAAACGTCGGTTTTGTCTTCTCTTTAATTACCCAATCCCCAGGTCTCACATATAGTGGGTCACTTCTGAGTCGTTTATGATCAACTTACTTAACTGAAAGTTTTAAAAGTAACAGAGAGATACATTTGGACCCGTTTAATGTAGTAAAATGACAGAAACTAATATTTTAATTTTCAATTATATGGTTTTTTTTCAGTTACATGTAAAAAGATTCTAGTTAAGGGTAATTTTGGTTAATATATAAAAGATGTTTTCATTGACATTCGTAATCGATGATAATAGTTGTAGTCAAAGTATAAATTTTTAGATACAGAAACGTATAAGACAAAAAGTCAAGAGAAAAAGAGGAACAGAGTAGTTCGTAGTCGTAAAATATCGTTTAATTGATACTATTTTCATTATTAGTAATATAAACAGTCCTTTGTATAAGGGATATTTTATAAAATTGTGTAGTTAAAACATAGAATTTTTTATGTTCTAAAATAATACTTTACCGATTTAATCTTCTGTACACTATAATTTAGTGTTATCTCTATACAATGATCAGTTACACACGACTTTTGAGGTCTAGTAACAAAAGACGTTCACATACTTTATATGATGTCGTACACTGATAACGTACCCAACATCACTAAAGAGGAAGAATGGTCATCGTTAACTTAAGATGTGAATAATGTTGTCAATTTAATAAAAAAATAATAAAATATAAAATAAAGAAAGGCAAACGAATATACTGTCTTTTAACTACTGTGATTTTATTATTTTATTTTATATTAACAACACGATAATGGATTGTTTTCAATTTCGACTTTTAAGATGAAATTTTGAAAAATTTTCCAATTATTAATGTAAAATAAAGGACTGAATCCCTTTGGTCAATTATCCTGTACATCTCTTTTCTTTTACTATTGAACTTACTCTTCTCGACTCCTTGTCAAGTAATTTTGACGTTGGATGAGTCTAAAGATGTTTACCGTCTTTGTTTAAACACAACCTATTACAACTCTTACACACTACCAAACTGTCAAACATCATCAACGATAGTACAAGTTAAACCTTTAACCAGTTTGAAGAATTACACCACCTTTTCCGGTAATGAATTTTACTCCAATATTTAACGAAGGATTTGTGTATAATTAAATTTCTAAAGCCCTAGGAGGGATTAGAGATTCTTTTTGTTACTTTTGTGATTAAACTTTTCTATTTACGTGGGAATAAAATAAACGTTGTTGTACCTACCTGAACCTTCCATAATACGATTCATGTTTTTCAGTCTGTCTCTTTCTATCTATGGTATACTAAAGTGAAGGTACACTTTAGATTCTTTTGTTTTGTTTACTTGTTCGTTTTGTTTTGTTTTTGTCTGAGTGTCTATGTCTATTATTTGGTCACAAACAATCTTCGGTCCCCTCTTCCCACTATATCCGCTTCTCATGATTCTCCATGTTTACTCAGTACTTCGATATTAAATGTCGTATCCCTTATACCAGTTACTACAACACCATCGAAACATACGACTGTTCACTGATGATCTGAATTGTACCACTAGTAAAGTATTACATATATTTACAACTTGGTGATACAAATGTGGACTTTGATTATATTATGACATACGGTCGATTTAAAAAGTTAATTCAATTTTTTTTACTAAGTCCTAGGAGAGATATTTTACACACCGTAGTTTGGGATTATGGATGAGGTTAAAATAAATTTGAGAACAATAAAAGGAAGTTTTACTACTGAGACCAGGTCAAGAATTTATAACATTAAACACCGTAAGTTTCTGATATTTAGTTGAACTCTGTCGAGACTCGAAACAAGGGAAACCGAATTTTCGTCCGAAGATGGTATTCTAATATGAGACCCGAAGGGATCACCAGATCACCAATTCTTAGACGGACGGTCAAGTCCCCTACGTCCAAGCTAGAGACTAGGTTCTTCTAGGGTGTACGGTGCCTCGTTGATTCGGGTGCGAGGTGGTGAGGACTCGGGCACGAGATCTCGGACACGAGATCTCAGGAGTCCGACGTTGATGACTCGTCCGCGTGGTGTTGACTTCGACCGTACGGAATCTCGGATACGACGTGTTGTTCTCTTCGGTGGTATTACTCTTCGGGACACGTAGGGTTACTTCTCATCAGGGGTGAACGACGTTGATCTCTTTCGGACGTCTGTCGTTACTTCTGGGTCGTGTCGGTTTTTATTTGTTTATTTAGTTAGAAAATTTTTTCAATATAAGTCTCAGTTTTGTGACTATAAATAGTTCCTTGATTTCTTAGTATTATTTCTCCATTGATGGTAGGGAGAGACCGGTTTAACTCGGTTTACCTTCCACTAATGTGTACATCATATGTACTTTTCACGTAATCAGTGAGTCGGTACAGGTCAAGAAACACTGTAGTACCGAACGTCGGGTGGTCTGAGGAGTCAGGTACCCCCTAGATGTCCGTTCTTATGACCTCGCCCATCGGTAAGGGAAGCGGTCTCCTACAAGGTTTGGGTCCCTAGCTTAGGTACGGAGAATAGAGAGGACGTGACCGTCCGTCTAAGAAATAGTAGACTCGGTGGTCCCTTCAGGTCATATGTATATATTCCACCTACAGAATTTTTATTAGTCAATAGAAGATTATGAATTTTAAAGTCACACTTTGCAGGAAGGGGTTTATAATGTTCGTCTCTCCGAGTTGTTGATATTATTTATATTCTATATCGAAAATTCCGTGTCTATTAATAAATGAAGAGTCGTTTTTATTAGTAGTCTCTTCGGTACCGAAATTTGTTTACTTCAGGTACCGGTATACTTCGCAAGAAAAGTGACGAATAAGCGTCTCTTGGACAAAAGTCAACGACACAGGTTCATTGTTAAAGAACCAATATTGTGTTACTACATAAGGTGAGTCACTAGAAAAACGAAATACCAAATTAAGGGATTTTCATTCATCTCTCATAAAACTTCCGTAGAATTCCATTGCGATGAATCTTAATGTAAGAATAATTTTTTTTTTTATGACGATATGACCGATTCCTAAGGTTACGTTGATTGTTATAGAAGGATACCATAATAAGTTAACTCTTTGTTATAATTTTGAAATTGTTATAACGTTCAAGAATTTTGTAAATATTTCTCGGGATACTGTCTTAACGTCGAATGTCCTCCCTTTTTGATTTATAAAAATTTTAAAATGACTTTTTACGTTTATGTCTCCGTAAACGTATTAGAACAAATTTCTGTCTAAATATGGTCCCCAGGTTTTATCTACTCTCTAGTCAAAACTACGTCATACACGAATTTTCTGAAGAGTAGTTCTGAGATCCGTTCCATCTAAGGGACACGGGACACTCTTTCATTGACTTGTTCAAAACTTCTTACTTCCCATCCTTAATTAGATACCACTGTCTTCAATCTTCTCACCAATGAAAAATGTCTCCTGTCACGGACCTTACTTCGAACTTACTCCAAATACCAAAGTTTGTTACAACTCATTGAACTAGACCCATGTTTAATGGATTCATACAAATAAAACATTTTTAATTACCTTACTAAGTGAATTTTGAACACAGGAAGTGACATACAAAATAAAGTCATTGGCTTAAATGGTCTTTATCCTTCCATGTAAGATATTCTTTTGACTGGACTTAAGAAATTTTCTGTAGCATTTTTTGTTTTGTTTTTGTTAGTCTACGTTACATACATACTTATAACTGACCGAGAACCTAATTTTTTTATAGATATTTTCAGAAGAACCCTATTAACCCCCATATACTTATACCTTACCTATCATCTAAGATAGTACTTTAATAACAATTAAAAGAATTCACACTATTCCATAACAACGATATAACAAGAATCCTTTACGAGTTTCTACATTGACCACAGCTCACAGACGTCGAGTGTAAGTCTACCAAGTCTTTTTCTACGTACTGAAACATGTAACATACATACACACACTCACACTGAAACGTACACGCACACAAACACGTGCTTCCATACACACTATCGTACACTTACATACACACTTGACGACTTAGGGTCACAACTCATATTAAAAGAAAGTTGCAAAGACATAACGTAACTTTCAAAAGGTTTATTTTTTTTACCCTGAAAAAAATAAATTTTTTACCATTCCTTCTTTTCCTTTTTTTACTAGTGGACTGGGTTTAGAAGTCAGAGTTCTAAGGGTGACTCGACAAGGTTCCTGGGTCTACTTCGACGTTCATACCGTCTTCTTACACCTTTATTACCCGACTCTGTGATCTACTCAATATAAGGATGTGTGCCTCGAGGACTTGTGAGTGGTAGGATTTAAAATAAAAATATACCGTGTGTAAATCTTTTAAATCCTCACAGGACCTTTCAACATTGTCGACCAGACGCTCACAACCCGGGGCCCCGACCCCCACCCACATACAGACTCCTTAAGGTTCCGGAGACTCTCTTCAGACAAAGTCTCTTTCCGGGGTTTGACGGGCCCCTGGGTGTCACACTCTTTGTTCGGTGACCTGCCCGGGACTGTCTACAATACTTTCCCACCACAATTCACGGAAAAAGTCCTATAATTTGGTCGTAGGATTGACCGTTTTTTTACTTAACAGTGACTGTAATACAGCCGGGTAACCTCTGGGAGAGACGATGAAAGGCACTAGACCCTTGGTAATATGTGCCTCTAGCTATCCCAGGGCCCGTCCTTAAATTTATTACTAAAGATTATTTTGGATAAAATCTGACACCTTCGGTCTCTTATCTCTGTTCAGTGTTTTGTATTACACAAATTTCGGGAAGAGGGAGAGAAAAGAGAGAAAAAATTTCTCGACTTATTACCTTCTCTCTAGACCACTATTCCGTGTTTTTTCCGGAAAACCAGGACCGGTTAGACGAATCGATTACCGACATTTGACTGTGGGGATTACTTTATTTTTACAGAGTCAAGTTCACGTATCGACGTGTTAACAATTGTTGGGACTCGAGACCGACACTAGGACCACTACCCGTGATTCATTACGGGACTGTTAAAGGGTACTGAGAAGGAAGGAGGTCGGGGACAGGTGACTGTTCGTTTATTTTCTTAGGACGTGGTTTAATTTCCGGCCATCATAGTCTCTACCCCCGGTCCTTTTGTCACTCCACATAGTAAAAATAGAGAAGAGAGACGAGGACTGTCGCCTGGGAACGAAAAGGACAGTTGAGGACTCCGGATCTTTCCCACTAACGCCCGTCCCAAGACTACCCGACACCCGAAAAATTCTTCCATGTCCACCCCATCTCTGTGTCTCCAAACACCTCGGACCTCCGCCAGGGTCAGGGAGTAAGACGGGAACCGGAGCACGACGTCCCGAGGAGACTCGAGACCCCACGTCTGCCGTCCGACTCCTTTTTGGGACAAGGTTACACGATTCTGACCTACCGACACCAATCGTACCAAAGGGGACTGAGGGGGAGTGTCGAACGTCAACAGACTAAAGTTAGTCACCGTCAAGGGAGGTGTACAGGTCGGTAGTTAGAAGGCGGCGGGGACCTACTCACACCGTGTCGTGCCCCGTACAAGGTCAATTTTTTATCGGAAACGGCGTCGGAAGGAAGAAGTCGGTGACTATTCAGACGGAAACTATAAAAATAATTTTTTCTTTCTTTTGTGTAACCCTTTATACAAAGTAAAGAATATCGGGTCTGGTCTCGGGGGCTCCACCTCCACCTAACTCCGGACAACTCCCCCTTGTGTCCCTTGCCCCCGACTCCAGATGGAAACTTTAGGGTCGCAACACGGTCCACCCTTCCCTTTCCGAGGGAGGAGTTGGTGTCCTGGGGATCCGAGACACTCCCGTGTGGGTAGTGTCACTACAGGACGCCCGTATAAAAAGTGTCCATTGTTTGGCTGTTGTGTCAGAAAGAGGTGCGTTCCTTCTTTGGACCGAAACTCTCTGTCTTAAACTTTTATTTGACACTAGAGCGGGAACTGGAAAAACAGTGCGGGGGACTTCCGACACTACCGTGGAGACCATCTGGTCGACTTAGAGGAGGAAGTGACGTCCGAGGCGCCACCGTCCTTCCGTCCGTCCCACACCCTCCGTCACTCACAGTGAGGGTCCGTCCGTGACGACCGCGCGGAGACCCTCTACGGACGGGTGAATCAGTGGAGGTCCTCTGCTGTGTCATTTGTAAGCCATCGGCCCAAAGGTCACGGATAAAAATTTGTCCAACAAAGTTAGAAGAATACCAGTTCCCCGGTAGATGGAAGGACCGTCTCAGTAATCTCTTGGAAGACGTCCATACCACGGGAGTGGTGGACGAGGGACGTAGAAGCGGAGAGGACGAAAGATGATAGACATTCTGAGTTCTCTCCACTCCAAAGGAAGTTAAGCAAAAACTTGACTCCAGTCAGCAGGTAACGATCCTCCCTGGAAGTTCTGTGGTTCGGAACCTGAAGAGACCACCAGGTCAACAACCCTAAGATGAGAAGGTTACGTCCCCTGGGTCCAAGGTAGGGACCAGTCCTCTTGATTTAGGGTGTACCGTCGTTGATCGGTTTATTTACCCGGAGGGAGCCCCGAGTATACCATTTCTTAGACGGTCGATACGTCTTCTGGGTCCAAGTTAGGGACCCAACCCTTCTAGGGGACCTCTTCTCTTACCGTCGGGTAAGGTCATAAGAACGGAGCTCTTAAGGTACCTGTCTCCTCGACGACAGGTGTCCAACGTTTCTCAACCTGTCTTGACTTACTCATTGTGTGTTTGTGTCGGTTCATTTATTTTTATAATTTTTATTTTTTCTATGTTTCGGAACGTAGACCGTTACATTCTCTCCTTAAATCTCGGTTTCTACTGGAGAACCGTAGGTCGGAGAGTACGGATTATAAGAAACCGACCCTTCCAACTGATATTTTAGTAGA
Organism: Capra ibex; assembly: GCA_006410555.1. Classification (NCBI taxonomy): domain Eukaryota; kingdom Metazoa; phylum Chordata; class Mammalia; order Artiodactyla; family Bovidae; genus Capra; species Capra ibex. The sequence goes on along the minus strand of SJYO01026388.1, from coordinate 53,760,565 downwards.
CGGTAGGAATATCACAGGTCCCGAAGGTCATCACTGAGTCCTCGGATTCTTGTAACCTCCTTGTAATCCCTCTTCCTCCCCTCCCAAAGATTTACCACACCATTAAACGCGATTTATTTAGACATACAGTCCCTTGTTAAGATAAAGTCTTTTAGAATCTTTATCGTTGTTTTGTAGGTCCTGCTCTCCTCTACAATCTATGAAAAAGATCCGCAGATCCTGACCCATACGAGGTTTATTTCCAAGTTCCGATCTCACTCGGCAGACGGGAGACGTCCTGATGTCTCTCATAAATACCTTCCATAGGGGTAAAGTTTCTCAATTAAGTACAATCTCTTCCCTTCTTCGTAGGGTTGTCGAGGTTTCCCTGTATTTCCTTCGTCAGGGAAGTACTTCATGGTCAATTTACCAAACAGGTGGACCCATTCAGAAAACAGTCTCTGATTGACTTCCGTGGACTGAAGGGGGTGAACGACCGAGTGGTATCTGGTATTTTTAAAATGATCAAGACTTTAAAAATTAACGACTTATTTACTTAGTTTAACGAGAAACACAATCATTACTACTGATCCCACAGATACCTAATCCTGTATTTCAGATCTTGTCTTATTTTTTAATAAATAAGTGAGTCGTTTATAAACCCTCCTCGGACGACACACAATTAGAGACAAGAGACTCAACCCTATATCATTTCTTCTATTTTATAAAATACCTCAAATATACGAATCGACGACGACGACGATTCAACGAAGTCAGTACAGGTTGAGACACACTGGAGTAATATACGATCTCCTCCTATATTAATAAATATACTATTCTTCCTTCCTCGATCTCTTTGTTAGACTCTCTCCTTACAAAGTGCGACTCTTTAGTCAGATACACACACTCCTTTTCGTTCGTTCAGGTACCTCCCACTGATAGGTAGGACCAAACGGGTAGTGACTCCCACAAGAGTACTGAGTCCTAAAAGTCACGATTTATTCCTTTCAAGATCTATTCGATCCTTCTCATTCGGTAAGAGACACAAGGACCTTTACGGTTTATTCTACGATAACAAAATGTATTTTTCACAACTTTACTTTACTAGTTACTGAACTACTAATTTTGGGTTTATAGAGATGGTGTCTTGTCTCCTTTTTCAAATTTTTTACAACCAAAAAAAAAATTAACACATTCGAATGTAATTCATTTGATCCTATTCAATTCGTGTACACATGAAAGGTACAATTTTGAAAAAGGGATTTAATATAACTTTTTACTTTTAAATTAACGAGTCAACACAGACTGAGAAAAACTAGGGTACCTGATATCAGGTGGACCGAGGAGACAGGTACCTTAAGAGGTCCGTTCTTATGACCTCACCCATCGGTAAAAAGAGGTGTCCTAGAAGGACTGGGTCCATAGGACATAACGTCCGTCTAAGAAATAGTAGACTCGGTGGTCCATTCAAGTTTAATATAATCACACCAGTCTATGTACCATCGATTCAAATTATTCTTTGTGAAATGTATAACCAAATTGTACAAAAAGTCAAAAACACAAATAAATGGTACCTTCGACGAAGACACGACTAAAGTTCGGTTTCACAACTTACCTATATTTAAACTGGATAGACCTTCAATAACGTCCCGAACCAAGGACTTTTAAATAAAGAGTCAAACTAAATTACCTAAAGATTAGTAAATATAAACTTTAAGTAGGAGTTCCCATATTTTCTACTGTAAAATTAGAAACGTGGTAGAGACAAAATGAAGTCCAAAGGGTCCACCACGATCACCATTTCTTAGACGGACCGTCCCATCCTCTGAGTCCCCTGTGCCCAAACCAGGGTCCTAACCCTTCTAGGGGACCTCCTCCTTTACTGTCGGGTGAGGTCATAACGAACCTTTTAGGGTACCCGTCACCTCGGACCTCTCCCGATGTCAGGTACCCCAGCGTTTCTCAACCTGCACTGACTTCACTGATTCGTGCGTACCACAAATGAAGACGAGGGAGACTTAAACGGAGATATAATTATGGAAGTCCTAGTAAGTTTCCTCTCTTTAACTCTCTTCGTAAAAAAAAAAATTAACAAGAGGAAAGTCGACGAAGAATTATTAAGGAAGGGGACTATCGAACCGAAATGAAAATCCTCAATTGAAAGGAAAAGGAGGGAATATATAACGTAAATCAAAAGACGAGTTTCAGGAAATCGTACATTCTCGTAGTTTATGGTGAAACCTCTTTCATCTTGTATTATCAATTTGGGGACGTGAGACCTACAGTTTGATGGGTACAAAATGAAGGGTCAGTTGATAAATGATCGACACAAATCAACTCCTTAAACAAAATGAAAGTCAAAAAGGAAGACCTTTTACCCTTCTCATAGTCACGAGTAGAATATTCGTGACAACGAATCATTATCATGAACTTACGTAGACATTTACGATTATTGTCACGGACCGTCAATCATTCAGAAGTCCCTTATAAACGAGAATAATATTAAATCAAAAGTTTAAGACTTAGTACATATAGTGAGAGGTTTTTACAATATGTTATGTTTGGGACCCGGTGGGATCGCGACGACAATCTCGGATAGAGGGGACGAGGTTACACAAATAGTCAAATTTAGTCCAATTAAAGTTGTGACATTTACCGAATATTCCTCTTTTGATTAGTGTCGTCCTTAGAGATGTCACACAGACCTCCTTCCCCTTCCCGTACCTGTTGGTGAAAAGAACTCCTACCCTTTCCTTCTCTCCTAAGTCTTGGTTGACCACCGACCCTCGGAACCTGAGGGAACACGATAGAAATACCCCGGTGGGAAGAGGGGGACACTTAAAGAGAACTCTGTATCGAGTCCGGGTCGTCGGGTCTAGGGAATCCGACATCCCAGTCCTGTTAGTAAGATTATACTACTTGGCAACCCTCTTAAATTGAAAGGTCCTAAGTCGTAGTGTAACCCAGAGTTATAAAACGAAATCTATTTCAACATTTAAACATTAATAATCGAAAATGAATATATACACTTTTTATCCTAAAGAAATAATTATCGTCTATAAAATAGAAAAACATATTAGTAAATACAGTCGTGTATTTAAGGATGTCCTATTCTTTCAAGGAACATAATGTATAGACATGATATAATAATTTACTAAAATTGCATTTTTAATAACAAATTACTTCGTCCTCTGAAACCGTATATAAATCATGGTTTATTAAAAATATACAATAACTGATTTAAGATAATATAAACTTTATATTAAAAAATATTTTAATTTCATACATCTGTAGTACGTTTTTGGTCACACGAATAGTCCTCAGTGAAAAGTTACTTTTCTCAAGGAATATTACTATTATTTTCATTCCAATGAGATTCTGAATATAATAAAACTCAATGTTCATACGAACGTAACCAGTATCCTTTCAGAAACGAATTACTGGTTTTCGGTCTACATATTTGCGACATTTAGAACGAAAAGTTATTCCTTGTGACGAAGATGTTTTTAGAGGAAAGTAAGAGTCTGAGACTTTTGGGTGTAAAGAGTAGTTCATCAGTAACCTCAACCTTACTGGAGGTTGTAGGTATTGACGAGTTTGGAAAACACCGTGTCTCTTAACGTTTATAAAGGTAGACCGAGACCGTAGTGTCTTTTTATTGGTGACCAGACCGTAATGTACAGATGGTTTCCGTACAAATGGAGGATCTTTAAGTTCTGACATGTTACAAGAAGAGAGATTTTCATTACTACAGCAGATGGACATAAAATTAATCATCGTCTGATAACCTACGTGTAGACTTTTAGTCTCGAAGTGGACTTCCTCGTGTAATTTCCTTAAGTTTTGTCACTCGTCTAATAGACTGTAAGAATTTTTAGAGTATTTACAAACGTCAGAATTATATCATTTAAAGGATATTTATTTGATACTGAAAATTATGTATTCTTAAATTCTTACTAAGAATTAATACATCATTCTCCTTTTTTAATATTTTATTTCATCACGTGTATACTTTCATATTACATTAATTTGTATAATTTTATAGAATCGATATTACACGTACCCAGTGTTTTATTCCCCTTTTCTAAAACTTAAAATCTTTTTTGAGATTCAGACATCATTCAGACCTTTTGTTTCTAGGATTTTAGTCAGTACTGATTAACGTTCTATGTTTTAGGGTTAAATTAATAAGTTCATAATTAAGTTAAGTTTAATCGAGTTTGTTTTCTCTATTAAATAACCCACTGTATTGTTATGACCTTTAACTAAAGTCCGTACCAACCTAGGTCCGTAAGTATACTACAGTTGTCCTTAAGTGGAAAGAGGGAGGTAAAGAAGTAAGAGTCCGTCTTGAAAAGTACACGTCCTTTTCTATTGGGGTGTTCGTCGTGGTCCGAATTTCCTAAACATATCGAACTTTAGACCTTTCTTTTTTATAGTAAAGGGGAATGAGAGATATTATTAGAGGGATTTCTCGAGACTAACTATGACGAACCCCGTACTCGGATACAACCCGATTCATGAAATGGATTTCCCTATTTTAGTACACGGATGGGAATATAAGTCCTTCATACCATTACTTTAACTACGGAGGTAGTATTAGTGTCGTACTCCCTCTCCTTCGTCCTGTCTTTTTTATTTTTTTTTTTATTTTGGTCTACAAACGGTACTATGTCATTTATATGTCAATGAGACATCTCCGTTACATTGAAAGATCTCCACCGAATAGTCTACAGTGAGTTCCTCATGAATTACTGAAAACTATACGTACACCGTTAAATTCCAGTCCTAAGACAAAAAAAAAAAAAAAAGAACGATGATGGTTTTTCTTTTGTTCGTTTTAATTTTTATTTTCGTATTTAAAGTGAAAACTGTTGTAAACCTTAGTGTTTTAAAGAGTTCAAGCGGTTTTCACTATCACAAGTATGTTTTCGATACGTCTTTCCTCACCTCTTGTCACGTCTTAGTTTTGTACTACCCGTCCAAAGACTTACGTATAGGTTTTATCAGAAGCGGTTTATTGAAGTACTTCTCCTGTCACCCAATTCAACAAACAGAAATAGAAGTTTTCCCCCACGTCTTCGTCCTTACTTGATCCATTTTCATCTTTGGTAGCAAAAAGGTACGAAGTGGTTTATTTTACTAATTTAGTATTTTCTCTTTCTAAAGTTTTTTTTTTTTTCTTTCTCTTAATATACCTTTCGGTATAAACATACTTCGTCGGATCCAGACATCTTGACCACTATTCCGTTCGAGACAAAGTGTTTCTTTTTTTTTTTAATTTTTGCTTTTGTTTTTTTCAATGTAATCTCACGATGGAACAGGGTGAGATGTAGCGTTTAGAGAATAGTATTCTCCAGGTGTTTGTGACTTAAATATACTATTAATTTTTAAGTATTTTCATTAATTGTGTATAGATACTTTTCTCCCAAATTTTTATTTCCTCGTTTTGTCGTCGTTTTAAATAATTGTTTGGTGAATGGTCCAATTCTTTTTTCAAACGTATCTTGTCTGATTTAAAATTTATAAAAAGATATGTGTAAAAAATTCACTTACTTCTGGTGTTTTGTCTTCTCATTCTAAAATCCTTTGTCTACCGTACTGTTGTCACCACCAATTTGGTCGTATTAAGTCATACTTTTATCCTTTTTATTTTCGTAGTTATTTACCTCTTCCTCAATCCTCACTCATTTATGACCTCTTTTTTCCATTACCTGTATCTACTCTCTTTACTGTTTTTATTCGTTTTGCGTTAACTTTATCAATTTTTCTTAATCTTTTACATTCATTATCTTTTATCCTTTTCCTTTATATGGTGTACGTATTAACCTCAGACGTTTTCTCCATTTTACCTTATCTAGTTATAAATTTCTATGTTAAGTTCTTTTGTAAAGATTTTATTTTTCGACGACGACGACGACGGTTCAACGAAGTCAGCACAGGTTGAGACACGCTAGGGTATCTACCTTCGGTTGGTCCGAGGAGGCAGGGACCCTAAGAGGTCCGTTCTTGTGACCTCACCCAACGGTAAAGGAAGAGGTTACGTACTTTCACCTTTCACTTTTCACTTTCCCTTCAGTGAGCCGCCACAGGCTGAGAATCGCTGGAGTACCTGTCGTCGGATGGTCCGAGTCTGCGGGTACCTTAAAAGGTCCGTTCTCATGACCTCACCCCACGGTAACGGAAGAGGTTTTTATTTTTCGTGAACTTATATTTATGTTTCGTGTCCAGTATACAATATCTTGAATTTATTGACTCGTACAAATCATTTCAAAGATCTGAATTTTTTAGAAAACACGTCAACACTTTTATATAGTGAGTATACCCTCTTTTGGTTTAATAAGGGGAGAATATCTAGAATTGTCGTTATTAATTACTGTCCTCAGTTCACTATATGGTACTTTTATCTCTTAGGTAGAATAAAAGATCACAGGTATTTACAAAGTGTCTGTAGTTAGTATGGTCCGTTCTTTCTTTTAGAGTCATATGAGGTTTTTCATTTTAATTACGTCCTTTGTAGGAGACAAGTTATGTCAATTTGAACTTTAACTGTTTTTGTTTTTGTTTTTTAAGTGATGGGGGACGGGGGACCTTTAATGTTTCAAGAAACGTTGTTCAATGAGTTTCGGTTTTAAATCTCTATTTGTATGGAAATACGTTTTTAGATTATTCCTGATAGGACATAATCAAAAACACATCGTATTATTTAACAGTGTTTAGATCGTCGGACTTTGTTGTATGTAAATACCAGAGTATAGATGGTACCCAGTCCTCGGGTTAGTACCGAATTACCCCAAGAGACGGTATTTGTATAGTAGATGTGACGTAAGAGTAGACCTACGGATTAATCCCTTTTAAGATAAAGGTTCGAGTGAATCCAAAAACCGTCTTAAGTGAAGCAATACCGATATCTTAAGTACCGTGAAACGAAAATGTTTCGGTGGTTGCCTTTTTTTCAGGTGTTTCTTTCAAACGATCCTTTTACCCCTAAGTAAATTTCAGTGTTTTCAATATTGGACAGTGGAAACGGTATAAGAGAACCTATCGTCGTTCAGTATATAGGTTGGGTATTAGTTCCCTTCAACTAACACTTTCCCGTAGTTGTGATACTTAAGTGAATTTCAGACAGACAATATAGGGACTGTATTTTGATATACCCAGACAGTAAATATTTAACGTAATATTTTGAAAATTTATTTTATAACTGTTTTTCTTATATCGTTGTCGGATTTTCTCTTGATAATTATATTGGATCACTGATATTGAGGTCTTTACGTTCCTACCAAGTTACTACATTTAGATAATAATATTAAGTAACATATATCCAGATTTCCTTTTTTAAATAATAAAGGTATCTATGATTTTTCTATAAATGGCATTATGTTATAAATAAGAATAGACTTTTTTTCTTGATGAATTCATGATCAGTTGTGTTGATTTAACGAGGAATTGTACTCTTTTATAGAGTTATCGGTCGATCTACTAAAGGAGATTTAAGTCTTCTTCTTTTATGATGATACTAATAAGTTTTGACACGACCTCCACGGTCAGTTACAGACGCTAGGTTTTTAGACGTTCGTTATTTACGACCTCTCCCACACCTCTTTTCCCTTGGGAGGATGTGACAACCACCCTTACGTTTGATCATGTCGGTGAAACCTCTTGTCACACCTCTAAGGAATTTTTAAACCTTTATCTTGATGGAATACTGGGTCGTTAAGGTGACGACCCGTATGTGTGGTTCCTTTGGTCTTAACTTTCTCTGTGTACATGGGGTTACAAGTAGCGTCGTGACAAATATTATCGGTCCTGTACCTTTGTTGGATCTACAGGTAGTCGTCTACTTACCTATTCTTTCGACACCATGTATATGTGTTACCTCATAATGAGTCGGCAATTTTTCTTAAGTAAACTTAGTCAAGACTACTCTACCTACTTTGACCTCGGCTAATATGTCTCACTTCATTCGGTCTTTCTTTTTGTGGTTATGTCATATGATTGTGTATATATACCTTAAATCTTTCTTCCGTTACTACTGGGACATACGTTCTGTCGTTTTTTCTGTGTCTACACATATTGCCTGAAAACCTGAGTCTCCCTCTCCCTCTCCCACCCTACTAAACCCTCTTACCGTAACATTGTACATATGATAGTACATTCTTAGCTTAGCGGTCAGATACAGACTGCGTCCTATGTCGTACGAACCCCGACCACGTGCCACTACTGGATCTCTCTACAATACCCCTCCCTCCACCCTCCCCCCAAGTACAAACCCTTGCGTACATGTGGGCACCACCTAAGTACAGTTTTTAAAAAAATTTATTTTTTTATTTTTATTTTATCTCTTTCTTTGATCTCTGTTTTTTTTAACCTTTCCTTCCTCATTTTAATATTGGAAAATATTTATTATATTTATACATGGACTTTGTGAATTCTCTGAACTAACTTTCAATAATTGTTATTATTGTATTAGGTCAATCTATCATCCCATCTTTTATTTATATTTAGTTCTGGTTCCAGTTGAGAATGTATTTATTCTATTTATACCGGGGAAAGAGAACAAGAACACTACATTCCGAGTTCGATGGTCACAAGGTGGGAGAAGTTCATAGTCGGAGAGTCAGAGTGAGTTACTGAAATTCAAGAAGGTAAACTAAGGGGTGCGAAATACAATCAACGGCATTGCGACGCACAAGTTTCGGTGTGACAAATACTGTGGTATAGAGACAGGAGAGTTTGGTTCCGGACGTTAAGTTAAGGGAGTCCTTCTGTAGAGACTAATACGAGTCGTGTAAGAGTCGTACGGTGATAAGACGTACGGATATCGTGAATACCACCGTCAAAAAACACAGGATTAAACACAAAGGAGTATACAACGAACAATTCACAATTCACCATGTACAAAAAAATCGGGTTTAGTTCTAAAACTCTTAGAACAGAGAAGATAGTAGGTGGTAGGTATCGTGGATCGTTTATTAAGAAAATTCAAAAATTATTTAAATTTCATATTCCATGTATAAAGGTACCAAGTCTGTAAAATTTCCTATGTTTCCGTGTCTCCCTTCTCAGAAAGAAGGTAGGATGGGAAATAGAAGTCAAGGATATTGGAGTGTTTGTTGGAAATAACGATAGAAGAAAAAATAAAAAGGTCTTTTTAATATAAGGACACATTCGTTTATCAGTATTGAGGAGAGTGAAGGATAGGAAAAATATATTTACCATTGTATGATATAAGTAAAGAAAGTTGAAACAAAATATGAATTTACCATATAAGGTTTGTTGAAAGGGAATTGTATGTCTCCTTAAGAAATTAAAAATTTAACACGTACGATAATCACATATGATAGTAAATGAAAGGATCGTGTGATAATCATCTGTAAGTACAACTAAAGTCAGAAAAAGATAATATTTAACCGTATAATCTATGTGTATCTAAGTACAATTTTAATCTATCTATCTAAGCGCCACTTTAACATTTAGCTACCGGATTTTAATGGCACTGAGAGATTCCATTGAAAAGTGTCCTTACAAGATTAAGTGTTGCATAAGAACCTCCTTTAGAGTGATTTCTGGGAGAGGGTATAGGTGGTAGGAACGAACTTGACGTTAACATTATCCTTTGGTTGGTAAAAGTTGTTCCTCCCCTTAGTGAGTTCCTTTCTCGATCAAAATGAGGGAATTGAGTCTAACACTTCTATTCCATCGACTAAAGTAGAGAAGGATATTTTTGAAGAAGTCATTCCTACTAATAAAGACCTGTGAATCCGTCTACTAAGTACACGTGACTCCATTAGTTTTATTGATGTCAACACCCGGTATATAGTAGTATACACCAATTATCGAACCTGAAACTTTGGTCTGATTAAGGTGGACACTGAAACCCGTTAAAAATTTAAATGAACGTAACGTTTACTCACGTAGACTTTTCCACCTATTATAAATAAGGATAAGTCACAAACTCTAGGGTAATATACACAATCAATATCGATAATATAAAAAATCATATGTAATTGTTTATACCCGAGTAGTAAGTATTATGTTTATTTTACGAACGTAGGACGGAAGTCGGGGTATCTTCTGTATTAACTCTGTGTGTGCGAGTCTTAAACGAGTGTAACTCCGTTTACAAATTAGAGAGACACCTTAGAAGAGTCTAGTCCCCAGTTTGGACAAAGGACACAACCGTTCGTCTAAGAAATGGTGACTCGATGGTCCCTTCGAGGGATTATATGAACATTTTGACTGAAACTTTGTATTTTCCCTCAAATTGTCGAGACTTACTTTCTGACTTATTTACATCAAGATTATACATCCTAAACTTGTGTGTCTCAAAAGGTAAAAAGTAAAGGTTTTATTTTGAAGATATTTCTTTTGTTTTTACGAAGGAGCACACCTAACAGATAACCGTAGAACCTTGCTAAAGGTATGGGACGAAATAAGAAAGGATGCCACGTTCTCGACTTCCGGACTTTCAGTGTAAAGACCCACAGGAACCGTGGTCCAAAGACTAATCCCAAGACCCTTAACTCCAGGAACACACTCTAAACGGACCCTTTCTCTCCGTTCTTGGTGGGGACGAACCAGTACCGGTCTTCCATGCATCTGAAGTCGTCTCCCGGTCTTCTGTCTACACTCCTAAAACGGTCGTAAAGGACCTTTGGTGGATGAACTCCCGACGTCCGTCACTCTAGTAGTTGTCCAGTAGAGGGACTCTATGGGCGGGAAGGACTAAAGAACTTATAATTGTCGTCAAGAAACCGGAAACACGTTAGGTGAGAACATGACCAAAACATTTAGAGAATAGGGAATATAATTTAGGGAAGGTCAACTTGTGGGATCTCGTCAAAGATGAAAGGAAAGATTTAAGAGTGACTACGTCGTACCAACCATGGTCTTCATTTTAGGTCGTCTCAGAAGGACTGAAACTGACGTCACTATAACGAACCGAGAGGTATTCGAACAGGAGGACAGGGCGTACCAAAGTGAGGACTTTCTACGGACTACCTTACCCTCAAGACGGGTCCACGTGGGAAGAAGGGACTTTTTTTACTTTCACGATCGGAGAGTTAGTACAGACCGAGAAACGCTAGGGTATCTGACATCGGTTGGTCCGAGGAGACGGGTACCATAAAAGGTCCGTTCTTATGACCTCACCTAACGATAAGGGAAGAGGTCCCCTAGAGGGACTGGGTCGCTAGTTTGGGTCCAGAAGGTGTAACACCCGTCTGAGACATGGTAGACTCGGTGGTCCCTGGGGTTCACGGAGAACGGACTGGCAATGGTTTGAGGGTTTCCTCAAAGAAAAGGGTAGTTCTTCGACTTCGGTCAAGGACTTCTTACCGTTTCGGGTCCTCCTTCTTTCGCGATCAGATCAGTCGAGACCTCGGTTCAGGACTTAAGACGGGGGGAGGTAGTGTGTTCGGAGTTGTCTTACCCCTTTCCTTATAAAAGAACACTCTTCGGTGACTTTACATCTCTAACAAGGTCGTTAAGTGGAAGAAATCAATCACGACGACGACGACGACGACGATTCAGTGAAGTCAGCATAAGCTGAGATACACTGGGGTATCTGCCGTCGGGTGGTCCGAGGGGGCAGGGACCCTAAGAGGTCCGTTCTTGTGACCTCACCCAATGGTAAAGGAAGAGGTTACGTACTTTCACTTTTCACTTTCACCTCAGTGAGTCAGCACAGGTTGAGAATCGTTGGGGTACCTGATGTCGGGTGGTCCAAGGAGGCAGGTACCCTAAAAGGTCCGTTCTCATGACCTCACCCCACGGTAGCGGAAGAGGAGTCAATCACGTGTCAGTAACTTTCTTCTTTGACTTCCCTTACCGGTGGGTGAGGTCATAAAAAAGGACCCTTCACGATACCTGTCTCCTCGGACCTCCCGATGTTTGGTACCCTACCGTTTCTCTCCCTGTTCAGTCTCATTGATTGTGAAACTGGAAACTGAAACTTTCTTCTTTGATATAAGATGTTACAGACACAAAGGGTTCCTCGGTTTGTATGTAGACACCTCTTTTATTAGTTATTTACGAACGAATATTCACTTCTCTTTTTCGTTCCTCTTATTTATATAAATTTGTTTCCATTAAATTATTAACACACTAGTGACCTCCTCCAATCGAGATTTTATTTCGTCACTAGTAATACAGGTGCACAAACCTACTCTTTTTACACGATCGGAAGGTCTAGTACGACTCCCGTTTTCAACCATTTGTATCGTATCTCCAATTTTCGTACTTATGACTCAAATTTAAACGAGAGAGTAAATGATCGACTAATAGAAGTCAAGTCAAGTCAAATCAGAAAGTTCACACAGGTTGAGAAACGTTGGGGTACTTGACGTCGTACGGTCCGAAGGGACAGGTAGTGGTTGAGAGATTGCTAGAACCCCCTTTTTTGTGGGTTTGAAGTCTAAAGTCAAAGAAGTAGGTGGGTAAAGTAGACCCCTACTATTAGTACCACACTGAGAAAATATCCCAACAATACACCTAAGGTACTAAAGTGTGACCATCCCCCGACACTTCCCACGGACCATGTAGTACGACTTAAACAGTCCTAGTTTATATCTTTAAACCTCTCCATGAGATCGAATATAGCGGAAACGTTTAATTCAGTGGAAACTAAGGCGAAGAAAAGAAGTTGCGAGGAAGGAGGATATAACTAACAGAAACTGATGGTTGAGGAAATTAATCTTGAGTGTCTTTTTAAGGAGAACAAATGTCAAAGGTCTAAAGAGGACCAAACACTCTTAAGAATTAAACGAGGGTTCAACCCAATAGTAGAGTACGAATAGTAAGAACGTAAGGCTAATATAATTATAGGGTCAACAATAATTGTCAATTAACCGGGAAAAGAAAGAGTTGACGAAATTTTGAATCCAAAATGAAAAGATCATACTAAAATTCTTGAAATACTTTAGTAAATTCTTTAAAACTCGAAAAATCGGAGTTATTTGACTCAGAACACGGTGTTTAGGAAGAAAGGTAAACATAAAGTAATGCACTACGGGACGAATAGAAGAACGAATAATAAGAAGGAAAATTACAACACCGTAAGTTACAGATACCGGACAAACGGGTGGTAGTGTAGTCATTAGTGAGGGGTCAAAAAACAGGGTAAATACAGTAAGACGTACGGATTAAGTGATTGAAAAAAAGTGAAAATTCCCCTAAAAAGTAAAACATAACCTTAATTCGTCTAATTGTTATAACACTATTAAAGTCCACGTGTCGTTACACTGAGTCGGTATGTATATGTGCATGGGTAAGAGAGGCTTTGAGGAATCAAGTGACTGAAAGTTACAGTAAGTCAAAGGGACGGGAGGAGGACGGTAGGAAGGTCGACGGTGTGTGTGTGTCGACACTAAGACAAAGAGGATGATGTGAAAGGAAGGGTAACTTCATCGGTACTCAGGAGTCCTTTCGAAAGGATAAAGGTGGCTTTCTTGTCTGTCGTGAGTGCTTACGATCAAAACTAAACACGACGTCTCGAGTTTACGAATACAACGAGAGACTTAATCTCTATTATTTGTCCAGATGAGTTATAGTACTGTTAGAAGTTGATTTATGGTGAAGAGGGAGGTAAGGTAGGTGGACTATGACAGTATATTTTAGGGAGTACAGTCTACTCACCTCCCTTTGGGGTGTTCTTCTACCGTACGGAGAGGTAAAAATAAAAAAGTTTATTTCACTGTCTATGTATTTATTCTGGGAATTTGATTTACAATACCGGGAGGAAAAACTAATCCTTCCTAGAAACCAACTTAAAACAGTAACAAATAAGGACTTAAGTTTTCTCCTTCTTTCTTATCGAATACTTCTTTGACTATAAGTCATAGGACATACGTTTGATGAACCGTCTCAATGTCTAATCTGGGAAATACCCAATAGTCACAAAAGAATTTATAAGATAGAATCATGAATGAACCACCAGGTCACCGATTCCTAAATGGACGGTTACGTCCCCTGTAACCAAGTTAGGGACCAGACCCTTCTAAGGTGTACGACACCCTGTAGATTGGGGTACTTGGTGTTGATGGCTTCGTGCTCTCGAGATCTCGGGTAAACGACGTTGATCTCTTTCAACGTCGTTACTTCTGAGTCTATTCAGTTTTATTTATTTAATTTTATTTTTCTTTCCGAATTTTTAATATAGAATTTACTTGTAAACAATTTACAGACACTCGGAAAAGATTACCGAACCACGATGGAAGTTCCCGGGATCACAGACCATCATCGACCCCCTCAACTCAGTGTGTCTTCCCATCCCCCACTCCGTCTCTATTCAGGTATATACTCGTCATATGAAGAACACCGTAGACGCAAGTATTTCAGACAGAATTTACCTTGTTTGATCTAAGGTTTGTTCGTCAGTGACACACCTAATGAAACTGGAGACTGGAGACAGCGTAAACTGTAGTAATGTCAAACAAAAGTTTAGAGAGGGACAGTAGGGAAATCGTTGTGGGAAAACGGGAGAGAGTAGAAAGGGACTACGAGGGGATGAAGGTGACCGGAGGGTCGTAGGGAGAACTGACGTGGACAGGGACTACCAGACGTTCCGGTGTACGAGATTTAAAGAGAGGGAAGGGAAGGGGAGTAAGGTTTGTAATTCAAAAAGAATAGGAGGGCCGAAGAATGAACTAATATCAAGAAATTTTCTGACTTGATCTGGATAAGACATAAAAGAACAACCGTACGTCTTGTCTCTAGAGTATGTCCCTATATCGTATCATATTATATTGTATACGTCATATTATATTGTATACGTATATCCCTCATATTACATACATCATATTATGTTGTATTACATACATCCCTCTTCCTATAACTGAGATGGGGGTTTTAACACGACCAAATGTCCGACTGACTATTTTACAAGTACCCATTTGTACGTAATTACGAAATTGAAAGAATGATTTATAAATTCATAAAAATAATACTTTTATTTGTACGAATAAAACTTTTGAAATCGTTTTTTAATATACTTTAGTTCTGGGAGAAAAGAAGAGTGAGAGGTCACATGACGGGTCTCTTTACGTAATAACCACACATAAGAAGATTTATATAAGATACGTATATATGAGTGTGTTCATGTAAATATCTATACTCTATAAAAGATTATGTACATAGATACAAGTATCTATATATTAACTTATATATATATATATATATATATATATATATATAGGACCTCATCCTTTACCGTCAGGTAAGGTCATAGGGACGACCTCTTAAGGTACCTATCTCCTCGGACCACCCGATATATCAGGTACTGTAGTGTTTCAGCCTGTACTGACTTACTGACTCGTGTGTGTGTTTCTACACACATAGATACTTATCTTTATCTATAGAAATAAAATTACTAGAACTTTTTTAAGGACTATCCGCACGGATGTAAGAAGTTGTCACTTATTACCTGAACTGAACTTGGAATACCGAGTCCAAATAGATGTACTTGTGGATAGTGGGATGTGGTCATGAAATCTCGGATGACGAAGGACTTTAGGACACTACGGGAGGGTTTGACGGCTCAACCATTTATAAAGAAGAAGGTCATCACTGTCTCTTGTAACATAAAAGGGACACGGACCAAAATCGTACAGAAACTGACGACGAATCGACAGTCAATAACGAAAAACGACGATAGTCGGACAAATAAAGAAAGGGGGATTAAACGGTGGAGACTAAATGACATATAAACGTTTAATCTAATGATCGGAACGACACGACACGAATTAGCGAGAGAGTACAGGCTGAGAAACGTTGGGATACCTGACCTCGGGCGGTCCGAGGAGAAGTACCCCTAAGAGGTCCGTTCTTATGAACTGACCTAAAGGTCCGGGAGGAGGTCCTCTAGAAGTGTTGACTCCCTGACTTGGGTCCAGAGGGTGTAACTTCCTCCTAAGAAATAACAGACTCGGTGGTCCCTTCGGGTCCTTATGACTTCACCCATCGGATCGGGAAGAGATCCCCTAGAAGGGTTGGGTCCGTAGTTTGGCCCCATAGGACGTGACATCCGCCTAAGAAATGGTCGTCTCGATGGTCCCTTCGGGGTGATCGGGACGATCGTTACACGTGTTTACTCCCGTCTCTTTAAGACTCTCTCCTGAAGTCTCCCAGAAGAACTCTACACACATAGAAACCGGTACCTGAGACAATAAACTCTCAATGGACTTCTCAGGGTACTGTTCGACGACTGTCTAAGACTCTGGTAGGTTGTGTTGGTTCTAGCAGAATTATTCATAGGGATCGTACCCGAAACTAAATCTTAACCCTTTACAGAAGTCAACAGTCTCTGCGTTTCTTAAGTGGAGGCTGGATTTTCTTTTACATATCGTTGTTATTATTTGAAAAACGGATTATCGAGGCCCCGACGAATTTAAACTTCAGTATACTTAACACTTTCATTTTTAGTAGTAACTGAAGTTGTAAGCCTGTATAATTTCCGTTTTCTTTTATGACCCCACCCCCACCCCTCCCTTTTGAGACAGTCATCGAAACTCGACGGAGTAAAAAAAAGTACCTTTTTAACAATGTTTACCCAAGAAGTCGTATACAATAATTAAAGTAATAGGACCGAAGAAAGGTTGATTCGTAGTTCGGGACCAAAAACACTAAAGTCAACGTTGATCATTTTGAGTACACCCGTAATTGTCTTTGTCTGTTCCCTAAAAAAAAGGGTTTAGTTGAGGTTCACTGATAAAATTTCCGAAAATAAAATACTTTGATCAACCTTGTAAACAAAAACAACTACTCTTTTAATACGAAAGGATTTTATAACATAAGGATCGAATAAGGTTGAAATAAACTTCTTTGAACCTACTTAATAAATATGTTTGTCTATTTTTTGAATTCATTACAAAATTTTACTAAATTTTAGTAAACTATTTACGACCATCAAAAAGAAAAGAATGACATAATGTATCTAAAAACTTTTATTACTTCTGATACTTTTGTTTTTACGAAAATAAGATCTACTTTAATACTATTTGGAAATGTTTATCTTACTATTTAAATCACAGCTTTAAAGTTGAACTTCCGAATAAATAATGTCGGAAACTCATATATCACATATACATATAATATTAAAATAACACTTTTTAGTAGTAAGTTCAGTGTTTTTACGTACCCTTAATCGTAGAAGGGAGTAAAAATTCGACTATAAATAACTTTCCGTTAATATTCAGTTCGTAAAAATATTATGGTAAATGACAAATAGGTCTTGAGTAACACATGGTTTGTTGTACCGTTCACAGAATATATATCAAGAAAATTTCTTTAACAATGTATAGAAACTAGGTCTACAAAGGTAGGGGTTGTTGTTATTCCTCGATTTTTAGTCTCCGTCATTTGTACAGAACGGGTTCCAGTATAACGATTATTTATATTTACCCCTTAAGTTTAGGTTCACCGTAGACTGAGATTTTTGGTCCCACCGGTTGACAAAGTTCAAAAGGACTCTTACTCCTCAACGTATCCTACTCTTTAAAACTAGGATTTTGACCTTTTGAGGATCACTGGACTATACCCCCCTAATCTTGGACAGTAAAATGGACGGTACCATCGGACATAGAACCAGACGGGTCGGGGAGTACGAGAGAATAAAGTTTCGGGTAGGTAACGGATTTAAAACGTAAGAAATAAAGACGGAAAATTAGGACTTATTATCAGGAGTATGACATATCGAAATTTAAAAAAATTAGAAGGATTCTTGTGTCAACCGAATTTTGAGTTGTAAGTCTTTTGATTCTAGTACCGTAGGTCAGGGTAGTAAAGTACCGTTTATCTACCCCTTTGTCACCTTTGTCACCGACTGAAAGAAAAAACCCCGAGGTTTTAGTGACGTCTACTACAAACGTCGGTACTTTAATTTTCGACGAATGAGGAACCTTCCATTCAATACTGGTTGTATCTGTCGTGTAATTTTTCGTCTCTGTAATGAAACGGTTGTTTCCAGACATATCAGTTCCGATACCAAAAAGGCCATCAGTACATACCTACAGTCTCAACCTAATATTTCTTCCGACTCGCGGCTTCTTAACTACGAAAACTTGACACCACAATCTCTTCTGAGAACTCTCAGGGAGTCTGACGTTCCTCTAGGTTGGTCAGGTAGAATTTCCTTTAGTCAGGACTGATACGTAACCTTCCTGACTACAACTTCGACTTTGGAGTCATGAAACCGGTAGACTACATTTCTCGACTGAGTAAACTTTTCGGGGACTACGACCCTTTCTGACTTCCGTCCTCTTCTTCCTCTGTTGTCTCCTACTTTACCAACCTACCGTAGTGGCTGAGTTACCTGTGCTCAAACCCATTTGAGGCTCTCAACCACTACCTGTCCCTCCGGACCACACGACGCCAGGTACCCCAACGTCTCAGTCTATACTGACTCGCTGACTTAACTTGACTTCTTGTATCCTGAGAACTTTAACGATATGGTAAGATGTGTACGTAAGTAAGTAAAAAAGTTGTTGATAAATAACACACGGGAGATACAACGTCTGTGACACCAATGTTGTCGTTTGTTCTGTTTCAGAACAACACCTCGAATGTGACTGTACTTTCCCCTTTCTATCCTTTGTTTATTCAGATGAAATGTAAACGACCACTAACTTACACACTTCACTCCATTCCTTTTATCTCCAGCCAGTACTAAACAATAATATATACAACAGTGGTCCCTTCCACACTCATAACTACTCTGTCGTTCCTCGAACTATACTTCCGGGACCCGACCTCGACTCTTTCATTACCTTCAAATGTAGTCTATTCTTGAAGAAGTACGATACGATTCTTTTAATACCCTTTAGGGAACACACCCTTACACTCCAGGGAGAAAAATAAGAAGAAAGGAAAGAGACAGATCTTTCGTATTTACGACTACCGTGTTAGATCTTTTACGAAGGAACTTTCAAAACGTTAAACCGGGACCACCGGTCCTAGTTCAATCTACAATCATGACCCACATATGTTTCTTATTGTTTCACTCCTTCTTTTTAATGTCGATGATTTCAGAGTACAAGACTTAAAATAGTATTAAGTATTACATACCGAACTCTTTGGGTTAATACGTTAAACTTCTAAAGAACCCGGGGTTTAGTTTAATCTGTAGATAACAGTCATTCCTTCAAAAGAGGTAAAACCCCCCAGGGTATCAGAATCGATATACTTGTTTCGTTATTATTACTACTATTGGTGTACTTACGGAACGCAAACCAATCACTAAATGTCAAGAGTTACGGGGAAAGAATCGTAATAATAAATAAAGAATGTTTTGGGTCACTCCGTCCGTCCCTCGTATGATTGTTTCGGTAAAATATGTACTATTTTAACTTCAGGAATTTTCATTTGTAACAAGTTACTGATCAGTTTCAGTATAAACATCTTTCACCACCTCGGTCTTAATTTTGTGTCTGGAATAAGAATCAAGTTACCAAGGTACATACCACGCGTACAGTAAAACTTCTCTACTATGATGACCTTTCACATGTGAGTCCCCTTTTACAGTTCAGTTATTCGTCGAAAGAGGAGACCATTATGGTTCGTGGTAAAGTTTCAGTTCATGGAGTTGAGAGGACGTATTCCAACTCAAGGTATGAATAGACACTTTAAGAGAAGTACCGGACTTTCCACTCTCCCGTTCAGTCTCAAGTATTAGAGTAACACAGGGAGTGGAAAGAAGACTAGTAGAAGTCTAAGGGTAATAGAAAAGAAGGTCTTATTGATAAAGTAGAGATACTTTCATCTTGATGGTCGGAAAAGAGAGAGTGAGGGTGTGTCCTTTTTCCTTTTGTAATTTAAATTGTTACCAGAGTTACCTCTTTTCATATAGTGACAGACAAAGGGGGGTTCTAGAAGGGGAAATAGATGTATGAGT
Organism: Capra ibex; assembly: GCA_006410555.1. Classification (NCBI taxonomy): domain Eukaryota; kingdom Metazoa; phylum Chordata; class Mammalia; order Artiodactyla; family Bovidae; genus Capra; species Capra ibex. The sequence continues at coordinate 53,740,698 of SJYO01026388.1, read as the reverse complement.
TTAGAGTGTCTAGGAGTCTTTTTTTGTAGATGAACTAAAAAGTGGGAAGAAGTTTAATGAAAGGTCAGAGAGACTAAGAGTGTCGATTTAAAGAAAGTTTTAAAAAATAAGAGACAGAGAAAATAAAAAGGAGTGAGATAGGAGAGAAATTAGATAGTAATTTATAACATTCAAAACGACAAGTCTAACGGAATGAGGAGAGGTAGACGACCCTGATAGGATCGAAGTTGAGAAAATAGAGAAAGTGACTTGAGCCGGAGAGTGACCACGAGGACAGTGGTCGAAGAAGGAGTAACGTAGACAGGAGTGAAACGGTATCTTACTAGAAGGGTTAGGTTTGCCTAGTACTGTCAGAGGTAACGTTTCTTAGGAGACGACTGAGAAACATTGGACGTTATACATTAGGCTTAAGGAGTCGAACCGTGTGTTCTGAGAAGTGTTCGGCTAGGTCTGGAGGAAAAGTTTGAAATAAAGGACGGAGTTAGTAAGAAGGAGGAAAGTACCGAGGTACGTCCACGTTTACGAGAAGGGAGACGGACCATTTATGAGTAAGTAGGAGATTGTGGGTCGAGTTCCCAGTGGTAGAGAGTAGGGGGACACCCTAAAGTTTCATAAAACTAATATGGGAGAAAGTCGTCAAGAACGGTATACCGTACTGGTCAAAGGGGAAATACATAGGAAGAGGAACTGATACGACACCACTCAAGTGACGGATCGTGTGGTTTTTAAATCCAAGCGATATTTAAAAAGTCAGTTATGACTATCCTGATATCTTTACGAACTTACTTAGTCCCTTAATCCTTTGAAATAACGTATTTATAGTTGTATATGTAGGAAAAAAGTGGTGTTCCCTTCTTTTCCAAGTTGACATGTTAGTTATTGAATGTGTTTTCACACACGAGACACACATATACGTAGACGGGATCCTTGATAAGGGATCCACATAAAGTTGATGACATCGAAATTGTCGACAGTATGTACATTTATAACGTTATTTAAATTCGAACGGCAAAATACCGTACTTTCACTTTTACTTTTTAAGGTCACTTTGTGATCTGACGTCGTCATAGTCTCCGATTTGTAATGTCTAGCATAGTGTTCTGTATTTTGGTATATTTCATCACTTGGAAAAAACTGGAGACTGTTTTTACGTGGTAATTCCCTGATCATTGAGTATCAAAAATATTAATTTTCTATCTTTATATAGTGGTTGACACTTAAAAATCGATTAAGAGATATTTTATTCCCGTTATTTCACTTTATAGGTCATTATAAACTTGACAATAAAGTGGGATAAAAGAACATAAAAGATTAAACAGACAGTACCCGTATATAATAAAATTATTACCCTGTTGTTTTATTTTGGATCGTATTAATGTATTGACATCTGGTTTCTTTTCAATTTAATTCTTTACCAATCTACATCAAAAATCGACGAATATAATCTCTAAAGAAACCTAAATCATCTGAAATTCAAAAGTAAAAATAATCTGTCAAACCAAACAACATTAAAACAAATAAAATTTTAATAAAAATAAACACTACCATTGAAACGGTACATCTTTTGTGTTAATAATTCTGAACAAAGGTCTAAGAAAAAGATCTAAAGAAACTAGACGAAAACTGGAAATTGGATCCGGTACGACCCGAAGGGATCACCGAGTCTACCATTTCTTAGATGAACGTTACATCCTGTGGACCCAAGTTAGGGGTCGAACCCTTCTAGGTACCTCTTCCCTGACCGAGAGGTGAGGTCATAAGACCGGACCTCTTAAGGTGCCTGTCTCTTCGGACCGTCCGATATATCAGGTACTCTAACGTCTCTCAATCTGTACTGACTCACTTAAAGTGACGATGACGAGGAGACAGGTGAGGTCATGAGAACGGACCTTTTAGGGTACCTACCTCCCCGGACCACCCGACGTCACGTACCCCAACGATCCTCAGCCTGTGCTGACTCGTTGAAGTGAAAGTGAAAAGTGAAAGTACGTAACCTCTTCCTTTACTGTTGGGTGAGGTCGCAAGAACGGACCTCTTAGGGTCCCTGCCCCCTCGGACCACCCGACGGTAGATACCCCAGTGTGTCTCAGCCTGTGCTGACTTCGCTGAATCGTATAATACAAAAATTATTGGTCTTAAAGAACAGAAGAATAAAAAGACCTGTGAATACTTAAACTCTTTAAGAGTGACTCTAAAGGTGATATAACTATGATATAGATCTTGGGTTAAGCTCCTTTCAACGGTAAAAGTGTAATTCCTAGAATAGATAGTAACATCTTTCTAAAGGAAAAATTCTAATTTTTATACCATTTCTCCAATTTCCGTTCAAGTTAATTCGGTTCTAATTCGGTTCTAAAGTCTCCTCTAAAATCTATTTACGGACTAAAGACCTAGGTTCCGGTTTTACAGTTAGAGAGGTAACAGGTAAGGATATGTTAACTTGTAAAAGAATGATGTATATATAAGAAGTACTATTTTTACTAAAACAGACGAAAGTTGAGAATTAACACATACGGCATCTAAGTCTACTGAACGTATAAAAAAACTAAACGTATACATTATATGACACGGACCTTTTAAGTTAAATCGAAAGTAAATTTTCCACTTCTTTTGTAATACATAGAATATTATGTCCTCCCTATAATGGTCTCCCTTTTCCTTTTACTAGTCTAATTCGATTAGAGTATTGAGAGAAGAAATTTGTCCCCACTTGATCTGGATTTCCGTAAGTCTAAGTACACAGTTAAAAGAAGAACTAGGATCTGTCAATTTTCAGTACTCGAGGAGTATACAACCGAAGTACTTCCTTTGGTGTCACTTAGACAACACGCTCTCGAGAATAAAGTCCTACAACGACGATCTTAGGGAATCTCAAAAGGGACATTGGAACTCGGGAGGGAGATCTGAAGTAAGTGGTCAGTGTGTATTGATACATATAGTATATAATGTTTCACTTTGAAATGTTTTAAAAGTTAATCTAATACTTTGTCATAAAAATTTTCATAAAAATCTCTAAGAAGGGTGATTTGAAACATCAATGACCGAAATAAATACCGACATACTTTGTTGACGCTAAGAATTCTATTAAAAGTTACTTGAAGTCGAAACCGGTAAGACAGTGGTACGATCGTGTTTATAAACCGACAAGCAAACTAATAAATATTTCCGACCTAACGTCAGACACTTAAACGGTGACGTAAAAAAAGAAAAAATAACCTACAAACCTTCATAATATTCTTTTTGTCTCGTATCTTTATTACTTTTCACACCGTAGACTACCTTTATACCATCAAATTTAGAATGATAAAGGGTTTGTACTTAAATGGATATTAATTAAAGGAAAAGTAAACCCGTTTTAACGAAGGACGACGACGACGATTCAGTGAAGTCAGTACAGGTTGAGACACGTACCTGTCGTTGAGTGGTCCGAGGGGGTAGGGACCCTAAGAGGTCCGCTCTTGTGACCTCACCTAACGGTAAAGGAAGAGGTTACGTACTTTCACTTTCACTTTCACTTCAACGAGTCGCTGGGGTAATTGCCGTCGGGTGGTCCGAGGAGGCAGGTACCTTAAAAGGTCCGTTCTCATGACCTCACCCCACGGTAACGAAGGATCAGGAATTGTTTTCTCAGTTGTAATTCTGTAATCCTATGACCACCAAGTTTACCATTTCTTAGGAGGACGTTACCCTCTCTGGGTCCAAGTTAGGGACCTAACCTTTCTAGGGGACCTCTTCCCTTATTGTTGGGTGAGGTCCTAAGAACGAACTTCTTAAGGTACCTGTCTCCTCGGATCCCCCGATGTCAGTTACCCTAACGTTTCTCAACCTGTACTGACTCGTTGATTGTGAAAGTGTCCTCGTGTTTATGACCTTAAAAAGTCCTTTCGTTTTAAGTAAGAGTTCACCCTAACACACACACGAGTCATCGAGTCAGTACAGACTGAGAAATGTTGACATCGGACGTTCCTAGACGACAGGTACCTAGGAGACAGGTACTTTAAGAGGTCCGTTCTTATGACCTCACCCACCGGTAAGGGAAGAGACCCCATAGAAGTGTTGGGTTCCTGACTTGGGTACAGAGGACGTAACGTCCGTCTAAGAAATAGTAGACTCGGTGGCCCCTTCGGGGTTGATATAATTTAGTGGTGTATTACTACTATAAAAAATAAGGAGGTGAGAACGTTCTCACATTATTAACGTTGAGAAAACTCTTTTCAATGGAAGTGAATAAACTAACACAAAACACTAATATAGGATATTGGAAACGTGGGTGGACAGTTCATGTCTAATATACCACTCTAGAACCTGAAATTAAATTCTTGTTCCGTCATAAAATCCTTTTATACGTCGAATTTTTCTAGTAAAAAGACCCCCGTATTGTCTAACTTCCTCTGTTTGATTTCTGTTCCTTCTTTCTGTCAATCTTCAAATAACGTTATTAGATCCACTCTATAATACCGAACTCAGTCCACAAGTTGGGTGTCACCTTGTGTGTTTTAACAAGAAACACCATTGAGAGATCTTTTACCTTTATAAGTCTCAGTAGACGTATTTTCATCACTAACTTCAACACCTTCACCTTCCCAAAAGGTTCTTTTTTTTTTTTTCTCTCGATTCATGTCTTGGTTTTCATTACGATTTAAGCTTCCTTTCCTAGTCCTTCTCTGTACTCTAGTTCTCGTTTCATGACTTCTCTTGGTTCATCACTGATTACCTGTTTTGTGACTACATAATTGATTCTGTTTGAAACATCTTAAGAGAAACGGTTAGAAGGGACACCCATCGTATCCGTAGAAAAGAACGTAAAATAACGAATAGACACTTTAGAAGTACTTACATTTCCAATTAAAACGTTTAGAGTAGATTTTGTCCGTCTTTGACTTAAATCATATTGATATGATACGTCAACTTCATGTTTTTCTTCTTTGATTTCTGACTCTTAAATTTTACATTATTCTTCCTACTTCTTCCTCTATTACCGTTCTTTTTTCATCTCAGAATTCAACCAACTCTACTCCCTATGATTTATATAAGAGATCTCAAAAAAAGTTCTACCATCACATTTCTTTCTCGAAAGAGACTGAAGGGTCGATTCTACTTAATGTATGAGAGTCCAGGACTTACTAAGGGGTAATATCGTAAGGAGTTTTAACCTTATTTTATATTAATACATTAAGTAAGTAGTTTCAGACGGGGGAAGGGTCCTACCTTATATCCATAGGTCTTCAGTTCCTGACTTAGACATAGACTATGTGCTTCGTTCGAATAATTTATCAGTAACCGATTTACTTCCTCCTGTTTCTAGGTATACTTTTCACGACTTTCTTTCAGACTCCACTCCTCTCCACCATACTCCTCTCCACCGTTCACCTCGAGTCTTACGTCCTCAGTCGTTGACAGTTTTGATTTTTTTTTTTTGGGGTGTTTTTGGTGATTAGTCTCCCACCGGTAGACAGCTCCAAACGGATGGTGTAAGGATCAACTGTGGACAATAGAATCACATTAACCATTTTAGGGTAAAGTAAGAGTCTTCACAAAGTCAGAAACACTATTTATTGTGGTAATGGAACTGATCTATAAACTCACTTTATAGTGTATTTCTTTTTTCATGTGAGTATATGTATACTGAGATATACATAAAGTAAGTTCCACTTTCATATACCATTCATTTTATACTATTTATCTTTGATCGTATTGTTTGGTTAACAAATATTTTAAATTTTAATGAACCTAAAGTAACTAGTAGAGATAAACCGACAGTGGTTATAAAATAAAGTTCTTATATTTTAACGAGTCTTTCAGGACTAAAGTAAAAGGGTTTTAGGATAAAAGGGGTACTACGTTACCCTGAAAATCCTCGGATTGACACGAAAATTACCTTCCGTGGTGGTGTGAGCAGACGGGGAAGTTTGTCGACACACATTTGAGGTAAGAACTTGTGGTTGGGGGATTTAAACGTTTCGGAAACCTTAGGAAACCTAGTTTCGTAGAAAATTGACACGTAAAGATAATAATTAAACCTACACTCAAACTTTCAAACGGACCACCCACCTTAACTTAACGCGACGACTAAAATAATTCGACTAGTTTGGAGTCATAGAACATCATTAAGAAAAGATAGATGACAAGTCCTATTTGTCTACGAGTTTGATTAGGGTCATTTATGGTTCATTATTGAAAAGTAAAGTCACGTCCGGTACTGTCCGTGTCCACTCCTCTCGATTGGTAAGTGTTCGACAGGACGACAAGTTTCGTCGGTCGCTAGAGAGATCTTAGAACAGCAATAATGACGTTGTCTACGGGGTAACATCCTCTATGAACCTTAAAAAGGAACAGACCTCTTCGATATTTGAATAGAATAAGTAAAATATAGGACCATGTATCATCAAAGAGTAATATTTTATAACTTCTCACTGGTTACTTATATAAGGAACCGTAACAAAAGTTAAAACAGATCGTTAAAAAAAAAAAATGTGTTAAATCGATTTACATATATCACACCGTGATCTCTCGGAAATTTTTTATGACTTTTTGTACGTTTTGTTTTTATTTTATAAATAATTTGACTATTCTAAAAATAAGTGAACAAAGGGGATTTTTCCTAAACTCTCCCGAATATTACTTTCAGTAAATGGTTGACGAAATTCTTAATTTACTTCAGTATAAAAACCTTTAACAAGAACCAAACTGTTTAAAATTATTGATGATATTGTCATTATTAATAACAAAAGTAATAATAAAAGTAGTACCATTAGACAACGGTTCTGATAAGTAGTAAATAAATAGACCGAATAATGAACTGTGTATTGACAATGAAAAAACACATAATGTGTATTTGTTAGCTGAAAAAAAACCAAGTTTGAGATAGAAATACTAAAAGTAGAGGTGAAATTCACCTGTCCGTAGAAAATTTTTTTTTAGAACAATTATTATATTATTATTTGAAAGAGAGGGATGGAATTCACAAATACTTACACACTTTACTCGACTTTGTAAAACATTTATCGTCACATGATTTATCTGATCTCAAAAGTACCACAGGCCTTCTTTCACTCACGAGTTCTTTACGAACACCTAATATCCACCTTCACTTATAACGTATAATGATATTATATAAACGTAAAAGACAGTAGGTTTGAAAGATCACGAACAAGTTGATGTGTGACCTGCATAGAGAAACTTCAGGGGTCTGAGTTATAGGTAGTGCTATAAGAACATTCACACACCCCGGGATAAATTTGAAGAAACGGTGTCATAAAATGTAAATTATCCTCGAAGATGTATGTACTTACTATCGATGGAGGATCCTATACAGAGTCAAAATGTTTGCTTCCCACTTTTATAGGAAAAAACCCATCCGAGTTTATTTATAGGGGAATCACAGAAGTTTATATTGAGGTTTAGATTATTTCACGTGGTAGTGGAAGGACAACATCCGAATCACTATCATTTCGATTTCACTTGTGCCTATGGTCCATCCAGAGACTAGTTACGCTTAGTACTGAAACTCCACGATTTTTTTAAGGTAGATTCACGAACGAATTTTAAGTATCTAAAGTGGTAAAGAAAATTAAAATAATTAATAATTACACCAAAGGTTGAATTAAACACGTGGGTTATTTTGACGAAACTTTATACATATTAGTGATTTGTTGTTGTGAGATTCAGGATTACGTTTTTGACTGCAAAAGACCAAGTGAGAAGACAATTAAAATATTTTATGTATATAGACAAAAATAGTAACTTAAACAAACGAAAAGATTCAAAGACCTTTATTAGTTAAANTTATAAAGGGGTACTCAAAATCCGGTAGAGAACCGGTGAAATGAAATCGAGTTATTTCTGAGTCCTTGTCATAGACGGATTAGGGGATAGTGATGTATTTATCCGTTATTTCTTAAATGTCGTTCCCATTTAGAATACCGCTTTTATAAATTTTCTAGTAATTTCATTAATAGGGGACCTTTGGTTCCATTAACAAAATTTTAGTCAAAGATCTTAGTCTACCGATAACTTACTTATACTTCGACTCTCTCAATTCGTGTTGGATGCAGAAACTGTACCGTATATCGTCAGAAAGTTCTTCCACCGAATCTAAGGTAGCACTTCAGTATATCTACTTTACTGTGTGTAACACAGTGATCCAAATGGTGACCCGTCTTCTGTCACCATATGTTGAGAGGAGACCAAACGAACTGAACGAGACTCAACAACCAGTTCAGTTTGAAGAAATATCGATTCAAAAATCCAAAAAACCAAATGTAACACGAACAATAGGTGAGTCCTTTCGAGATCGACTCCTTCTCCTTTGGATTGGACCAAGTGATTGAGTCATTGATGTATTAAGGGTGGGGTCGAGATGTCTAACGTTTGGGAAGTCTGTTTACGTAAACACAGGAATTGTTGGTCCTTAGACACTGTGGTACCTTCCGGGGTCTTATTGAGAGTGGTAACATTTATTTGAAAACACGATATCTAACATTCTCATACCTTGTGATTCGTCGGTGTAGAAAGAGTGACCACATTTCTGAATTACTTAGTACTCACAATTTATTCCTTCCGTGAACCCTTTATACATACACGGTTTAATAGTCATAATAAATGAATAACTGTTTTGGATTCACAGTCATGTGTTTCACAACCCTATACTGTCAAATAAATAAACATAAACAACGGTTATTTTTACATTGTCTTCGAGACGACAACTGACTAATTTAATATAACCTTCCACATAAGTAAAGATAACGAGGGTATTACTTAATAGTGTTTAAATGACCGAAATTTTGTTGTGTATAAATAACAGAGTGTCAAGAATCTAGTTTGTGGACTCACCCAACTGACCAAAAGGACGAGACCGAGAGTGTTCCAGTTTTAGTTTAAAGACGGTCTCCGCAACAATACCTCTCCGAGATCTCTTCTGAAGAGTTCTGAGTGATTTCAACATCCGTCTTAAGTCAAGTTCGTCAACACCTTAACCTTAGAGGTAAAGGAACGACCGACAACCCCCAGCAAGATTCAAAGATCTCCGACGGGTGTAGGGAACCAAGTACCGGAGGAAACGAAAGTTTCAGTCGTTGTCACTAACCAGAAGAGTTGGAAGTATAGAGAAACTGGAGACGTAGACGAGTGGACGATTGGAGAAATGAAAATTCCTGAGAACTAATATATCCGGGTGGACCTTTTTAGGTCTTATGAAAGGAAATTAATATGGGTTTTCAGGTCAAAATACCAGTGTCCGAGGTCTGTAATCCATCACCCGTAAAACTTCCGAGGATCAGTCCAGTGTCTTCCATTTATTATTACCGATTCAGTAAGAGACCTTAGACTAAACACGAGTACCGGGAAAATCGTACTGATCCTCCTCCATTGTACGAACCCTTCCTTTAAATAACGTATTACGAAAGTTACCTGGGGAGTAGATACTCGGTAGAAGGTCGACTTTTGTCTGAAGTCGTCTGAAATATGAGAGTCATTCGATCCTCAGACAAATGACGATCACCTAGACAGTTCCTAGTCAAGTCAAGTCAAGTCAATGAGTCAGTACAGGCTGACAAACGTTACGGTACTTGACGTCGTGAGGTCTGGAGGGACAGGTAGTGGTTGAGGACCTCAAGTGAGTTTGAGTGTAGGTAACTCAGTCACTACGGTAGGTCGGTAGGTAGGAGCCAGCAGGGGAAGACGAGGACGGGGGTTAGGGAGGGTCTTAGTCTCAGAAAAGGTTACTCAGTTGAGAAGCGTGCTCCACCGGTTTCATAACCTCAAAGTCGAAATCGTAGTCAGGAAGGTTTCTTGTAGTTCCTAACTAGAAGAGATGTTACCTGAACAACCTAGAAGAACGTCAGGTTCCCTGAGAGTTCTCAGAAGAGGTTATGGTGTCAAGTTTTCGTAGTTAAGAAACCGTGACTCGGAAGAAGTGTCAGGTCGAGAGTGTAGGTATGTACTGGTGAACTTTTTGGTATCGGAACTGATCTGTCTGGAAACAACCGTTTCACTACAGAGACGAAAATTTATACGATAGATCCAACTAGTATTGAAAGGAAGGCTCCTCATTCGTAGAAAATTAAAGTACTGACGTCAGTGGTAGACGTCACTAAAACCTCGGGGGGTTTTATTTCAGACTGTGACAAAGGTGACAAAGGGGTAGATAAAGGGTACTTCACTACCCTGACCTACGGTACTAGAAACAAAAGACTTACAACTCGAAATTGGGTTGAAAAAGTGAGAGGAGAAAGTGAAAGTAGTTCTCCGAAAAATCAAGGAGAAACGAAAGACAGTATTTCCACCACAGTAGACGTAAAGACTCCAATAACTATAAAGAGGGTCGTTAGAACTAAGGTCGAACACGAAGAGGGTCGGGTCGCAAAGAGTACTACATGAGACGTATATACAATTTATTCGTCCCACTGTTATATGTCGGAACCGTATGAGGAAAAGGATAAACCTTGGTCAGACAACAAGGTACAGGTTAAGATTGACAACGAAGGACTGAACGTATATCCAAAGAGTTCTCCGTCCAGTCCACCGGACCATAAGGGTAGAGAAAGTCTTAAAAGGTGTCAAATAACACCAGGTGTGTCAGTTTCCGAAACCGTATCGGTTACTTCGTCTTTATCTACAAAAAGACCTTGAGAGAAAGAAAAAGGTACTAGGTCGTCTACAACCGTTAAACTAGAGACCAAGGAGACGGAAAAGATTTTGGTCGAACTTGTAGACCTTCAACTACCAAGTACATAACGACTTCGGACCGAACCTCTTAAAACTCGTAATGAAATGATCGTATACTCTACTCACGTTAACACGTCATCAACCTCGTAAGAAACCGTAACGGAAAGAAACCTTAATCTTACTTTTGACTGGAAAAGGTCAGGACACCGGTGACGACTCAAAAGGTTTAAACGACCGTATAACTCACGTCGTGAAAGTGTTGTAGTAGAAAATCCTAAACTTTCTCGAGTTGACCTTAAGGTAGTGGAGGTGATCGAAACAAGTATCACTACGAAAGATTCCGGGTGAACTCAAGTGTAAGGTCCTACAGACCGAGATCCACTCACTAGTGTGGTAGCACTATTAGACCCAGCACTTCTAGAGAAAAAATGACAAGAAGACACATGAGAACGGTAGAGAAGAATTATAGCAGACGAAGACAATCCAGGTATGGTAAAGACAGGAAATAGTTCGGGTGGAAACACACTTTACAAGGAAACCATAGAGATTAAAAGAACTTCTCCAGAGATCAGAAAGGCTAAGACAACAAAAAGAGACAAAGAAACGTGACTAGCGATTCCTTCCGAAAGAATAGAGAGGAACGATAAGAAACCTTGAGACGTAAGTCTACGAATATAGAAAGGAAAAGAGGAACGAAAAGTGAAGAGAAGAAAAGTGTCGATAAACATTCCGGAGGGGTCTGTCGGTAAAACGAAAAAACGTAAAGGAAAGGTACCCCTAATAGAACTAGGGACAGAGGACATGTTACAGTGCTAGGAGGTAGGTATCAAGTAGTCCATGAGATAGATAGTCTATATCAGGGAATTTAGATAAAAAGTGAAGGTGACATATTAGTATTCCCTAAACTAAATCCAGTATGGACTTACCAGAGTACCAAAAGGGATGAAAGAAGTTAAATACAGACTTAAACCGTTATTCCTCAAGTACCAGACTCGGTGTCAGTCGAGGACCAGAACAAAAACGACTGACATATCTCGAAGAGGTAGAAACCGACGTTTCTTATATTAGTTAGACTAAAACCACAACTGGTAGACCACTATAGGTACACATCTCAGAAGGGAACACAACAACCTTCTCCCTAGTTCCAGTAAGTTTATTCTTGTTCTGGTTTGTTTCGTACACAGTTAAGTCACCTATAATGTCAAAAATCAGAGACTTTATAAAGTAACAATAATAAACTTTAAATCATAAGTTTGGACAGAAACCACAGGTGTGATTATATTTTAATTTAGTATCTTACCTAAAAATTAACTATTGAACATCCCATTTTATTTTCCACCGTCACTAGGTCTGTCTTGAAAATCGAAGGAGGGGTCACCGAGTCACCATTTCTTAGACGGACGTTACGTTTAGTAGGTCCAAGTTAGGAACCCAGTCCTTCTAGGGGACCTCCTCTCGTACCGTTAGGTGAGGTCATAAGAACGGACCTCTTAGGGTACCTGTCTCTTCGGACCGATATCAGGTATCCTGACGTTTCTCAACCTGCACTGACTTCGTTGGCTCGTGTACTGTAACCAAATTTGTCACGAAGAGTGTGATCTAGAAACCACGGAGAACTTGAGTCTCCATGGTTTTTCGGTTACTTTTAAAGATAATGGATTTTATCGAACTCTTTATCTTTACTTAAATGATCTTCAATCCAGGGGGTTCTTGTTTCTACCTCCTAAAATAAGTGACTACATAAGCTTCCAGAATCATGTCGTATTCGTAAGTCCGTTATAAACAACTTACTTACTTACTTCTTACTTGTTTTCTTCTTTTACACAACGATAGTGTTTGTTCAGTTTGATTAAACCTGTTAGACGATACTGGAACGAAAAGACACAAGAGAAAATTTTTATTTGACTATAGTTTTACACGTTTACTACACTGTCTGGTCCCTAATCAGAGGTTTTAAACGTTTGTCGATTATATATAATTAAAGTACTTTTGTTTATTGGGTCAGTTAGTCAGACAGATCCGTCTTCTGGATTTGTTTGTAAAGAGGTTTCTTCTGTATGACTACCGGTTCTCCGTGTACTTTTCTACAAGTCGTAACGACTAATAATCTCTTTATGTTTAATTTTGATGATACTCTATAGTAGAGTGTGGTCATATGTACTGATACTAGTTTTTTTTAGGTGTTTGTTATTCACGACCTCTCCCATATCTCTCATCCCTTGGGAGGATGTGACAACCACCCTTCCATTTAGCCATATCGGTCATACCTTTTGTCATACCTCCAAGGAATTTTTTTGTTTTTATCTCGATGGTATACTAGGGTGCTAGGGTGAAAACCCGGATATAGACCTCTTTTAGTACTAGGTTTTTCTATGTCCTTGAAGTCAGAAGTGACGTCGTGATAGGTGTTATCGACGTTGTACCTTCGTTGGATTCACAGGTAGTCGTCTCCTTACCTATTTCTTCCGCACCATATACATGTGTTACCTTATGATGAGTCGGTATTTTTCTTACTTTATTACGGTATACGTCGTTGTACCTACCTGGATCACTAACAGTGTGACTCACTTCAGTCTGTCTCTTTCTTTATAAATACTGTAATGAATATATCCCTTAGATTTTCCTTTACTATGTTTACTTGAATGAATGTTTTGTCTTTGTCTGAATCTCCGAATCTCTTCCTTAAATACCAATGGTCTCCCCTCTCCACCTATCCCCCTTCCCTATGACTACCGGTTTCCCGTAGACGAACCCTAACTGTACATGTGTGACGATATAAATTTTACCTATTGGTTACTCCTGGGTGACATATCGTATCTTATGAGACAAGTTACAATACATTGTTGGATTTACCTTTTTTTTAAACTCTTTCTTATCTATGTACACGTACATATTGACTTAGTGAAACGACATGTCGACTTTGATATTACAGTAACAATTAGTCGATATGAAGTTATATTTTATTTTTCGAATTATCTATATATTTTCACCTATATAGTATTTATGTTTTTTACGTATATTTCTTGATAGAAATTAACTTCAGAAACATATTAACAGAATTAGTTTCGAATGATATCTATTCAATAATGTCATACCGTTGGAGACACTATTATAACATTTGACTTAACCTATTTACGTTCTTACTTTTTCACAAACTACTATACGTTTGAGACTTAATATACACGATTATCCTACTTAGATGCGAATTTGTAATACGGTTGTGAAGTGACACAATAAAGTATAGAGAAACAAATATTTTTATGAAGAACAATTTACATCGTTTTAAAGACAAAATTTTTTACGTACCTTTTCTATTTACCTCTCGTTATGTGATTTCATAATTACCATATTCCGGTACCTATTAATAAAACAAAGATTAATATTTATTTATGACACTCGTATGCTCGTGTAAAATGAAAATGTCGGTCTTGGGTTATAGGAGGTGGTTTATCGTTTCTGGACCGTGGAAAAGACTGGGGTGCCCGTGACGAGGGATTACCAGTAATTCCACCATTTTCTCCGTTTACCTGTTAAAGTGTCTGTAGGGTCTTGACTCTACGTTTGAGATTTTTCTTTAATTAGTTCTAAACTATATGATTATTTTAAAACTTATGGAAGGTACATAAAAGTGTAATAAAAAATCAATTATGAAATATATAAATTGTCTCGACATTTGACTTACTTGTAGTGATATTCTATCTTCCTTAATTATTAAAATTCCTGGACGTACAGTATTCAAGATACTCAAACTGTCTAAGGATGTTTGACCGGTCCTTTTGTCGGTGTTCCGTCCGCTGACCCGTTCAAAGGTGAGTAAGACGAAAAGAGTGAGCGTAGACCATTACACCTTTTTTGACGGAATGTAAGAAGACCCCCTTAGGAACGAAAAGAAAAACCCGTAAGGTGATACCTTCAGTCCTATTTCTCTTTACTAATAGTCTTTTCAGTTTCCAAAATTTCCAATTTTTAAAAAGAGTAACCATGTTTAGTTTCGAACGTAGGAATTTCTCATTTGTCTCACACTCTTAAACCTGACACTTCGTGAATGTAGGTCATTCCATCCCAGACATTAACCAAAGACACGTCTTATTTGATCGATCTCAACTTCCCCTTCCGAGCTCTCCCAGTGGAGGAAGGTCTGTAAGTAGTCGTTATGTCTCGATAACACAGTTGTCCTTTTTCGCAGTCTGAGACTCTCATTTTCCTACATTAGGTGTAAAGGAATACACGTTAACGAACCGCGGAAATTTTATTACTTCGTCCGTCAAGTGTCCAATACCAAGTAAGACAAAAAACTTCTTGCCAAGACTTTTGATTGTTTCGGTGTGTCTTTTTTTTTTTTGGTGAATACTTTGGTTTTATACTGGATATGTGTGAATTTAACAGATAAATGAAAAGAGTATTAGAAATTTTCTAAATTTTCTTACAAATGTAGGATCGAAGACCCGTATGTATAAAAAAGTCCTCAGAAGTTCGTCTTCCTTTATAAAACTTTTTGACACGTATATTAAACTATACCCTACGTAAATTGTCGACCTTTCTAAAGTGTGAATCTTGGGTTAAATATTTTCAAATATCAACCGCAATAAAGTCGAGATCAGGACCTTCAGTATTAAAGGGTTTCTATAAAAAACAGCTAAACTTTGAATAAATGTATTCCTTGTATATAGTAAAGTTTTTACTTCGATAGTATCGACTGAAACCGGTCCGTATTTACTTATTGAAGTTCTTCTTTGTAGACTCTTGTAATAAGTGAAGGTGACTTTAGGTTGTCAGTTAAAGTCAAGAATTACAAGTTTTAAGAAAGGAACGTTCATTTGTTAGATAAGAAAGTGTAGGGGATCGTCTTACTTCGGTTAATGAAACAATTTTTTAGTTTATGTCTTAAAGTTATACTATTTATCGTTATTATTCCTTATCTTTACTCGAGTTAAAACAAGGTTCACACACACACACAAGATCCCCACCACATCCCCTACCAATCTTATTATTACTCTAATTCTACTTTTCTAAGTCTCCTGGATCTCACCCAAACAAAAGTGAACATTCTTATTCCTTTCTTTTTTTACCATCCCTTTGATATCAGTTATAGAACATTATTGAACATTACCTTTTCTTAAACATTTTCTTATATACGTAAGACTTAGTGAAAGGAAAGTTGGACTTTAATTGTGTAACATTTACTTGGTACGAAGTTAATTTTTACCATTTTTATTAATTTAAATTTTTTACTTTTACATCGGGTCCTCTGACTGTCGACCCTTCATTTGTGTGGGGTATGTCGATGACCATGGTAGTCGACTAAAGGAGACAGGGTACAGGACACGAGGGACTTGGGACGTTCTAAT
This sequence comes from Capra ibex, assembly GCA_006410555.1. Taxonomy (NCBI): domain Eukaryota; kingdom Metazoa; phylum Chordata; class Mammalia; order Artiodactyla; family Bovidae; genus Capra; species Capra ibex. The sequence goes on along the minus strand of SJYO01026388.1, from coordinate 53,724,685 downwards.
TACCTGTCACTCTTTTCCCCTGTGACATAAGAAGGGGAGTATCCGAGAAGAAACACTTCGGAGGTTCAATCTGAAGGAAATGACGTAGGTCTAAAGAGATCAAAGTTCTTTTCCTTGGTTTCGAACTTCAAGTAAACGTTTAACATTAAACTACGTCGAGGTTTCTTTAATGTTTTGACGTCATTATGTTGGTAGTAGTGTTCCGTAGTTCAATAGAGTAGGAGCGGAAATGAGTGATTTGGAAGAGTAAAACAGAGATATTTGATAAAGGGATTTGTGACAAGTCCTAAGGTAAAACTTGAAGTGTAATACTGTATTTAAGAAGAACGACAGTAAACAAAATCGTTGATAAGTTCACGAAAGAAACTTCTTTAAAACTCCAAAATTTTAGAATACTCTTCATGGCGTCACACCACATTTACCGTCTATAGACCGTTAGTCCGTTTTATACAGAGCCACGACGTTAAATGATCGACACACCAACTCGTTTAATAATGTCGAGAGACTCTAAGTTCAATGAGGAAACGTTCCATAACATGATCGAATTCCATTTCTATATCATTATATGTCGACTGGGAACTTGTTGTACCCAAACTTGACGTCCAAATGAATATGTACCTAACAAAGACTATTTGTATCATGGATATAAAAGAATTTTTTTTTTGAAAAATAAAACATAACTCCATATCGGTTAATTGTTGCGTTACTATCAAAGTCCACATGTTCCTGAGTCGACCCTATAAACGTCCCTTCCCTAAGTCGGTATATATATGTACATAGGTAAGAGAAGGTTTGTGGGGAGGGTAGGTCCGACGGTGTATTGTAACTCGTCTCAAGTTACACGATATATCATCCAGGAACGATCAATAGGTAAAATTTATAACGTCACACATGTACAGGTAGGGTTTGACGGACGTATAGGGAAGGGGACCGTTAGAAGTTAAGTAAGAGACAGTCAGACAAAGACAAACCATTCAAGTAAACATAGTAAACCAAAATCTAAGGTATATATTCCCTACATTCTATAAAGAGGAAGAGACAGAATGAAGTGAACCATACTGTGAAAGATCCATATAGGTACAACGACGTTTATCGTAATAACGATGACAAATCAACGATTCATCACAGGTTGAGAATACTGTTTGGATCTATCGTATAAGTTTTCGTCTCTGTAATGAAACGGCTGATTCCAGGCAGATCAGTTCCGATACCAAAAAGGACACCAGTACACACCTACACTCTCAACCTGACACTTTTTTCGACTCACGGTTTCTTAACTACGAAAACTTTGCACCACAACCTCTTCTGAGAACTCCCAGGGAACCTGACGTTCCTCTAGGTTGGTTAGGTAAGACTTCCTCTAGTCGGGACCCTAAAGAAACCTTCCTTACTACGATTTCGACTTTGAGGTCATGAAACCGGTGGAGTACGCTTCTTAACTGAGTAACCTTTTCTGAGACTAAGACCCTCCCTGACCCCCGTCCTCTTCTTCCCCTGTTGGTTCCTACTCTACCGACCTACCGTAGTGGCTGAGTTACTTACGCTCAGACTCACTTAAGGCACTCAACCACTACCTGTCCCTCCGGACCGCACGACGCTAAGTACCCCAGCGTTTCTCAGCCTGTGTTGACTCGCTGACTTGACTTGACTTGACTAGAGATTAACTTGTGTTTGAAAGGGGTTGTAAATCATTTAAATTTCTAGACATTTTATTTTTGTATCCATGATGTTACCTTATAATGAGTCGGTAATTTTTCTTACTGTATTACGGTACCCCCTCCCCCCGAAGGGACCACCGAGTCTCCATTTCTTAGACGGACGGTTACGTCCTCTGTTTCCAAACTAGGAACGTAGTCCTTCTAGGGGACCTCTTCATTTACCGTCGTGTGAGGTCGTAAGAACGGAGTCTTTAGGGTACCTGTCTCCTCGGACCGTCCGAAGTCAGGTACCCAACGTGTTCTCAACCTGTCAAGTTAAATCGAGTCAACGAGTCAGTACAGGCTGACAAACGCTGGGGTACTTAGCGTCGTGTGGTCCCGAGGGACAGGTAGTGGTTGAGGACCTTAAGTGAGTCTGAGTCCAGGTAGCTCAACCACTACGGTAGGTCGGTAGAGTAGGAGACAGCAGGGGAAGAGGACGAGGGTTAGGGACGGTCGTAGTCTCAGAAAAGGTTACTCAGTTGAGAAGTGTACTCCACCCGGTCTCATGACCTCAAAGTCGAAATCGTAGTAAGGAAGGTTTCTTTAGGGTCCCGACTAGAGGAAGTCTTACCTAACCAACCTAGAGGAACGTCAGGTTCCCTGAGAGTTCTCAGAAGAGGTTATGGTGTCAAGTTTTCGTAGTTAAGAAGTCGGGAGTCGAAAGAAGTGTCAGGTTGAGAGTGTAGGTATGTACTGATGACCTTTTTGGTATCGGAACTGATCTGCCTGGAATCAACCGTTTCATTACAGAGACGAAAACTTATACGATAGATCCAACCAGTATTGAAAAGAAGGTTCCTCATTCGCAGAAAATTAAAGTACCGACGTCAGTGGTAGACGTCACTAAAACCTCAGGTCTTTTTATTTCGGACTGTGACAAAGGTGACAAAGGGGTATATAAAGGGTACTTCACTACCCTGACTTACGGTACTAGAATCAAAAGACTTACAACTCGAAATTCGGTTGAAAAAGTGAGAGGAGAAAGTGAAAGTAGTTCTCCGAAAAATCGAGGAGAAGTGAAAGACGGTATTGTCACCACAGTAGACGTAAAGACTCCAATAACTCTAAAGAGGGCTGTTAGAACTAAGGTCGAACACAAAGAAGGTCAGGTCGCAAAGAGTATTACATGAGACGTATCTTCAATTTATTCGTCCCACTGTTATATGTCGGAACCGTATGAGGAAAAGGATAAACCTTGGTCAGACAACAAGGTACAGGTCAAGATTGACAACGAAGGACTGGACGTATGTCTAAAGAGTTCTCCGTCCAGTCCACCAGACCATAAGGGTAGAGAGAGTCTTAAAAGGTGTCAAATAACACTAGGTGTGTCAGTTTCCGAAACCGTATCAGTTCTTTCGTCTTTATCTACAAAAAGACCTTGAGAGGACGAAAAAGGTACTAGGTCGTCTACAACCGTTAAACTAGAGACCAAGGAGACGGAAAAAATTTTGGTCGAACTTGTAGACCTTCAAGTACCAAGTGTATAACGACTTCGGACCGAACCTCTTAAAACTCGTAATGAAATGATCACACACTCTACTCACGTTAACACGCCATCAAACTCGTAAGAAACTGTAACGGAAAGAAACCTTAATCTTACTTTTGACTGGAAAAGGTCAGGACACCGGTCACGACTCAAAAAGTTTAAACGACCGTATAACTCACGTCTCCAGTGTCATACACTTTAGTTTTCTTGGTCACAAACCTCTTTATCTGAGTGTCTGTATCTTTGTTTGAATACCACTAGTTTCTCTTATCTCTCTTTTCCCCTCCCCCACCCCTTCTCTATTTAATCTTCAAACCCTAATTGTATTTATATGATGACATATATTTTATCCATTTGTTATTCTGGATGACATATCGTGTGCTTTGATATGAGTCATAGAATATTATTGTATATGACCTTTTCTTAGACTTTTTTATACACTGAAGGATACCGAGTCTACCATTTATTAGACGGACGTTATGCCCTCTGGACAGAAGTTAGAGACCAAGTCCTTCTAGGAAACTTCTTCTCTTACCGTTGACTAAGGTAATAAGAACGGACCTCTTTAGGTACCTGTCTCCTCGGACCGCCCGATGTCAGGTACCCCAGTGTTTCTTAGTCTGTTCCGATTTACTGATTGTGAAAGTGTATGGGAACTTTGATTGTGTTGTAACATTTAATCGATGTGAAGTTATTTTTTAAAAATTTTTCGTCAACTATTGGTTTAGAATTTATTTTTATCTAAAAAAAAAGTATATGTCTATATATATCTTGACTTAATGAAACGACAAATGAACCTTGATTATGTTGTGACATTTAATTAATGTGTAGTCAATTTGTTGTTTTCTTTTTCTTGATTACAAAATCGGACGAAGATAGGTTTGTCGAAGTCGAAGACGGAATCCTCAGTGAATAGTCAAAGAAACGAAAACTCCGTCTCTATTGTTGTAAACTTAAAAGTTGACGTACCCCCAGTCATGGGGATTGGGGATGTAACAAGTTCCCAGTTGATATATATATAAAGTATATACACTGTATGTACAGGTTTCCTATCTTGTACCTTATTACGTTTTCTTATTACTTAAAAGATATTTAGTTATAAAGATTAGGAAACAGAGTAGTTACGACGTAGTCCGTAAGTTCAAAATATTCACAGATGTCTTGACATTTTTATTAAATGTTAAAATAAAATTGTAAATTTTTCGATCGACATACATAATAACATCGAGAATAAAACTTTCTTTACTCCGTTATCTTGATTTCGTTTGTCTAGATACACTTGAAATAAGATTAACAACTTTCGTGACATATTTAATATATTTTCTTCACAAGATTTTCTTTATAATTATCATCATGACATCATAATGATGGATTTTCTTCATCATATTTTTATCAGATTTTCTATGTAAAGGATTCCTTTTGACTTGTATCCTGGTGACTTTGGGACAAACTAACGTCTCATCCCAAAAAATAACAAACGAACAACCAAAATACGGACTTCTGCAAGGTAAAAACTTAATACAACTTATAGTACTTTTCATATTAATAAGATATAGGGCTTGGACGGGAAAACGGTGACCGGTTTTAACTTCCGGATCGTCTAAAGTTTTATAAGAGAATAGACGGTGAGTGAAATTTGTTCTAGAGACCGGTGTCCGGATAAATCTATGTACCTTTAGACGACACGGGGATCACCACAAGATCGATTGAAGACCGGACGATGGTGTCCGACGTGTCACTTTTGTTCAAATGTGTTCTAATGTTTTAGACGAATAGGAACAAAACAAAATTGTGGACACTTTTTTTTTATGTTCTGACAGTGCACCGTGTGTTTTCCGAGTCCACAGAGGGACAAATCTTCGACCGTCAGGACTTGTCGTTCTCCTTTAGTCCAACATTATAATTATTTGTGGACGGTCTTGATAATATGAGTAACCGAGGTAGGGTCGTTTGATCAATTAGTTGATTTGGATTGTTTTGTTAACAGATTTGGGCTTCCGTCACACACAATGGTTGTACCGAGGCTCAGGTGGGACACTATTTATACTCTTCGGTCACATGACATGACAAGACATTTCATCCTCTCGTCTCACAGAGAGACTCGTCCGTCAATTTTTATTGCTATCATTATTATCGTGTCAAAGATACGTGGTTCGAGATAACACCTACCTAGGGTCCCTGTGACGTGACTACCCTTTTATTTCGGTAGAAGAAGTACCTCCCGTATAGGACCACCCTCACTGTCCACTCTTTATTATTCGAGTCACTAGGGACGAAGAACAATGAGAGTAGTAGTGGAGACGAGTAAGGGGAGTATCATAAATAGTCACTCCACCTCTTAGTACCCCCACTCATCCCTTGTGCACCCCGTCTCGTTCCTGATGAAATTTTATCTACCTTCTGTCTCTGACGACTTCTCTTTAAACTGTAGATTTTAAACTGTAGATTTTCTCCTCTTCCTTGGTCCTGACTATCTTGTCCTCTTCTACCTGAAGAGATTCTTTTTACGTCCACGAGTCTGTCCCCTGTACTCTTTCGTTTCCGTCAGCATCAGTTTGGATACATAAAGACTGGTTAATGTTTATACAAGTTGTACTCCAACTTGTGGAAGAAACCTCATTTCTGTTAAACCTGTTGTGATGTCTGTGAACAATATTATGTAAAGAAAGGGAAGACTCCACACGATCGTAAAAATAATCCGGAACTTGTACACACTTGTAGAGTCTAGTGTAAGGAGTCCTTCCAACACTTCGAGGTATCACTATGACGTAAGAAAGGGTTAGCAAAAAAGGTGAAATACAAATGTCCGAAATAACGGTTTCGGAACAAGTTACCTTATAAGTTCACAAACCATAAATTTCATTGTACAAAACATATTTAGGGTAAGGGTGTGTGTGTAGGTGAACACCTCCTCTTTTTCTTATCTTTTGACGTTGAAATCTTTTTATCCCACGATCGTTTATCTAAAATGATTAATCTATGTTACTCTTCTATTTTATCTTCAATACATATGATAATTCGAATTCAACGAACTTCTGTCCGAGACACCGGTAAAATAGACAAAGGGCCTGACAGATCGTGTTTCTGAAGTTGTTTGTATACAAAGTTTTCTTACTTTTTGTTCACTGTTAATTCGTCGACTGGTCGTCTACTTAAGACTCCTTTCTCTTATTATTTAATAGGATGATACACCTGGTTTTCCTGTGTTTCTTTAAGAAATTCTATTTTATTTCCTTGGTTTCTTGTTAATTTGTCACCGTAACGAGAAAGATCTTCTTATTTATCGTTTATGATTCACTTTTTCGGTCTATTATTATATAGAACACACAGTTTATTAACAATATATGTAAGTACAAAGACATAATAGAATTTACATATTCGACGTTGGAGACGACTTTCTTACAATAATGAAAACGGATATACTTCTGTCTTCCTATTTTTTCGTTCAAAAATTTGCTAGTGATGAACGGATGACTTCCGAAAATCGATACCCGTTGACTTCTCAATCTTCGACACCTTTATCTTTCCTCTCCAACCTCTGGGTTTATACAAAATAAAATATTAAGGGTCTACCTGATAATCTTGACTTAATTTCTTGAAACGACTTAATAAGAAAACCGGATTCACTCAGACCGGTCTCCAAGTCTTTGTCTTTGTGTACCGTGTCCCGTGTCCCCTCGACTCTGTCTCCCGACACCGAAGTGAGTGTTCGTGGGTGTATGAGAGTGTGTCTTTGTGTGTGTGTGTGTGTCTCCTCCGAAAGAATGGCCACCCAGTTCTTTAAGAAGTTTGAGAAGTTTATTCTTTTCTGTGCGTACCCGTGAGACTTAGTCTTTAGTTCTTGTAAGATTCGTATTTATTCGGTAAGCAGATTACGGTACTAATGAATTACTACGGTAGTAAATGGCAACATATTTATGTAAACCTTTCCTTTCTGTAACCATCAGACAATATCGTCGTAATGTACGGTGGAGAGATCTGACTTAGTTCGTCCAAGTCTGTACTTGACCAATAGTATCACTAATAAAATTAGATGATAATGTCACGACGACGACGACGACGATTCAGCGAAGTCAGCACAGGATGAGACACACTGGGGGTATCTTCCGTCGGGTGTTCCGAGGGGGCAGGGACCCTAAGAGGTCCGTTCTTGTGACCTCACCCAACGGTAAAGGAAGAGGTTACGTACTTGTACTTTTCACTTTCACTTCAGCGAGTCAGCACAGGCTGAGAATCGCTGGAGTACCTGACGTCGGGTGGTCCGAGGAGGCAGGTACCCTAAAAGGTCCGTTCTCATGACCTCACCCCACGGTAGCGGAAGAGGTAAATGTTACGATCATCACGTGTTAAGATAATAAAATTGAGTATTGTACTATCATAACTCGCAATAGTGAATGAGTTTATTGATGAACTTTGTAGTCTAGAATCTTTTACTTTAATCACAAGTTCCCTAGTGGTTTGGGTAACAATTACTTTATATGTTAATACGTATACAATCTTTTACTGATATTTAATTTCCGTATTTATCACTGCTATCATTTTGTACTACTAACACACTAGTTTGTTCATATCAGTTTACACTCACCATCTTAGATCCACCACCCATGGATCCACAAATGACATTTCAACACAATCGAAACGACATACAAACTTTTAAAAGAATTATCGTATCCTTTTCTTTTATATCCTTGTAAGTTTCACTATTGATGCTCTTTACTTAATTCTTGTGTTTCTGAATCTTCCCACTGAGTGACGACACGTCATGGTACCGGGTGTTCTCTCCGTCACATCAGGTGATCGATTCTCGTGTCAGAAAGCTTGAATTTATAAATGAAGTTCTTAGGTTATAGTCGAGATAATAAATGGTCGACACATTTTTCCAATATCAATCAACGAGACTTTCGGAGTGGAAACCGTAGTCCTTTTACCTCTATAACGGATGAAATGTTTTATATTTGTGTCTTTTCAGATTCCTTATAGTTTGTAATAAGTAGGAACAGTAATGATTGTTAATGCTTTTGTGTAGTTTTACGTTGGTTGTCCCATCTTTAATTATTTGATCGACGTTTTTTATAATCAGGGAATTTACTACGTATAGTTTACAATCACTATACCAAGTAGTCAATTCTACAAAAGTCCATGTTTGTTACTTTATGAGTGTATCTCCAGGTTATCTCTAAAAACGTATAGAGTGTATTGTTCTTCAGTTTTGCTTCTACCAAAATACCGATCAATTTACTCGTCGAATTGTTCTAGTTCCACAACCCCGGTCTGAGTGAATCCGGTTACCTTATTAAGTAGTTTCAAGAAATTAAGGCAAGATTATCAGGTAGTTGTAGGGACTCACCTCGTAACAGTATACAGAAGCCCCTTTTCAGGTTTTTGTCTTGTTTTTGAGGTCCAAATACAACCATTCTTTCTACTACCTTTACCGTTAATTGTCAACATACGATATATACCTTTTTGTAATTACTATTTTTTATTTTTTATGTATGACTAGTGTCATTGATACACTGTATTTTATTGTTCGTGGAGACACTGTATTTTAAAAATTTCGATGATCCTGAAAAAAGACGTCGTTTCAAAGATGGTTTCATAAGGTGTGACTTCAAGTAATGAACCACACTGATACGATATCCGTAGAAGTTGACTTTTCCTACCTTCTAAAGATCCTTCGTCCTCTAAGTGAAGACTTAATGTTTAATGAGGAGGCAGTTTTGCAGAGACTATTTAGTCTTACATGTAACTATTACGAAAACAAGATGTGAACAAAGAAACCCCATTTACAATTTAATTATATGAGTAAGGATAGTATCTTAATTTCGAATGTTTACGAAGAACACTATTTTTTATAAAACTGACGTCAGACACGAAAATAATCAATATAGTTCTTTGACCTGAATTACCGAGTCAAACCAAGTTCGAAATTGGTATTTCTAAAAGATATACATTTTACACTACAAGACCTAACAAACTAATTATGTTTTATATCAAATAATATAACTTTCCCCGATAAATTTCCCAAGAACTTAATACAATTGCTCTGATTTTAAATCTACCTAATAAAACAACAATCTACGACCTTTCCACCAACTTTATCCTGTTTCATGTATACTTCGTAAAACCTACTTCAAAATATACTTATCCCTTGGTCCGTCGGGAAACCTTTTGTATGGGATCCAGAGGTCGACTATCATAAAACACTCTGAACATAAGTCCGGTTTTTAGAAACTTTCAGGAATCCCTCGATGACATGGATTCAAAGTCGATTAAATCGGAGTAAATTTACCCCGGTACGATATGTAGAATCCCAGACCTAAAGAAATAAAGGTTAATAAATTACTTAAATAACTTTTTGTCAAGGTAAAAATTTTAGAATAAAATTTTTGAGGGTTCACTAAAATAAAAATATGACTTTTATATACGATGACGTAACTTAATTCAAGTAAAGTGTGGATGTTTATAGATGACTCAAGAATGGTAAACATTTGGGACACAATTCACTCGATCTTCTGGTTTCTGTGGATTTTGTATGAAGATTTTACGATTCATTGGATCTCGACTCAATCTTCATTGGAGTTTTTTTAAAAAGAGACTCGACAAAACAGTCAACTCGTAAAACCACTTCCCCCTCCCTCACTACCCCACCTTTAACTTGTAGAGACCTATCTTTTATTTTATCTACACTCGTCCATCTTTTTTCCTATCCGTAGTATTCCTCTGAAGGTGACAACGATGTATAGACGTAATCAGTTTTTGAACCGAATTGTTACTCGTACATAAAGAGATATTATTTCATTATTTGGAAACAAAAGTGGAGTTATAACCAATTGTGATTACTATTAATTAGATGTGGGCATTTGTAGTATCTCACAGAGTCCACAGTGTCACCATTTCTTAAGTGGACGGTCCCGTCGTCTGTGGTCTCTGTATCCGAACTACGGACCTAAACATTCTAGGGGACCTCTTCCTTTACCGTCAGGTGAGGTCACAAGAACGGACCTCTAAAGGTACCTGTCTCCTCGGACCACCCCATGTCAGGTGTTTCTATTTCGGTATTTCTAGTATCTTCAATATTATACATGCAATAACCGTCGGAAGGTCCGTCGGCGTTACTAGGGACGGAGGAACAGTCACTTTTTTCTCTTTCACATCAGTGAGTCAGCACAGGTTGAGACACTAGGGTACCTGACCTCGGACCCGGACATTGGACGGTCCGAGGAGATAGGCACCTTGAGAAATCCGTTCTTATGACCTCACCGAACGGTAAAGGAAGGTGTCCCCTCGAAGGACTGGATCCCTAGTTTGAGTCCGAAGGACGTTACATCCGTCCAAGAAATGACAGACTCAGTGAAATTACCTAGGGACGGAGGACAGGATAAGAACACATAAGGGGAGGGTGTAACACGATCCAACCTAGGTATGTCGGTTGGTTCATACCGTCTTCCCTTCATGTAGTGAAGACTCTAATCTAATACCTTCTGATTCAGAAGGGAGAACGCTAATAGAAAGAAAGAGAGTCATGAATTACACTCCCTTCTGTCGACGGACGTAGTACTCCTGTGCACTCGTCGGGATTTGTCTTCATTTCGAAGTCACTTCTCCTTGATTCCAGACGGTCGGTGGTGTCTCGAACTTTCGTTTAGGAAGTCGAGGTCAAATTGTAACTCTACTGACCGTGAGTCAGAGAATTGACATTGGAGTGCATTCTCGGTAGACTCAGTCTTGTTGGTCATTTCGAGTCTCGGTAGTCAAGAAGTCAAGTCAACGAGTGAGCATACGCTGAGAACCGTTGGGGTACTTAGTGTCGTGTGGTCCGAAGGGACAGGTAGTGGTTGAGGGTTTCAAGTGAGTCTGAGTGCAGGTAGCCCAGTCACTATCGTAGGTCGGTAGAGTAGGAGACAGCAGGGGAAGAGGAGGACGGGGGTTAGGGACGGTCGTAGTTTCAGAAAAGGTTACTCAGTTGAGAAAGGTACTCCACCGGTTTCATGACCTCAAAGTCGGAGTCGTAGTAAGGAAGGTTTCTTTAGGGTCCCAACTAGAGGAAGTCTTACCTGACCAACCTAGAGGAACGTCAGGTTCCCTGAGAGTTCTCAGAAGAGGTTGTGGTGTCAAGTTTTCCGAGTTAAGAAGCCATGAGTCGAAAGAAGTGTCAGGTTGAGAGTGTAGGTATGTACTGGTGACCTTTTTGGTATCGGGACTGATCCGTCTGAAAACAACCGTTTTATTACAAACACGAAAAGTTGTACGACAGATCCAACCAGTATTGAAAAGGAGGTTCCTCATTCGCAGAAAATTAAAGTACCGATGTTAGTGGTAGACGTCACTAAAACCTCGGGGGTTTTTATTTCAGACTGTGGCAAAGGTGACAAAGGGGTGGATAAAGGGTACTTCACTACCCTGGTCTACGGTACTAGAAGCAAAAGACTTACAACTCGAAATTCGGTTGAAAAAGTGAGAGGAGAAAGTGAAAGTAGTTCTCCGAAAAATCAAGGAGAAGTG
>SJYO01026388.1:53679837-53712730 GCA_006410555.1 Capra ibex | reverse complement strand
TGAGTCGAAAGAAGTGTCAGGTTGAGAGTGTAGGTATGTACTGGTGACCTTTTTGGTATCGGGACTGATCCGTCTGAAAACAACCGTTTTATTACAAACACGAAAAGTTGTACGACAGATCCAACCAGTATTGAAAAGGAGGTTCCTCATTCGCAGAAAATTAAAGTACCGATGTTAGTGGTAGACGTCACTAAAACCTCGGGGGTTTTTATTTCAGACTGTGGCAAAGGTGACAAAGGGGTGGATAAAGGGTACTTCACTACCCTGGTCTACGGTACTAGAAGCAAAAGACTTACAACTCGAAATTCGGTTGAAAAAGTGAGAGGAGAAAGTGAAAGTAGTTCTCCGAAAAATCAAGGAGAAGTGAAAGACAGTATTCACAGTATTGACAGACAGTATTCACAGTAGACGTATAGACTCCAATAACTATAAAGAGGGTCGTTAGAACTAAGGTCGAACACGAAGAAGGTCTTCAGTATACTCTATTATTTACAAACAACGAAATTCGACAAACGACGACGACGATTCAGTGAAGTCAGTACAGGCTGAGACACGCTGGGGTATCTACCGTCGGGTGGTCCGAGGGGACAGGGACCTTAAGATGTCCGTTCTTGTGACCTCACCCAACGGTAAAGGAAGAGGTTACGTCCTTTCACTTTTCACTTTCACTTCAGTGAGTCAGCACAGGCTGACAAGTGTTGGGGTACCTGACGTCGGATGGTCTGAGGAGACAGGTACCCTAAAAGGTCCGTTCTCATGACCTCACCCAACAGTAAAGGAAGAGGAATTCGACAAATCAAAACCCGTTAAAAATACGACGTTATCTATTTATTATGTTACAAGTTACAGTAGGAGATAGTCGATATGGTCCCAATCAGAGTCAATGACCTCTTAAATAACTTGTTTATTAATAACTTATAGACGATGAAAAATCGAATGGAACGAGTCTAACAACTGAAATTTGAAAATAAGACACACGATTCAACGAAATCAGTAAAGACTGAGAAACGCCGTGAAACCTGATATCGGGTGGTCCGAGGAGACAGGTACCGTAAGAGGTCCGTTCTTATGACCTCAGCCAACGGTACGGGAGGAGGTCCCCTAGGAGGACTGGGTCCCTAGCTTGGACGTAGAAAATCCAGAGAACGTAACCGTCTATCCAAGAAATGGTCATCGCGATAGACTCTTCGGTTTTTGTTTCTTTTAGTAAGATTCTTCGGGGTAAGGAGTTTCCGTTCCTAAAAATTACATATAAAAGGTAGAATCGATAATTGTTCTCGAACACCGAGTCAACCATTTCTTCGGTGGATGTTACATCCACTGGACCTAAGTTAGGGACCCAACCCTTCTAGGGGACCTCTTTCCTTTCCGATGGGTGAGGTCATGAGACCGGACCTCTTAAGATACCTGACATATCAAGTTCCTCAGCGTTTCCAAACCTGTACTGACTCAGTGAAAGTGAAAAGTTATTTAATAATGTTACTTAGTAAAATACATTAAACGAGAAAGTTTATTGAAAAAGTTTATTCAAACGTCTATCTATCCAAACCATATGAGTAATATTAGAGAAAAAGAAACAATGTATTAAGATCGATTGTATTTTTTGAGGGTTTAGAGCCACCGAACTTAGGTAGTTTTATAAAGTAAGAGTTCATCCGGGTTTCACCTATAGGACCATTCACCTCTCCAAAGACACACCAAGAAGTTCATAGAACCTAAGAACATAAAGGACCTAGAAAACGACCAGTGAATGTAGCCCGGTCATCTAACTTTCGAGTCTTTTACAAGAGAAAGCATTAGAAATCCCGTTCTGACAACTCTGAATTTTATGTCTAAGTGAGTAAGTCAACGGACAAAATTTGTAGTTCTCGTACGATAATTAAAACATGGAACAAAAGGACGATATGGTTCAACTTAATGAAAAACAAAACAACAACGACGACAATTAGAAATTTAGGTTTATCGAGGGGGTTTTAGAATCGTTTTGGTTAACCTTATGATTTCAAAACTGTGTTGAAAATTTTGATCCATTCTGGCTATCTCATCATTATTTAAGAAACTTTAAATTAAAAGTATCAAGGAAAAAAACATAAATTTCATGTCCATTTGAACCTTATAAGCCTCTTCCGTTACCGTGGGTGAGGTCGTGAGAACGGACCTTTTAGGGTACCTGCCTCCTCGGACCACCCGACGTCAGGTACCCCAGCGACTCCCAGTCCGTGCTGACTCTCTGAAGTGAAAGTGAAAAGTGAAAGTACGTAACCTCTTCCTTTACCGTTGGGTAAGGTCACAAGAACGGACCTCTTAGGGTCCTTGCCTCCTCGGACCACCCGACGGCAGATACCCCAGCGTGTCTCAGCCTGTGCTGACTTCACTGAATCGTCGTCGTCGTCGTTTGAACCTTATAATCCAATATATCATATAAGTTTTTCCTTAATAAAAGAAGATATATCGAAAATGTATATTTTAGTTTTATGATTTAATATACTAATATAAAATATTTGTAAAGACACTAAATGAAACTATCAAATTTCGTATTAACATAATAATCATTAATGAGTATACACATGTAAGTGTATATATATATGAATTATGTACATAAAAATATGGGAGGTACAAGAATGTGACTAAGTATCTGGTATACAAAGTACACTAAGGTTGTAGTCAGACAATAAGTCACTTCCCGGTGGTCTCGTTTCTGACATCTAATATTTTAAAAGTATTAAAGAACCGTACTTATAATTTCGATGGGTCCTCATATAATTTAATCAATGAGATGATGTCTTTTGGAAGAGTTGAAAAAGGGGAACTTTGTTTCGTATAAAAAAACTACATTTCCTTCGTCCTTTGTTAGTTTAGAGAGGAAAGACCCGGTTTAAAAATCAAAGTATCAAAGTAAAGTTTATATGATGTCTCCTTCCCTTTTGACTATTTAATACTTTATCTTTTAATATTTTTTGATACTTGGAATGTAAAGAAAGATTTCTTTATTCAGTTCATTAAACGTTACTAATACTAAATGTACTCTTTCCTTCGTTTTGTCGGTTTTTTGGACCTACACAAGTCATTTTTATACTTTCCACTGGATTAAGTCTTAACATTACATTGTGGGTTACCTTATAAATATAATTATGTTACTTATGTTTGTATCGTAACTTTTATAACGTAATATCTTGAAAAGTTTAGTGGAATTTTTATTGGTTTAGTCAAATACAGAAAGAGACACTCCTGATCCGAAGTAATTTAAGACTTTTTTAAGAATGAAACCCTTATTATATAAGTAAAAAAACAGTACCTTTAAATCATTACAGACATTATTGGAGGTATTAGACCATTAGACTCTTAATCTATCTTTTTATACTTTTTTGACTCTAAGTCAAGAAGGATGAAAATATATAAAATGATTCTAGTAGTTTTTTCGTTCTCTCAAGGTCCTTTTGTAGATAAGGACGAAATAACTGATACGGTTTCGGAAACTGAGACACCTAGTGTTATTTGACACCTTTTAAGACTTTCTACCCTTATGGTCTGGTGGACTGGACGGAGAACTCTTTAGACATACGTCCAGTCCTTCGTTGTCAATCTTGACCTGTACCTTGTTGTCTGACTGAGTTTATCCTTTTACTCATACAGTTCCGACATATAACAGTGGGACGAATAAATTAAATATACATCTCACGTAGTACTCTTTACGACCCGACCTTCTTTGTGTCCGACCTTAGTTCTAACGGTCCTCTTTAGAGTTAATGGAGTCTATACGTCTACTGTGAATACTGTCTGTCAATACTGTGAATACTGTCTTTGACTTCTCCTCGATTTTCGGAGAACTACTTTCACTTTCTCCTCTCACTTTTTCAACCGAATTTCGAGTTGTAAGTCTTTTGCTTCTAGTACCGTAGGTCACGGTAGTGAAGTACCCTTTATCTGCCCCTTTCACCTTTGTCACCGACTGAAATAAAAAACCCCGAGGTTTTAGTGACGTCTACCACTAACGTCAGTACTTTGATTTTCTGCGAATGAGGAACCTTCCTTTCAATACTGGGTTGATCTGTTGTATAAGTTTTGGTCTCTGTAATGAAACGGTTGTTTCCAGGCAGATCAGTTCCGATACCAACAAGGTCATCCGTACATACCTACATTCTCAACCTGATATTTCTTTCGACTCCTGTCTTCTTAACTACGAAAACTTGACACCACAACCTCTTCTGAGAACTCTCAGGGAACCTGACGTTCTTCTAGGTTGGTCAGGTAGGATTTTTTCTAGTCAGGACTTATAAGTAACCTTCCTGACTACAACTTCGACTTTGAGGTTATGAAATCGGTGGATTACACTTCTTGACTGAGTAAACTTTCCTGAGACTACGACCCTTTCTAACTCCCGTCCTCCTCTTCCCGTGTAGTCTCTTACTCTACCACCCTACCGTAGTGACTGAGTTACCTGTACTCAAGCCCATTTGAGGTCCTCAACCACTACCTGTCCCTCCGGACCCCACGACACCAAGTACCCCAGTGTTTCTCAGTCTGTGTTGACTCACTGACTTGACTTGACTTCTAGTATAATCTACACTTAGTGTAGACTATGGATCTTAAAGTTCGATTTTACATTGGAAAGAGAATTTATGTATCGATTTAGTGTGTGTGGGGGGTTTTTCCCACCCCCCCTAAGGGACGTGCGACCTTTATTTTACTTTTGACTTGTAGACTTACCAGTAGAGTACTTGACTACAACATTGACGATGTCAGATCCTACCTATTACGTTTTACTATTTTGTCATTCTATATATTAGGGGTATTCTAAGTCTTCAGTATCATTTGTCGTATAAATGTCGTCTGGGGTTATTGTATTTATTATAATTATTTTTGTTAGACTATCCCATACCTCTATGGAGTACAGGGGTACTTGTCATACTTTTCCGTTTTTCTATTCTGTGACTTTCTACTTGAGGGGTCCAGCCATCCACGGGTTATACGATGACCTCTAGTCACCTCTTTATTTAGACCTTTCTTACTCCTCTGTCTCGGTTTCGTTTTTGTTGTGGGTCAACTCTTATACTGACCACTACCTTCGTTCCAGACTACGACATTTTGCGTTATAAAGTATCCCTGGACCTTTCAATCCAGGTACTTAGTTCCGTTTAACCTTCACCAGTTTGTCCTCTGCCGTTCTCACTTACAACTGTAATACCCTTAGTCGTTTGATTTTACCTGACCTTACCCACTTAAATTGAGTCTACTGGTAATATAGACGATGACGATGACACCCGTCTTTAGGGAATCTTCTTTACCTCTTCGGTAGTATCAGTTGTTTTCTCGGACTGTACGTCATGAACCTACGTGAGAGTTTTTACTGTCTTACTAGAGACAAACAAAGGTTCCTTTTGGTAAGTTATAATGCCATTAGGTTCAGATACAGGACTGGTCATTACGACTTCTTCAACTTCAAGTTACCAAGATACTTCTGGATGTTTTGGAAAATTTTGATTGTGCGGGTTTTCTACAGGAAAAGTAATATCCCCTGACCTTACGTTTTCGTCCACCAGTTCTTTTTGGACCTCATTGTCCGTCTAAACCGGTACCACATGTCTTACTTCGTCCCGTTTCCGATTGTCTCAATACGGTTCTCTTACGTGATCAGTATCATTTGTGGGAGAAGGTTGTTGTGTTTTCTTCTGATGTGTACCTGTAGTGGTCTACCGGTTGTGACTACCCAACAACTTATATATATATACATATTGTATATCAGTCTAACTAATATAAGAAACGTCGGTTTCTACCTTTTCGAGATATATCAGTCGTTTTTGTTCTGACCCTCGACTGACACCGAATCTAGTACTTGAAGAATAAAGGTTTAAGTATGAATTTAATTACTTTCACCCCTTTTGGTGATCTGGTAAGTCCATACTGGATTTAGTTTAGGGAATGTTGATATGTCACCTTCACTCTTTATCTAAATTCCCGGATCTAGACTATCTTTCTCACGGACTAATTGATACCTACCTCTAAGTACTATAACATGTCCTCTGCTCCTAGTTCTGGTAGGGGTTCTTTTCCTCTACGTTTTTTCGTTTTACCGTCAGATTCCTCCGGAATGTTTATCGACACTTTTCCTCTCTTCGTTTTTCGTTTCCTCTTTTCCTTTCTATTTGGGTAAAATTACGTCTTAAGGTTTCTTATCGTTCCTCTCTATTCTTTCGGAAGGAGTCACTAGTTACGTTTCGTTATCTTCTTTTGTTATCTTATCCCTTCTGATCTCTAGAACGGTAATTTTAATCTCTATGGTTCCCTTATAAAGTACGGATCTACACAAGTTATTTCCCGTCTTTACCATACCTGGATTGTCTTCGTCTTCTATGATTCTTCTCCACCGTTCTTATGTGTCTTTTTGATATGTTTTTTTCTAGAAGTACTACGTCTATTAGTGCTTCCATACTCGTGAGTGGATCTCGATTTTCAGGACCTTACGCCTCAGTTCACCCGGAATCCTTCGTAGTGATGCTTGTTTCGATCACCTCCACTACCTTAAGGTCAACTCGAGAAAGTTTAGGATTTTCTACTACGACACTTTCACGACATGAGTTATTCGGTCGTTTAAACCTTTTGAGATGTCACCGGTGTCCTGACCTTTTCAAGTCAAAAGTAAGGTTAGGGATTCTTTCCGTTACGGTTTCTTATGGGTCTGATGTCGTGTTAACGAGAGTAGAGTGTACGATCGTTTCATTACGAGTTTTAAGGGGTTCGGTTCAAAGTTGTTATGTACTTGGTACTTGAAAGTCTACAAGTTCTACCAAAATCTTTTCCGTCTCCTTGGTCTCTGGTTTAAAGGTTGTAGAAGACTTAGTAGTTTTTTCGCTCTCTAAGGTCTTTTTGTAGATAAAGACGAAATAACTGATACGGTTTCGGAAACTGATACACCTAGTGTTATTTGAGATCTATTAAGAGTTTCTCCACCCTTATACTGGTTTGATCTGTCGTATAATTTTTCGTCTCTGTAATGAAACGGTTGTTTACAGGTAGATCAGTTCCGATAGCAAAAAGGTCATTAGTACATACCTACACTCTCAACCTGATATTTCTTTCGACTCGTGGCTTTTTAACTACGAAAACCTGACACCACAACCTCTTCTGAAAACTCTCAGTGAACCTGACGTTCCTCTAGGATGGTCAGATAGGATTTCCTCTAGTCAGGACTCACAAGAGACCTTCCTAACTACAACTTCGAGTTTGAGGTTATGAGACCGGTGGACTACACTTCTCGACTGAGTAAACTTCTCTGGGACTACGACCCTTTCTGACTCCCGTCCTTTTCCCCTACTGCCTCCTACTCTGCCAATCTACCGTAGTGGTTTAGTTACCTATACTCAAACCCATTTGAGGCCCGTAACCACTATCTGTCCCTCCGGACCGTAAGACACTAGTTACCCTAGTGTCTCAGCCTGTACTGACTCACTGACTTGACTTGACTTGACTATCCCATGAGTTTGATTGATAAAATTTTTTACTAATTTTTGTCCTTTCCTTATTAACTTTTAATATGTTCCTGTTTTTTTGTAGTGTTTCTTTTGGACCGTCTGGATTTTTTCTCAGTTTATTATCTGTGACTACTCTATTTTAACTTATTTGACCTTCTGTCTATGAGAATAAAAATTTTTGTCTCTTTAATCTTGAACTGGGTTCCTATTGTTCCTACCTCTGACTCAAGTTTTATATTTACTCTAATTCTCTGTACTCTGTATGTCAATCTTCCTATGTTGAATAAGTATTTAAGGTCTACTTCTCTTGTTTTCGTTTGTCCTCCTTCTGTCACAAATTTCTAAATCAAGACCTTTAAAAAAGGAATTAACTACTTCTGAACTTAGAAGTTTTAATTTATTTATAATACTCAAGGTTCGTAATATTTCTATTGAGGTGTAGATTTCTTTGTCGTTCTTTTAATATCGTATAATTTCTATTTATTTGGTGAAAAAATGTTTTCCTTTATTAGGTAGTAGATGTTTCCTTAACACTAATGTAATTTTATCACATGAGGACCTCTTCGTTACTTCATTCTTCTTTTACTTTATCGTTTAAATAACATGACTCACTTTTATTGATGTTTATTTGTATTTATTTGAAAAAAATTCTTTTTCAAATAAAAATTTAAAAGTAAAAAAAAAGTAAAATAAAAATTAACCTCATATCAACTAATTGTTATCACCTAATACTAAACTTTCTTATGGTGACTTTGTGTATGTATGTAATGGTATATATTTTGTCTACTAATCACGTTCAAACTCCGTACTTCGTCCCGTACGTTTCGACCATAAGACCCTGTCGGGTTTCCCTTCCCCCACCCCTCTCTCCACCCTTCTCCCAAGTCCTACCCCGAATGTGTACATATGACCACCGGTTAAGTACAACTACATACCGTTTTTCGGTAGTGTTATAACATTTTATAATAGGAGGTCAGTTTTATTTATTTAATTAACGTTTTTTTATCACTTAATCGATATCCATATGTCGTTTCACTAAGTCAATATAGGTATGTTCATAAATAACGAAAAGTTTAAGAAAAGGGTAAATCTAATAATGTCTTATAACTCGTCTTAAGAGACACGATATGTCATTCAGGAACAACCAATAGGTAAAATTTATGTCATCAAACATGTAGAGTTAGGGTTTGAGGGTTAGACATGGGGGGACGGGAAGGGGGACCAGTGGTGTCAAAGCAAGAGGTTCAGACACAAAGACAAAACACTTATTCAAGTAAAGATAGAAAAAAATATAGTGAATATACTTCTTCTGTTGTCTAAATTTCCGTATAACTCTGTTTCTGATACTCCCTCGAGTAGTAAATGTGACTTATTTTGAGAAAACTTTTACGTAAAGTTATACCTTTAACTTGTGTCCTGATATATCTTACCTTCTTTGTACTACACTTTACTTCGATCTGTTGTCCTCTCATCCCCGAAGGAACCACTGTCCACCATTTCTTAAGTGAACAGTTACGTCCTCTAGGACCCAGTCCTCCTAGGGGACCTCTTCCTTTACCGTTGGGTGAGATAATTATCATAAAAACGGACCCTTTACGGTACCTATCTCCTCGGACCGTCTGACGTCAGGGCCCCCGACGTTTTCTCAACCTGTGTTGAATCGCCGATTTATTGTTGTTGTTACTTCCACGAGGTTCTCAGGAAAGGACCAATCCGCCTTTCAATCTCAAAGATTCTTGGAGTCTAACACAACTCCTATTACATGTACAATGTAAAATTCTAATTAGAAATTATTTCATCTTTCTCTAATATTTCGATGATGGACGACCCCTATTTTTCCTTATTTCTTTTGAACTAATCACATTATCCTCCGTCCTGTCTTTTCTATTAACTTATTTTGTTTCTAAAAATACCAAGAAACAAAGATTTTTAATTTAAGTTTTAAGAATAGTACCTTACACATACATACTCTGATAAATTGTAATGAAAGAGTTCCATAATAGTTTACTTCAGTTTCGTTGGTTGTAATAATATAAATTTTATTAAATCGATTCTAATTTGAAATTTGAACTTCCTCATAATTTATTTATTACAACAGTGGTTAGATTTTTAATTTTACCTAATTCGAGAGTCTATTAATCTATAACGAAACATGTCACCAGACGACTGGAGAAGGGATTGTCTCTGATTGACCGTACTAATTTGTTCGTTTTGTCCAAAACCTTACGGGTCAACATGAACTTGTCTACACCAGCGACTTTCGTTATCGAGGAAGACTACACTAGACACGAAAGTAAAAGATGGGTAAACGAGTATACTCTTTAGTAAAGAAATATGCACATTATTACACTCTTTTATTTTTTTGTTTTCTTTCTACACAATCACAATAAAGGGTGTCAACGAGGTCAAATAAACTTGTTGGTGTTTCCTAACCGAGGTTGGTTTCCCACTACGAACACAAAACCAGGGACAGTAGGACTGTAGTGTATGGATCAGTGGACACATGAGTAAGACGGGGAGGGAAGTCGACAGTTCTCGTACTGGATTGAGACGGGAAGGTTCGAATACGAAATTTACCGTGTTAAAGGGTTACCAAGAGAATATTATTTGCATATAGAGGACTCAAGACAAGGTGTACCAGAGAGAGAAAAACCGGAGGGTTACATTATCATTATTCTTAACAGTCTTCACACTCACTTTAACCTACAGAAACTGAAGGAGATCAATCCATTGTAGACTTAAAAGTGACATCGGAATAACCCTTAGATTCTGTACAAGTTCCATCTAAAGATTGGTCGACACTTTGAATATCCCTTGGTAATTGGAACAACTCGGTATCAAAAAAGTGAATATTTTACCCTTTTACCATGGATTAGATGGGTGGAGTCTCTGAATAACACTCGTCAGTCAGTCAATCAAGTCAAAGAGTCATCACAGACTGAGACGTTGGGGTACCGGACGTCGTATGGTCCGAA
This sequence comes from Capra ibex, assembly GCA_006410555.1. NCBI lineage: Eukaryota > Metazoa > Chordata > Mammalia > Artiodactyla > Bovidae > Capra > Capra ibex. Next base: position 53,702,286 of record SJYO01026388.1, on the reverse strand, counting down.
GGGACAGGTAGTGGATGACGGTTTCGAACGAGTTTGTATACAGGTATCTCAACCACTACGGTAAGTTGGTAGAGTAGGAGACAAAAGGGGAAGAGGAGGTCAGAAGTTAGAAAGGGTCGTAGTCCCAGAAAAGGTTACTCAGTCAAGAAACGTAGTCCACCGGTTTCATAATCTCGAAGTTGTAGTCGTCATAAGGAAGGTTACTTATAAGTCCTGATTAAACGGAATCCTAGCTGACGAAACTAGAGGAACATCAGGTTCCCTGAGAATTCTCAGAAAAGGTTGTGACGTCAAGTTTTGGTATTTAAGAAACCACGAGTCGAAAGAAACGCCATGTTGAGAGTGTAGGTATGTACTGATGAGTTTTTGATATCGAAACTGATGTACTTAAAAACAGTCATTTCATTATAGAGACTAAAAATTATACGATAAATCCAAGTCAAGTCAAGTCAAGTCAACGAGTCAGTACAGGCTGAAAAACGCTGGGGTATTTAGCGTCATGTGGTCCGGAGAGACAGGTAGTGGTTGAGTTCCTCAAGTGAGTCTAAGTGCAAGTAGCTCAGTCACTACGGTAGGTCGGTAGAGTAGGAGACAGCAGGGGAAGAGGAGGACGGGGGTTAGGGAGGATCGTAGTTTCAGAAAAGGTTACTCAGTTGAGAAGTGTACTCCACCGGTTTCATAACCTCAAAGTCGAACTCGTAGTAAGGTTGAGAAGTGTACTCCACCGGTTTCATAACCTCAAAGTCGAAATCGTAGTAAGGAAGGTTTCTTTAGGGTCCCAACTAGAGGAAGTCTTACCTAACCAACCTAGAGGAACGTCAGGTTCCCTGAGAGTTCTCAGAAGAGGTTGTGGTGTCAAGTTTTCGTAGTTAAGAACCCGTGAGTCGAAAGAAGTGTCAGGTTGAGAGTGTAAGTATGTACTGGTGACCTTTTTGGTATCGGAACTGATCTGTCTGGAATCAGTCGTTTCATTACAGAGACGAAAAATTATACGATAGATCCAATTAGTATTGAAAAGAAGGTTCCTCATTCGTAGAAAATTAAAGTACCGACGTTAGTGGTAGACGTCACTAAAACCTAGGGGGGTTTTATTTCAGACTGTGACAAAGGTGACAAAGGGGTAGACAAAGGGTACTTCACTGCCGTGACCTACGGTACTAGAAACAAAAGACTTACAACTCGAAATTCGGTTGAAAAAGTGAGAGGAGAAAGTGAAAGTAGTTCTCCGAAAATCGAGGAGAAGTGAAAGACGGTATTCCCATCACAGTAGACGTATAGACTCCAATAACTATAAAGAGGTCGTTAGAACTAAGGTCGAACACGAAGGTCAGGTCGCAAAGAGTACTACATGAGACGTATATTCAATTTGTTCGTCCCACTGTTATATGTCGGAACTACATGAGGAAAAGGATAAACCGTAGTCAGACAACAAGGTACAGGTCAAGATTGACAACGAAGGACTGGACGTATGTCTAAAGAGTTCTCCGTCCAGTCCACCAGACCATAAGGGTAGAGAAAGTCTTAAAAGGTGTCAAATAANGGTATTCCCATCACAGTAGACGTATAGACTCCAATAACTATAAAGAGGTCGTTAGAACTAAGGTCGAACACGAAGGTCAGGTCGCAAAGAGTACTACATGAGACGTATATTCAATTTGTTCGTCCCACTGTTATATGTCGGAACTATATGAGGAAAAGGATAAACCGTAGTCAGACAACAAGGTACAGGTCAAGATTGACAACGAAGGACTGGACGTATGTCTAAAGAGTTCTCCGTCCAGTCCACCAGACCATAAGGGTAGAGAAAGTCTTAAAAGGTGTCAAATAACACTAGGTGTGTCAGTTTCCGAAACCGTATCCGTTATTTCGTCTTTATCTACAAAAAAGACCTTGAGCCAACAAAAAAGGTACTAGGTCGTCTACAACCGTTAAACTAGAGAGCAAGGAGACGGAAAAGATTTTGGTCGAACTTGTAGTCCTTCAAGTACCAAGTGCATAACGACTTCGGACCGAACCTCTTAAAACTCGTAATGAAATGGTCGTAAACTCTACTCACGTTAACACGTCATCAAACTCGTAAGAAACCGTAACGGAAAGAAACCTTAATCTTATTTTTGACTGTAAAAGGTCAGGACACCGGTCACGACTCAAAAGGTTTAAACGACCGTATAACTCACGTCGTGAAAGTGTCGTAGTAGATAGTCCTAAACTTTATCGGAATGACCTTAAGGTAGTGGAGGTGATCGATACAAGCATCACTACGAAAGATTCCGGGTGAACTGAAGTGTAAGGTCCTACAGACCGAGATCCACTCCTAGTATGGTAGTACTAATGGAACCAACATTTCTAGAAAAAATCATGTGATATTTTAGTCACTGTCTAAGGACATCATTTTGACTATAATGAGTTGGTGTTTTATAAAAGTCTTATTGAGTTTTACATGGATTTTTCATCTAAGTTATGTAAATCATTGAACATCCCTTTTTTTCCTACTACAATCAAAGTCTTATTTCCATGTGTGTGTGTGTGTGTGTGTGTGTGTGTGTGTGTGGTCGTATCAATAAGGGATAGTTGACAAAAGAAAAAAGTTTATTATCAACTATTTTAGATTCACCAAACATTTGTGAATTTTTTTTATAAGAAATTATGTATTATCTTTCCTTTGTACATTTACAGTGATTCTAACTAGTTGTAGGTCTTCTTCCCCTTAATCACACCATAAACAACCATAGAGTGTTCACTCATTGTTATAGAGAGGCACACACGGGAGATAATGATGCTTTAGTCACACGTAAGACGACTGACCAACTGTTGTGGATAAGACGTTTGGATTGGTACCTGTGGTATCTTCATGTTTTAACTATCTCGAAATTTCTCGGTATCTTCCGTCAAGATAAATGAGACTTGTTTTACGTCGGGAACGGAAGAATGATGGAGTCACACCAGTAAACTGTCCAGAGTCTAGTCTCTCCTAGAACGTAGGTATACGGTTGTAAATCAAAAAATTTTTTAGGTCTGTATCATAAAGACGGTATTCACAAATGTCACGCGAATCGATCAGGTGACCACGAAGAAAGGTATTTTACCAAGACTTTTATTTATAAAGTTTGACAGTCTCCTTTCCGTTTTATAGCAGAGTTGTCTACTCTTCAGAGTTGGACTTTACGTAGAAGTAATGTACCCTCTTTTTAGAAAGTTCCATACGACCCATTATTTTGTGACATAGTTAGCACCATTGAATAAACTCCTTGTGACCCCCAAATTACCTTTTGGTCACCCGAGTCCGTGAATGCTATAATTTCCGTTTTTTAATTAAGGGTAACTAAGAAGTCAACTCTAAATACTTTTAGTGTGTCTCACTCTCACTTCAGCAAAACAACCAAATTGGACTCAGACACTATAAAAGTCAGCTCTTAAACGCAACCGGGAGTAAAACGTATAAAGTGGATGGGTAAAATTTTACGTCGTTTGTAAAGATTCAGTCTAAAACGATCAACAAGAGATTTTTCCAAATACTAGTGTCGACGTCATCAATACCCAACCAAATATCGTGTAACGGGTATCTACCCGGGTATACAGGTTGTCTCAAACAAACTATGGTATGGAAGGTGTCTGTACCCCGTCAAGAACTCCACACGGACATTTGGACGGCAATTTACCTGGTCGACATGAGTATTTGAATGTAATCGTCGGAGTTAGGTGGGTGGAATGGTTTCAGTAACCGTTATTTAGATACAAGTCAGATATATACGAGAAAATTCATAAAAAAAATACGAAGACTTTTCTTTTATATTTTAGATAGGTTGAGAAGACACTAGAACTGACTTTATTCTCGACTAAAGAAACACCCACATAGTTGTTACTAAAATTCCCGGAGTAAAAAACAAAGGAACGTTCTACAAGTATGAAAAGAACTGTCCGAAGTGGGGGTGACATCGAAATTTTTTTTTTTTTTTCTGTCACTACTTGAAACAAGAGAAAAAAGTGTACTTTAAGAAACTATTCTTGAAACTCCCGAACCCGTACCATTCTAGAAACTAGTGACAGAGTAAGTAAGTAGCACCTTCGAACGAGCCCTTGGTACTACCTCGTTTACACTTGTGTCACTGGACGTGACTAAGTAGAACCTCTCACATGAAGAAGTGACCCCGGTACCTCTGGTGTCGTGCTTGTGTCCTACCCTGGAAAGACTACAAGTGAACGGTAGTTTCCGATCTGGGGACGTCCTTCCCGTGGTGATCTCCTTCGATGAAAAGGTAGGTTTTATCTCAGGACGGAGTAAAACACAGAATCAGTTTACCCAAAATACCGGAAGACACGTACGGTTCAACGAACTCAGTACAGGTTGAGACGCTGGGATACTTGACCTCGGGTTGTCGGAGGAGACAGGTACCCAATGGAAGTACTTTAAAAATAATTTACGAAATCGAAAAAACAACCGTAAACAATACCAAAGTATAATCTTTTCCAAAACGTAAAGTTCAGTCTTTAAAATTCATCTTCAAGGGGCCGGATGTTCAATGTTACAAACCCCAGTCTAATAACGTAAAGAGATCGAAAAAGGAAGACTTTTTACCCTTTGTGGTACACCTCCTTTGATACTTTAATTGTAAACGACTTAGAGTTTCACTTTCGGTCAGTATAGACTGAGAAACGTTAGGGTACCTGATATGTCAGGTACCTCAAGAGGTCCAGTCTTATGACCTCACCCGTCGGAAAGGGAAGAGGCCCCCTAGAAGGGTTGGGTCTCTAGCTTGGGTCCAGAGGGTGTAACGACCACCTAAGAAATGGTCGACTCGGTGTTCCCTTTCACCGACTTAGAGTCTGGAGTCGAAGATCAGGGTAAGTTAGTGTCGTGATAAAGTTACAAAGATGGACAAAAGTCTTTTGTCAGTAAAAAAAGGGTGGGAGTAGAGGATCTTGATGTTTATAAAAAAGTAGTCCTGATAACGTTCTCGGAACTCCATTGTTATTAAGTCTTTACTAGATCTAAGTGAGAGAGGGATGAGTAATTACAAACATTCAGTATTCCTTCGTCTTTAAATAGATGGAGTTAAGAAACACCGTTCCTCAAGTCAAGTCAAGTCAGTGAGTCAGTACAGGTTGAGAAACACTGGGGTACCTGACGTCGTACGGTCCGGAGAGACAGGTAGTGGTGGACCTTAAATGAGTTTGAGTACGGGTGACTCAGTCACTATGGTAGGTTGGTAGAGTAGGAGACAGTAGGGGAAAAAGAGGGTGGAAGTTAGAAAGGGTGGTAGTCCCAGAAAAGGTTACTCAGTCGAGAAGTGTCCACCAATTTCATAATCTCAAAGTCGGAGTTGTAGTCAGGAAGGTTACTTATAAATCCTGACTAAAGGAAATCCTACCTGACCAACATAGAGGAACGTCAGGTTCCCTGAGAGTTCTCAGAAGAGGTTGTGGTCAAGTTTTCGTAGTCAAGAAGTCACGAGTCGAAAGAAATATCAGGTTGAGAGTGTAGGTATGTACTGATGACCTTTTTGGTATCGGAACTGATCTACCTGAAAACAACCGTTTCAGGAAATTATACGACAGATCAAACCAGTATTGAAAGGAAGGTTTTCATTCGCAGAAAATTAAAGCACCGACGACAGTGGTAGACGTCACTAAACCCTCGGGGGGTTTTATTTCAGACGGTTTTTTTAATTTCAGACTGTGACAAAGGTAACGAATGGGTAGATATACGGTACCTCACTACCCTGGTCTACGGTACTAGAATCAAAATACTTACAACTCGAAATTCGGTTGAAAAAGTGAGAGGAGAAAGTGCAAGTAGTTCTCCGAGAAATCAAGAAGAAGTGACAGACGGTATTTCCACTACAGTAGACGTAAAGACTCCAATAACTATAAAGAGGACCGTTAGAACTAAGGTCGAACACGAAGTAGGTCGGGTTCCAAAGAGTACTACATGAGACGTATCTTCAATTTGTTCGTCCCACTGTTATATGTCGGAACTACATGAGGAAAGGATAAACCTTGGTCAGACAACAAGGTACAGGTCAAGATTGACACCGAAGGACTGGACGTATGTCTAAAGAGTTCTCCGTCCAGTCCACCAGACCATAAGGGTAGAGAAAGTCTTAAAAGGTGTCAAATAACGTTAGGTGTGTCAGTTTCCGAAACCGTGTCAGTTATTTCCTCTTCATCCACAAAAAGACCTTGAGAGAACGTAAAAGCTACTAGGTCACTTACAATCGTTAAACTAAAACCAAGGAGACGGAAAAGATTTTGGTCGAACTTGTAGACCTTCAAGTGCCAAGTACATGACAACTTCGGACCGAATCTCTTAAAACTCGTAATGAAATGATCACACACTCTACTTAAGTTAAAACGTCATCAAACTCGTAAGAAACCGTAAAGGAAAGAAACCCTAACTTTACTTTCGACTTGAAAAGGTCAGGACACCGGTGAAGACACAGAAGATTTAAACGACTGTGAAGCGTCGTAGTAGAAAATCCTAAACTTTCTCGAGTTGACCTTAAGGTAGTGGAGGTGATCGAAACAACATCACTACGAAGGATTCCGGGTGAACTGAAGTGTAAGGTCCTACAGACCGAGATCCACTTACTAGTGTGGTAGCACTAATAGACCAAGAACTTCTAGAAAAAACATATCAAGAAGACACATAAGAACGGTGGAGAAGAATCATAGAAGACGAAGACAATCCAGGTAAGGTAAAGACAGTAAATAACTCGGGTAGAAACGTACTTTACAAGGGAACCATAGAGATTAAAAGAACTTCTCTAGAGATCAGAAAGGACAAGATAACAAAGGGAGATAAAGAAACGTGACTAGTGATTCCTTCCGAAAGAATATAGAGGAACGATAAGAAACCTTGAGACGTAAGTTTACCCATAGAAAGGAAAAGAGGAAACGAAAAACGAAGAGAAGAAAGTGTCGATAAACATTCCGGAGGAGTCTGTCGGTAAAACGAAAATACGTAAAGAAAAAGAACCCCTACTATAACTAGGGACAGAGGACATGTTACAGTACTTGGAGACAGGTATCAAGTAGTCCGTTTCCCTATCCATTAGTCTTTAATAAAAGGAAAGAAAGAAACCGAGTCTTATTTGATAAAGTGTACTGGAACGTTCCCGAGTTACAATAACCTGGTGAGGAAATAACATTACGATTAAAGGGAGATGAAAGATAGTGAAAGGAAAGAGAAATTCTTTTTGTAAAAGAAGATGAACTGGTGGTTTACAACAAAGACGAGTCACGACTCAGTGACTAGGAAAGGGAAAGAGTAAGGTTTAAGGAAAGAACCATCAAAGTAAATATGAGTGGTGAAGTTAGTGGATTTGAGTCTACTGGGTGTTCAAATAGAGACGGTCCGAAAGAAAATCGATGTACACATATATGGGTTGTCAACTAAAGTGTACAGATGGTTGGTCTGAGATTACATGACGTTTAAGTTATATAACTACTGGTCTTAGTACTAGAAGGGGACGTTTGTAACTGATAAAGGATAGTATCGTTTACCCTCTTTGGCGATAATTCTATACACTCGATTTTTGAACTTAAGTAGGTACTTTAGATGGAGAGGAAGTTGTTAGAAGAACGGTGTATGTTACGTAGTATTTTAATGTGATTAAATAGAGGATATATACGAGACTTTAGATAAGGAGAAAGACATAGAAACAATTGTTGAGACATATGATCGGATGGTGGTAGAGAACCAACCGGATGTTTTAAGAAAGATAGACCAAATGGATTTAAATGAAATCGAAGGAGAGTAGGTTGAGATGTGAGATAGGTCTACGAGAGTGGGTAGCACTGGAGTAGGAATAGTGAGGGATCAATTTTGTGAAGTAACCTAAAGGTAACGAGAGTCTTATTTCTTTTTTATTAGTTGTACCAAATGTTATGGGACTGATCAGAATACGGATAGACGAAAGAGTCGAGGTAGGATGTGATAATGGGGGAAACGAGGGAATCGAATTTGGATCAACCAGTAGTAAACAAGAAGAATTAGTAGTAAAAGGGGGTTCAGAAACCTAGAATTTATAAGAAACGAAAGATTAGACGCTTCAGATTTGGGTGAATGGAAAGTCCAAAATCCTAGGACTGGAAGAAGATTGATCTAGTTCAGACAGATAACATTCAAGAGATGATATTACATATAGAAGGAAGACTATACTAATCTTAAAATTAAAATGTAAATAAAACACTCCCAAAAAATAACAAGAGAAAACTAATCAGAAACTTGAAGTATTCCTTTGACAGGTCAAAATGAGTCACTCACAAGTCATCATTATCAAATTTCTTACCGAACAACTTGTTTGTATAACTATTACCTCTAGGTGTCAAAACTCCACCGGTGTTATTTTTTCAATGGAGACGTTCTTCGTCACATTACCCCATCCCTTTATATCTAGTGCCTCAATTTGTCTACACCTATACTTTGGGAGATGAGATGGGAGATGGGGGGTGACTCGTCTCATCATCTCCTCGAAGGGACTAGTAGTCAAAAGAGGAGACTCTTCACCACAATTAGTGCAGAAGAGATTCCCAACAACACACTAATCCCTGGACCTCATTCATGAATAATATATTTGTCAAATTTTTACACAAGTAAGTTTGTTACTGAAAATTCGTAGATTATACACAGTCCGTAGTAGTCGTCGTAAAAACGAGGATTCATGTCTATGAATGAACAAATTTAGTTATAGTTGTCGAGGTGAAGAAACTGTAGTTCTCAACGGAGTGTCCATTAGAAAATACGTACACAAACATAACAAAGGAGCTCTTCTAACCCTCCATCCATATTATGTGATGTAAATAAAAAGAGAATTTACTGAAGATGAAGAATGACTTATAATGTGTATTATTTATCGTTATTTATATGTAACTAAATAAATAAATTGTTGAAAATTATGATTCACATGTCGATTGATGTACCTTCTTTTGTTTTAAAAAAATTCAATTTTTTTTTTTTTAAATTCAATTTTTTTTTTTTTTTTTCGCAGGTATTGACGACGAGAATCTCTTCAGGGTTTTAGTTTAATATAACTCATTTATTTATGGTCGAGTACACTTTTAAAAAATTTCGTATTCATAATGTCACATACAGTTCTTAAAACAGTAGGATTATCCCGAAGTTATATACTATACATTTGAATCCTGTTTAATCATCAACGGGCATTTGTGGAAATTTTTTAAATACGAAGATCGAGAAAAGGGACAGGTTTGGTTGAAAATCCTCTGTGAAACTTTTAATCTTTGTAAAGGAATTTAGAGGAAATGTCTAAAACACCCTTCGTAATACCATCACTGATACCGTATATAAGATAAAACTTTCTTTAGGAATTTCCTTAAATAGGTTACGGTCCTAGTTCGACACTCAAATATGAGACGTCAGTGCCGGTATCAAATTTACATTTTTCTATCCCACTCAATTGTTTTGATCTCCGTAAATTTTTGTTTGATTCCGGGATGAAAGTTTAAAAATAAATGAATTAATTATAGACATGTACAATGAAAACGAAAGACCTTACTCTATTTTACATCTGAACTAGAAACCGAGTTCCTTTACCAAAATGGATTCCTTCCTTAGTCGTAGAATTTGAAATTTAAGTATTTTATTTTGAACGTAAAAAGGTATGCATAGTATAAATGAGTTTTTTATGTAATGTTTTAATATCTTCATTACGATCAGGTTTTCTCTTTAAAATTTTTTAAGATTTTTGTATCGCTTCTTTTTTTAGTTGAGTTGAAGCCCACGTATTATGTTTTTTACCCTCAACAGATTTGAGTAGAGGTTTCCATTTAGTCTGTCTGACCTCAGAAACTCTAAGTGGACTCTAATGAACGTTCTTTGGACTCTCTTTTAAGGTCATTCCCTCAAACTGGAGGTTCTTTCTGTATTCGTAAGTTTCCCTCAACGATAAGGTCTAAGACTCACGGTGTTTCTGAGACTACGGTCCTGAATAAAGAGCCCGGTCAAGAAAATAATTTTAGTATGGAATCCGGTTGTCTCTCGACTCCTAGGTACTTTTCCCCAAGTTTATTTTAAATCATTCGGAGACCCCTTATTTCTCCTACCACGTTCATAAGGAGGTTATCCTCCATAGTGTTCTTCTTTTGTTCGGTATAGAGGAGAAAGTGGGTTCTTTGAGACTCCTCCGTAGACCATAGACTCCAAGAGTTACAGAGTGGATCCCACTCTTTTTTAGTACTGGTCGTTTACGACTTACTCTCTGTCACGAGGGTTCGGACTGGATCCCGTCGACATCTTCACCTCCACTCAAAATCTTGTTTAAAAGAATTTTACGTTCTTTCTATAAGGGATCGTAAATTTAAACCAATCGTTCTTTACTACAGGAGAAAATTAGACGTACAAAAACTAAGGATCCTTTAAATTTTTAACTAAATATTTAAAAACACTGAACGGACGAGTATCGAGAAAAATAGACGACGTCACAAGTAAGAAAAATAAATTTTACTTCAGAAATACTTAGGCTTCTATTATCGTTATAAAGACACTACCGATATAGAAAATTTTTATCAAACAATAATTGAGAAACTGGAATAAATATAACAGAAAGGTAGGTTTTAAAAGACAAATGAAAATAGACAAGTCAGAAAAGTGACGTAAGGTTTTAGTAGATCTATAAGTAGATCTTCAATAATATAAATTGAGATTTTTGGTATACCTATGTTATGCGATGACGACGACGATGACGACGATTCTGCGAAATCAGCACAGGCTGAGACACGCTGGGGTACTTGACGTCGGGTGGTCCGAGGGCAGGGACCCTAAGAGGTCCGTTCTCGTGACCTCACCCAATTAAAGGAAGAGATTACATGTTTTCACTTTTCACTTTCACTTCAGCGAGTCAGCACAGGCTGATAATCGCTGGGGTACCTGACGTCGGATGGTCCGAGGAGACAGGTACCCTAAAAGGTCCGTTCTCATGACCTCACCCAACGGTAATTATACGATTATCGAAAGATAATTCGACAGATTGAGTAAAAACGTAAGAATTGGTTAATCGAATAACGACAATGAACCTATTACGTAATAAATGAGTGACTAAACTTTAAGGTAGAAATAGTATAAGTAAAACATGTATGTATAGATAAATACATAAATAATAGATAGGTTAGATAAATACAAAGGTTACTAGATGACATCTAAGATTACCGTCATTGTGTGATTCAGTATACTAAATGTTAAATTATAGACTACTACATGTACCCGGAGTATTAAGAATAAAATTTTTATAAAACGGAGGAAAGACACTAAATAAAAAGATCTAATACAAAACTTCATTACCAGTTTAAACATTCATTCATGAACACTTACAAAGTAATCTTAAAGTAATTTACATATGTAATTATACACCCTCTTCACTGTTGAAATGCTACAAATTTTAATGGGTAGGAATTTGTTTTATATAGAAAGGAAAATAACAAAGTATAAAAGGAAAAGTCATTTCGAAACATCTAACACATCTAACCAAAAAAAGTGATTCAACTAATGTTTAATCATATATAAAAACATCTAAAATGTACAGAACTCGTCCTAGAAAACTTAGGTAATATAAAACGGTTCACTAGAAAAGACCATGTACCCTTTTATTTATTAGAAGGATATAAATAAAATTGTATTTTAAGAATTTCTTATAGAGGTAAAAGTGTCATAGATGAGGATTACGAAACATCGACTACTGTAAAATTCTAAATCCATTTCTCTTTTTGGGTGTTTGAAATTGTAGTTTCTATGGACATCAAAGTAGAATCGAGTTGTTTAAGAAGTGATACATTTTCACCAGTTGACTATAAAAAGAGACTTCGAGTCTTAGGAGTGGATGTTTTCCCGTAACTAAAAAGGGAACTACACCAGTCACACTCGGTTTCACTTTCTTAAAGACATTTCGTGTCTCGAGTTTATTTTGATGATATGTCATCCTTTCCTTCTTTTTACAATTAAGGAGAAGAAGTAAGGCAAGGAACATCTTTTATACTGAACCTTTAAAGCAGGAAATCTATGTACTTGATCTTTTTTTATTAACAGATCTTTGTATTTGTGTATGTCGGAAATTTACGTAAACATAATATATGAATCGATTGAAAAGAGGACCAGACTAATGATGAACCACCGTTTTACGTGTACATGCATATATACACTTATACGTAAAATATTCGTTGTCATAATGAAACAATTACTTTATGGTCACTAACATTAAAGTCTTAATTACTTAATTCGACGTGTTAACCAGATATCTTGGTACCGTTTTAATTACTCGTAAGACGGTGATTACCGTCAGACGTCAGTGTTTGAAGTAAGTGATTAATGGGTTTATAAGTGACTGACTCATGGTCAATGGTCCGTGTCACGACCCGAGACTCCTACATTTCCACTGTCAGAGGTGGGTCACTTTACGTACCGTAAGAGTTGGTGTAGAATTCGTTAACCGTCGAACTGACAGGAATTTCGTCACCGAAAGAGACCTAGTAGTCAGTTCATAGGTTACCGGGTAAAAAATAGGACTCGTCGACGAGAAGACATAAACTGAAAGGGTCGAACACTCGAAATTATTTACCAAAAGTTGGACTCGTCGGACCTCGTTTGAGAACCCGTAAGGTAAAAATAAAGACTTGAATGACGGATTTAGAACTAAAGTAAAATACAACTACGGAGTCCTCGACTGGATCCTATTTGCCTTCGATGGTCGACGGTTGCCACGACAGTCGACGCACCAGCCCAGTTTCCACGGCCGACTCGAACGTTTAAGACTGCCAAACGGTCGTCACTTCCGTAAACGGAATCTCCCTTTACCACGGAGCATTATGGAGTAGGGTGTAACGACGACTTCCACGGTTAAAGTCGGCTACAGGTTAAACCTCTTTTCTTCACGTTTCTTTCTGCAAAGGTACTGGGAGGGGGTTTATGTCTTTTGGTGGACTTGGAGGTGTCAGTGGGATTAGAAACGGAGTCCGCGTGGGAGCACATCTCTTCTTCGTTCAAAGACAAAGGAACCCTCGCCCCTTTCACCACACTGTCGACCAAAGGTACTCGTGTCGTGTATAAGGTTACGACGTTCCTTTTTTATTTTTTTGGGTGGTGTAAGAAAATAGCTAATTTCATTCCTCCCAAAATAATGTGACACGGAAGTTATGTAAATAGATTTAAAAGGAGTGCAGCTTTAAAACAGTTGTTTTCTAACGAGAACGTAATTTTTTTTTAAATGGAAGTTAGTTTGTATTAAATTTACGACTTAAAGACCAAAACTTTTTTTTTTTCCACTCCAATTGTAGATCTTTTTTTAGATAACCATTTTGGCAAACTGTTAACTCCAGTTCGGACTTAAATTGACTTCCTTATTAGTAGTATAGTTATACCTTTATCTTTAACGTGACTTTCTTACAAGAAGAGAGAGCCTTCTACGTGGTCTGAGTCCAATACCGTATCTCACTTTTAGAGTCATTGATATTTACAATGACTACTGAGAGTGGGGATCAAATTGAGACCCAAAAAGATTTACGAATACATCGTATGTTTAATAGACGACTTCGCTCGGCTCTCACGGTTCTTGTCACGTCCTCTGCAGTCTTCCCTCACTTTAAACCTTTACTTTACCGTTGGAAATTTATCGGATTGACGCATGTAGCACTATACTGAATTCACCCAGGGGTCAGTAATGATAGTCCGACGTTCTCTTTTTGGAAGTCGTCACAAATTGGTCTTTGTGAAGTTAAGTTAATAGTGACACAACGGTGATCATATTAATGTATGACAACGACCACGACGACGATTCAGCGAAGTCAGCACAGGCTGAGGCACGCTGGGGTATCTGCCGTCGGGTGGTCCGAGGGGGCAGGGACCCTAAGAGGTCCGTTCTTGTGACTTCACCCAACGGTAAAGGAAGAAGTTACGTGCCTTCACTTTTCACTTTCACTTCAGCGAGTCAGCACAGACTGAGAATCGCTGGGGTACCTGACGTCGGGGTGGTCCGAGGAGACAGGTACCCTAAAAGGTTCGTTCTCATGACCTCACCCAACGGGAATCAGTTCTAAATGAAAGAGGGAAAGAAAACAAGTGAAGACAGAAGGGAAAGAGATCTTTTAATAGTCTTGAAGTCCGAGACTTACTAAATGGTAAACTTGGTCAAACTAGTGACACTTTGAAAATCACCGTCTTTCTTGTATTAATTCATAAGCATCCCCAAAATTCCCAATTACTATAGTATTTCGTTAAAATCATTATAAATACGATTATTTTCAAACTTCGTAACCCACCTAATTCTAAGTAAGTATACTTTCTAACATGTATTTTGATACCTTTTCCTTACTTGTAAATAATCGAAGAATCATGCACAGTTCGTCATACGATTCGTAAATTGTTTATAAAAAAAGTAAACAACAAAAATTATCGAATTTCTTTATACGTGACGACAGGAGTTAGATGTCCCGTCCTTTGACCTTTGAGTGGCTCTAATTTATACGTTTAAATCTCTCTTTGACGAAAATTCACCGTCTTGGAGTGAAGAGGACCTAATTTCAGATTCAGTCGACTGGGATCTTGAGAAAGATAACGTAGAATGTCTTAGAAGGTAAATTACTTTTTAACCTTTTCATTTTTAATGTTAAATGTTTTTGAAAGTCGTTGTTTTTTGGAGATTTTTGATTTTTCTTCTTAGTTTTAATCCTGTATAACTGTGGTAAACAAAGTATGTTACTATCTTTAAAAAGAGATAATTATCATTTACTAGAGTAACCCTTCAAACGGAAATAATAATAATTTTGTCTAATTTACTATAATTATTAAACCGTTTTAAATTAAATAATTATCCGAGGACGATTACGTCCTCTACACCCAAGTCAGGGACCCAACCCCTCTAGGGGATACCTTCTTTTACCGTTGGGTGAGGTCATAAGAACAGGTCCTTTAGGGTGTCTGTCTCTTTGGATCGTCCGACATCAGTTACCCTGACGTTTTCTCAACCGGTACTGACTCGTTGATTTTGTTGTTGTTATTTATTTTCTTTACGTACGTCTAAATGGTGCTGTAAATTACACCTTAGATAAAAGAGAACTAAATCAAAATTTAAGAATCACTAGTTCTTTTTTGTTTTAAGGAAAGAAATACAAGAGAGTTGGACTAGTGAGTATAACCTAAATTGTAGCGGTTGAAGGTTTATGTAAAACGCAAGAGTCAATACAGATAAATTTAATTAAATTTTTAAATTTTTCCTTCGTCATACTTTGTGTTAATATGACAAAACTATACAACTCAACTGGAAACTTAAACCCAAAATCCCCGTAGTTGGAGGGACTCGTCAACTTTTAGGTATATATTAACATCTTGATCTGGAGACCTAGGTTCTAAGGTGTAGGTGTCTAAGTCGGTCAAGGTTGACACATCATGATACCAACGACAAGTTAACTACTCAGTAAAGGTCGAGAGACGCTGGGGTACCTGACATCGTAAGGTCCCAAGGGACAGGAAGTGGTAGAAGACCTCAAACGAGTTTCACTATTGGTAACTTAGTCACTCCGACAGGTTTGTAGAGTAGGAGACAACAGGAGAAGAGGACGGGAGTAGTACCTTAGAAAGGGTCATAGTCCCAGAAAAGTTTACTCAGTCAAGAAACGTAGTCCACCAGTTTCATAATCTCTAAGTCGAAGTCGTAATCAGGAAGATTACTTATAAGTCCCAAACTATAAGTCCCAACTAAAGGAAATCCTAACTGATCAAACTAGAGGAACGACAGGTTCCCTGAGAGGTCTCAGAGAAGGTTGTGGCGTCAAATTTTGGTAATCATAAAACGAGAGTAGGAAGAAATATCAGGTTGGGAGTGTTAAGTATGTTCTGACGACTTTTTTTGGTGTCGAAACTGATATGCCTGGAAACAACCAATTCACTACAGAGATGAAAAATTATGTATACGAGAGATCCAAACAGTATCAAAAAGAAGGTTCCTCATTCACAGAAAGTTAAACTACCGACGTCAGTGGTAGATGTCACTAAAATCTCGGGTTCTTTTATTTTAGACAGGGACAAAGGTAATAAAGGGGTAGATAAACGGTACTTCACTACCCCGGTCTACGGTACTAGAAACAAAAAACTTGCAACTCAAAATTCGGTCGAAAAAGTGAGGGGAGAAAGTGAAAGTAGTTCTCCGAGAAATCAAGAAGAAGCGAAATACGGTATTCGTAGAACAGTAGACACATAGACTCCAATAACTATAAAGAGGGTCGTTAGAACTAAGGTTGAACACGAAGTAGGTCGGGTCGCAAAGAGTACTACATGAGACGCATATTTAACTTGTTCATCCCACTCTTATATGTCGGAACTGTATGAGGAAAGGGTCAAAACTTCGACAGGTAACAGGGTACAGGTCAAGATTGACAACGCAGAACTGCACGTATGTCCAAAGAGTCCTCCGTTCATTCCACCAAACCATAAGGGTAGAAAAATTCTTAAAAGGTCAAACAATACTAAGTGTGTCAGTTTCCGAGATCACGTCAGTCACTTTGCCTTCATCTACAAAAAAGACCTTAAAGGAACGAAATAGATACTAAGTTACCTACAACCGTTACACTATAGATTATATCTCATGATATTCTACGCAAATAACTTTTTTAGACGTATATCTACCTAGAAGTGTCAAGTTTTAGTACAACAAATTCCCAGTTGACATGATGTAAAGTGAAATTGACAACGTAGTACATTCCATAATAAATTCAATTTAAGATAAAAAGTGAACAAATCATACCGATTATCCCTTAAATTTTGATGTATATACCGGTTACAATAAAAAGATAACCTGCCACGAGATGATCCCCTTCATCCCGTTCCTAAAAGTACAGTCTAATGTATTCTAGTTTCGGATGAGACGGTGGATGATGGATAAACCGGTATCCGTCAAACGAGTCGGACAGGTACGGAACCAAAATAGTAGATATTTAACCCGTACTATTATGTTCATAGATCAAGTATCCCAACACTCCTAACTTACGTAATCCTAAACATTTTACGAACTTTATCCCGATCTATACTATATACAACAACAACAAATCAGTGATTCAGTACAGGCTGAGAAAACGTTGGGGTACCTGACATTGGACGGTCCGAGGAAACAGGTACCCTACGAGTACGTTTTTACGACCTTACCAAACAGTAAAGGAAGTCCCCTAGAAGGGCTGGGTTCCTAGATTAGACACAGAGAACGTAACCGTCCACCTAAGAAATGGTGTCTCGGTGGTCCCGTCGGGAACCGTACTATGTCCGTGAACCATTAATTTTTATTTTCGTTTAATAAGAAGAGATTTTTCATCTAGTTGTAAGAAGGTTACTCACGAGTCACTCTAATTAGATGACGAGATTTGACGACGACGACGATGATTTAGTGAAGTCAGCACAGGCTGAGACACGTTGGGGTATCTGCCGTCAGGTGGTCCGAGGGGGCAGGGACCCTAAGTGGTCCGCTCTTGTGACCTCACCCAACGGTAAAGGAAGAGGTTACGTACTTTCACTTTTCACTTTCACTGTAGTTAGTCAACACAATCTGAGAATCGCTGGGGTACCTAACGTCGGATGGTCCGAGGAGGTAGGTACCCTAAAAGGTCCGTTCTCATGACCTCACCCCACGGTAACGGAAGAGGTGAGATTTGTCTTATAGACATTATCAAATACTTAATCTTGTAGATTTGTAAAAAATCTACGAGTGTTGTCTTGACTTGATTTTGTATGTAATAAAATTTTCTAATAACATAAATATGTCAACTAGGAACTTGTTTTATCCCTAATCCCCACGGTTGGAAGACGTCTCAACTTTTAGACGGAAATTGGAATATCAGTCGGGAGACCAGGTGCCAAAACGTAGACACCTTAGTTGGTTGTCTAACACGTCACGACTTCCGTCATGAAAGTGATCACTTTCTGTACGTAAATTCACCCGAACACGTCAAGTTTGGTCGAAACGTGTTACCAGTTCTAATCAAAATAAAAAACCGATTCGAAAACGTATATAAAACTAACTCTCAGGGACCTCTAGTTTGGTCAGTTAGGATTTCCTTTAGTTGGGACTTATAAGTAACCTTCTTCATTACGGTTTCGACTTCGAGATTATAAAACCGATGGACCACACTTCTCGGTTGAGTAATCTTTTCTGGAACTACGACCCGTTCTGACTTCCGTCCTCCTCTTTCCCTACTGTCTCCTACTCAACTAACCTACCGTAGTGATTGAGTTACCAGTAGTCAAACTCGTTTGAGACCCTCTATCACTTCCTGTCCCTACGGACCTCACCACGTCAGGTGTCCCAGTGTTTCTCAGTCTGTACTGACTCACTGACTTGTTGTTGTTTAATAAACAAATTGACTGTTTTGACTAATAATGTCATTGTATCTGTGATTATAAATTTCGAACATTAACAACACCGACTATCAGTAGGGGTCGTTCACTATAGATTCTTATAAAAGACACGAGACTGTCAAGGTTGTCGGGACCTTCTCTCTCTTTGTGAGATATCCTTATTATCATAAAGACTCAGAAACAAACGGAAACCGTTTTTCAAATTTTTATAACTATATAAAGTTCTACCGTGATTTGAAAACATTCTTAAGATAGATCTGTCTTCCATATATCTTTATAAAAGTGGATCTTATAGTGTATGAAGAAATTATTGGAACTAAGTGATCAACGACTAATAGACGACACACGTGCCGGACTGTTTTATTCCGTTTTAGAAATACAAGTGTTTTTTAAGATATTTCAGTTTTAATTCCGTTTCCACGTCTTAGACACCGACATCTAAAAAAAAAATGTCTTGACTTCCAGACATAACTCACCAGAGGACAAATTTTATATAAGTGTCATAAGTGTTAAAAATCAAAGAAAAGTACCCGTTCTCAAGTTTTTACATTAAAGATTAAATTTTCCCATTAATGGAGGTACAAAATAGTTCACGGAAAATAAATCACACTGATGTCTATTTATTAATACCAGTTATAAGATATTATGGTACTACAAGAAGACCCTACAGTTTAATGAATATATGTAGGTATATCTGTGTCTACGAGAATTTTCACTTTTATTTGGAGGGTTTAGTTCGAATCCTTTGGGTTTTTCATTATACAACTCGGTTTAGTCCTTATATAACACGAACAGTACGATAAAAGACTTGTATCAGGAGAGGGAATGGAGGGGGAGTAGACACTTTGTGTAGACACTAAAGAAATGATTGGTAAAAGGTCGGAGAAAGTATTTTATTGCCAACACAAGACCACAAAAAGTAAAACTTATGAAGCTCGTACAGAGGGTAGAGTAGGTGACGGTGTAACAATTTAGATTTCATCTTTCTCTCTCACTAGCGAGACCACAGAGGTCAACCGTCGTCTTTTACACAACAAAAGTTAATGACGCATATTTTCGAGTCGGTTTCTCTTCCGTTTAAAATCCTACTACACAGGTTCCTTTCTTGATGGTGATTCCATCGGACCTTTACTGTTGAGGTCTTAGTTCAGGATCATTCCCTAAAGGTTTTCACTGGGATTGATTCTGTCTTCTGCGTGGGGAATCAAAACGGTTCAGTATAGTTCCTCTTAGTAACATAAGATCGATTCACTACGTCCGTCTGTCCCGGACCTAGAGGTATGTCACGACAAACTGTTTCCTTCGAGTAAACGGACCAGAAAATGCGATTTCATACGGACGAGGGATGTTAACATTTTCAATTGTATTATGTCTTCAGAACGATTATATTTCCTAAACTCTAATTCTGAGATGTAGTTAAGACTAAAAGGTATAAAAAAAATCATCTTGGTCCAAACGATTATTTAACGGTCGACAATTTCAGTGATTCGGATAAAAGTAGTGTTGGTGGTGTATTGTCCTGGAGACGTTTATGGACTCCGGACGAAAAGAGAGTAACTTGTTAAATATAACAAAGTCTACTTTACATGGGAGACTGTTGTAAAGACCCCGAAATAGCAATTACTGAATTTTATGTCAATGTTCCAAACCCACGATTCAACCTTCTCGACGTTCGTCACACCGTAAGACCCGGTTAGGAAGAGGGAAGTTCCGGACTTTTACTAAAGTTTTCTCTTCCTTCCTCTTTCTTTCTTTCTCTCTTTCTTCGTTTTCGGTCCCCTTGGTGGGGTTTGAACCCGGTCAGTGACGGAACGGTGTTTTGTGTCTAAAAGTTTTATTAAGAAGTAGTCTTCCCTTGGGACAGTATTAATTCCTTTTGCCTCAAATCTAGAACTTAATGTGAGTTTTTACAGATAAGAAGTGTTCTTAGTGTCTAGAGGAAAGAGAGGAGGAGTGGTTGAGAGAGGTCCTTTTTTTATTCACTAAAGATCTTCCTCCTACAAACATTTTATTTTATTATGTCTTTCTAAAACTTATAAACCTCCTCAAAAGTGTTTTTAGTACACGATTGTCGAGATTGAAGAGTTCTCGTCACTCGAAACGGGGACTCTTTTGTAATAAAAGTAGTGTGGTGACGAGGTTGATTTTACGACCAAAACTGTTCGACACAAGGACCATTTTACAATAACAACCGTGTACACTTACCGCCTCTCTGTCGAGACCCTCCGAGGGAGGACTCACCTCTACACGTTTAACTGATGTCGTGGACACCCTCTCAGTCCATGGAGACTGGGTCTAAGTGAGACGAGCGGTCGTGGGACAGGGAAACAAGACATTACTCTAGGTTTACAAGGAAGGGAGGTCAGGGGGACCGGGACATTGTGCTACGGTCTAACCGAAGCTTACCCGGAGGAGTGGGACCCAGGACGACGACGGTAACCGGATATTTTTTTTTTTTTTTGGCGGTAGGAGACCTCACGGCGCTGTTGGGAGAGATCGAGGGACACAAGACTCTATCGACACGGAACTACTGAAAAAAGTGTCCTACAAACGTCCAGTAAGTACCCTCGTTTTGAAAAGAAGGAAAGAAGAATACCCGTCTTCGTAGTATTATAAGTCCGTCCTCTTTGAGAAAAGAGTTCACTTTCAGGCCACTTAAAATAATACGACGTATTCTGAGTGTCGTCCTTTACGGTCACGAATTGGCTGTAGAAACTACCACGACACATTCGGGAACCAAAAGACGAACGAAAAGGGAGGTAGAGTCATTTCTGTCCCCCTTCACTTCGGGAGTCGTACACGGTCTCGTCGGACACGGTACGAGGTTTCATGTAGATTTTTACAGTCCTGGACCAGACCAAACTACAAATAGGAAATGGATTCGGGTAGAGGGGCAGACTGGGTTTCGGTCACGGGTGTGTCTCCAGTTGGTTGGTGTGAAGACGAGACTCCTGTTTGTCCTCAGACGAGACTTTAGTTTCGTTCAGAGTGCTTTCAACACCGTTTTTTTTGAATCTCTTAGTATTTACGACACACGTCCCCTGGACACAGTTTACAATTGTGACGTGGTGGGAGAGGGTGGGAGGGTGGGGTTGGTTGGACGGAAGTTAGACTAATCGATTTGACTGGACTTTTCAAGTTCTTCTGGAAATGAAGACAATAAAACTTTGTTCTAGTCCTCTTTAAATCAGAGTCTAAACAGTTTGGTCTGGGATGACAAGCTTCGTAGGAGTGGTAGGTAAAGATAACCGGGGAAATCTTTGAAATAATTAGTAACATCACGATACACAAAAATTTTCTAATGGAGAGACGGTCTCGTTTCTGAATTCTCAATTCCTTTGATTAAACCAAAACCACAAGGTCTACTTCTCCTTCTCAACTTAAGTTCTCGATAAACCTTCCCTCTAAAACTTATAATTGTACTAAATAATTTGTGATTCGTAAGACGATTCGTGAAGAGTACGTAATGGAGTAAGTTAGGTTTGGTATTCGGATACTATATTTGTGATAACATCGGGGTGAAATATCTCCTCCTTCAGCTCCACCTCTTTTTCTATTACCTGTAGAGGTACGATTACATACTGATTCGACCCTAAACATAATCCAAAGAGATTAAGACTTTAAAGAGGTTAAGAACTGTCTTTACGTTTTGTCCTAAACCACTAGTTAGTCTAAGACCCTTTTATCTGTCTGGAACCCCAGTTTCACTTCTCCTTGATTTTTCGGAGAACTACTTTCACTTTCACCTCTCACTTTTTCAACCGGATTTCGAGTTGTAAGTCTTTTACTTCTAGTACCGTAGACCAGGGTAGTGAAGTACCCTTTAGATACCCCTTTGTCACCTTTGTCACAGTCTGAAATAAAAAAACCCGAGGTTTTAGTGACGTCTACCACTGACGTCGGTACTTTAATTTTCTACGAATGAGGAACCTTCTTTTCAATACTAGTTGGATCTGTCGTATAAGTTTTCGTCTCTGTAATGAAACGGTTGATTCCAGGCAGATCAGTTCCGATACCAAAAAGGTCATCAGTACATACCTACACTCTCAACCTGACACTTCTTCCGACTCGTGACTTCTTAACTACGAAAACTTGACACCACA